>JAWWML010000031.1:3219368-3309296 GCA_035047165.1 Ormyrus rosae | reverse complement strand
CCCCGAACAAGATGGTGTAATTTGTTTTAAAAAATCGTCAAGGGCCGATTTCACTATCTTATCCGGCTAGACCCTTTCTTTCCTCTTTTCTATCTTTCTCACTCGCGACCAGAATAGCGAGTAAGTTTCTGGGCATTTCTGAGTTAAGAAAAATACCTATCGTAACGACCGCGTAAATACCGACAAATTAGTTTAAATTTAGTCAAACTGGTTTAAAAATCCGTCGACCATGAAAAAAATCTCGTTTCATTCAAGTGAGAAAACTGGCTTTGAAAAATAGATATTTTCTCGGTATGTTTTTTTAATAAATAGGTATTAAATTTTTTCCATTTCCACCAGGGCCATTTAATAAAATAATTCACTTATAGCTTTGTAATAGATTTTTCCTGAAGCCTAGTTCAACACAAAATCACGACGATAGAATTTTTCATGAAAATTTGCAATTAAATTTACTTGAAAAATTACCGTTACGAACGGGACATCACGGGGTTTTGCTAGTTATTAATAAGCACCCTCTCCTAACAATTCAATTAAATAATCCGCGATATAATCCAGTTAATAAATCAGCGAATCGCTAATAAACTAAACCGCTCAATTAAGCCAAAAAAGCAACGTGTATTTCATTAAGTCCGAGAACATCATTACGTTAACGTTTTAGTGCTAAAATGAAATCCACCTCGGCTCTCATTAGTCCACACTGCGCTCGCTCCTTAATGAAATCGACGCTCGCGCCTTCGGTCAATAAATCCCACGTCATAACGATTTTTTGCCCGCGTCTCGCCCGATCGCTGCCCGCGCGAAAATAAAGCGAAAGAAAAAAAAAGGGAGAGCCTTACCCGATGTATCCCTTAACCCGCCGCCGAGGATAAATACCCCCTCGTATGAATTTTAAAAGCTCTTACAAACTTCCCGCTAATTAAGTGCATTATCTCTCGCGCTTGCTTATACGCCGAGCGTAATGCTCGGAGAGAGAGGAAAGCGGAGAAGCAAGGATAATTCATCGCGCACGAAATATCCCGGACATTGTCTCTCTCTCTCTCGCGAAATACCGAGAGTATAGTGTTTCTTAGCCCGGGGAAAACGAGTCGCCAGCTGCCTGACAGCCGACCATAATTATAACGATAAATACCGACTAAGCCGTGGTTGCTTAACGTCAACCGTCCGCGGAGACGAATCCTTTTTGCCGCGCGGCAGGAGGACTGGCCGGAATTACCGCGCGGCTCAAGTTTGAAGTGCAGCAGCAGCGGGGCCGGGTAAGAAAGTGACACGACGGCCGCGCTGGAAATTACGCGCGATAAGTCCCCCATCCCAATCCACGTGCGCGCGCGCGCGCGCGCAAGAAAAGCTCGACTTGATAAATCCGGACTGGCGGCGCGAGTCGTTCGTATATGAGCGACGAGCGCTGAAAATCGCTCTCGGAGTCGCGCGGCGCGCCGTGGAAAATCGGGCGCAGCTCACTTTCCCTTGACACCCTTTCGCGCCGCGAAACGACAGAGAGGAGCAGGAATCTCCGCGGGAGAAGAAGAACGAGGTCCGACGGAGTAAGAAGTTAAGATGGTCCAGCGACGGCGGCGGCTACGGCGGCTACGGCGGCCCCGGAGGTGATGACCTGCTCAAGGCCACCCGCTCGAGAGAGTCAAGCGCACGGCTCCAGCCGCCGCCGCCGCCGCCGCCGCCGCTGCAGTCGGCAGGATGCTCTTGTTATTTTTCTTGCTCTCCTTACCCCCCACCACCCGAGGCGTACAGTCTCCGATGCTGCAAGAGCGAGCGCCAAGCACGTGCAAGTGGATTTCTGGGATCAGGTTGTGGAGAGAGAGAGAGGGGACACGAGGGCGAATTTCAGATTCTATGCCTACAACTGCCGAGCGGAGAATATTGGCGTTCTTTTTTTTTTTAGGGTTATTTGGTGTATCGTTAAGTTTTTCCGAATTCATTGTTGTTTTCGCAAGATTTTGTAGTCGGGCGGTAGAAATAGATCCGAGACACTCGTTCCCACGTCGGTGGCAATTGGAATCGACGGATTTTTAAAGATTTGACTGAAAACAGCGTAAATTCAACATTTAACGTTGACTCTTGCTTTCCATGGCTGGAAACATATAATTATATTACCATATGCATTAGCAAAGTATGATGTAGCGGCCAGTTTAATCGAGAATTTAGAAACCCGGCTTTCGAGTCTCGAGTGTCAAAAGTTTTGATTTACATTTAGACAAGTAACCAGTAAATAGGTATTTACTTGATCGTAAAATATTTGAATTAGTATCTAGTCCCGGTAAAAGCTTGACTAAAGCGAACGCTTTAACTGAACACTTAATCTACTAATAATTTTCGAATTAACGCCGAATATCTCGAGACTGCTCGCCGTTTCGATTATTACGTAAACCCAATTCTTCCGATTATCAAACGATATACAAACGAGCGCAAAAACCAATCCGCCACCGCGATTTTCCTTTCAATTTACAAGCCGCCGCGCGCTGCAGCTCCGGCTTTGGCCACGTCTCGTTTCATAAAGTTTACCTTACCAACTAGCCAGACTCACTCGGAGGCTCTCGCGCTCGACTCTCCCCCGCGCCGGCGCGGAGGTCCTTTTTCAAGAGCGGGAGGCTTTCTTCTCCGCTCTCGCGCCTCGCGGCCGGCCAGGACGAAAGGGCCTCACGGCAGGCCTCTCCTCGCGTTTGCTCGCGCAGCAGCTCCTTATCGGTCAAGCACGGCCGGGGAGCGCTCGAGCCAAAAATAAACGCGCGGACGCCGGGGAGCGTCGAGAGAGCCGCGCTTTTCGACTTCCTTTTGGGCCTACCACCGGCTTCTTCTCTTCCTCCTCCTCCTCTTCGCTTCTCCTCGCGGCTCGTTGTCGTCCTCCTCGCGTATATATCATACCGCTCGCGCGTTCTCTCTCTCTCTCGGGGCCCTTCGCTCGCTCTTTCTTTGGGCCTCGGGATCTTTTCCTCCTCCGGCCCGCGCGCTCTCTCTCTCTCTGCTCCTATACGTGATCGCACTCCGTAATGAGTGTTTGCGCCGGGAAGCCCGAATTCGCGGTTCTCTGCAGTTTTATCGCTCTTTTTCGGAGATCGGCAGAGAGACAGAGAGAGAGAGAGAGAGAGAGAGAGAGAGAGGAATTCGGCCGCGCGGCGAGCGGAATTATTTATTCCGATCGAGTCCGATCGTTGACAGTGTTTTTTGGAGAGTGGCCGATCGATTAAAGCCGTTGCGTAATTAGTAATGGGAATTTTGACGGTTTTTTCGGTTGCGTTCTTTGCTTTGCTCTTAAAGCTTGTTTATTTGATGTTGACAATACCCCTATATATCTACAATTTAAAAAAAAATACTTCATTGTCGGCTAAGAGTACCCGTTTATCCCACAAACGTTAAACGTTCATTTTTTTAACGAGCGCAGATGCAATGAAACGGTACGCATCAAAGAATTATCAGTCCCATTTAAGCGCTCGAAAGCGCGAAAAAATTCAGTTAATCAAGCGGAGAGTCGACATAACAGTACTAAAATTCCCGTCCCTCTCTCTCCCCCCCTCGAAAAATGGCGCTACAAGTGCACGAGATTGAAAATGCGCCTCGTGCGCTTCATCAGCCGCGCGGCTCGCGAGGATCGGATCTTTAATAATGAGGGTCAATTGGAGTCAAGTCCGCAGCTGTGTCGCGAGAGAGAGAGAGCATGAGCTTGCGATTTCCTCTCTCTCTCTCTCTCTCTCTCCCCCTCCTGCACGCGCTTTCATTAGCGGCGTAAGCAGCCTTGATTATATCCCTCGAGAGCGGCGGCCTTTTCGCGGAATAGACTCCTGGAGACCTCGATTTTTTTCTCTCTCGCGACCTTGACTCTCCGAGGCGCTCTCTAGATGCGCTCGATCCAATTGCAAGTGTAGTTTTGATTGTTCGCCGTGCACGACGACGGAATGCGGTTTGACTTTGAGAATTGTTTTCGAGCGCCGCGGAGTCGATTGATTAAAATGTGCGCGCGCGGCGAACCCGATTCTTAATAGAATTATGCTTTTGTTCTTAATGACATTCTGCAGACGTTTTTTTTTCTTTTTTCCGCGGTTAAGCGTTTATTGAGGCTCTAGTCGCGTTAGTTCTTTTAAAGCTGTTAACTTTTGACGTTCCGACGAAACTGGCGCTCATATCTTTATAAGCCGTTGCAAACAAGTCAATTTGCTTAACTGCAGTTTATGGGATTCTCCCAGATATTAGATTAATCGAACTAACTATATACGCGACGACTGTAACGAGAAATAATTGATTTAAATATCTCTCGTACCGATTTTTACGACAGTATACAAAACGGCGTTCGCGCAACTTTTTATCGAGTTTTATGAAGTTGATCGACGTATTTCAGTTTGTCAGATGGAAGCAGTAAACGATAGTTTATAAATCTGCACCATCAATTTTAATAAATAGTTAAGTACCTTTGTCAAATAGACCTGGATATTTTCCAAGGAAATAAATTGCCTTTTCATTGTAAAGCCATGACCTTTCGCTTAACGTTAACTAAACAATGAAAGATAATCGGAATACTTCAGATATATTAATAATTTAATAAATCTCTATTTAGATTTTTTACACGCGAACCGTTTCAGATCGACTATACTACCTTTTTTTTCACCGGCGATTATTCACCGCGAAAAACGAAGCCAAAAAAGTATCGACGGAGTAATTAATCGTTTGCGAGTCTTACGCGATGCAGGCGAACCCGTTCTCCCCAAATTGAAACATTGACCCTGAAAGGAAATAAAAAAAAAAGAGAGAAAAAAAAACGGATCATTTCGGCAGCCAATTAGAAAAAAACGCAAACATGAAGGAGGCAATGTTCAGCAAACGCTCGCATAAATTCCTGCAAACAGACACGTTTGCGTGGAGACTCTTCTCGGCGTTCTTTTTTTTTTTGTTTTCTTCTTTTTTTCCTCTCCGCCGTTCGCCGGGCTGCATCAATATTCACGTGTCTTTTAGGTGGTTAGCAGAAAAAATTACTTTCTCGGAAATTTTTTTCTGGTTCCGAGCGAAAGAAGACGTTACGTACTTCGTTCGAGGCTTTACACTGTATTTTTCAACCACGTTAATGATAATTTTAATAAAAGTATCTCCTACTTTAAATTCGACTGCAATCAAGTCTCTCGATTAAAAAGTTCGTTCGTTCCACTTACTCTAGTTCTAACGTCGCGCCGAAATAAAGTCTCGGCGATAAAGCCTGAAATTTTTGCGCGCTTCCCACGAGTGGCCCCCGAGAAAAAAAAACGTGCAAAAGGCGAAAACGGCGGGAAAGGAATATCGAATGAAGCGTTTCTGCGCCAATTTCTCCCCGAACCGGGTATGATATCGTGGGGGCCCCCGGCCGACGGGGCCCTTATGCAACTTCGCCCGAGGGGAGGGAGGGAGGTAGAGGCCCATTTTGAGCGAGCAAAAAAAGGAATTAAAAACGATCTCTCTCTTCTTTTTCTCGTTACAGCACGGGACGAGCCGGACTGCGTGAGGCGAATCGCGAGAGACTCCGGGACGGAGGATAAGAAACAGGATAAAAGTGAGTGTGTCTTCTTCTTAGCCATCTTCTCTCTTTTTATCTCTCTCTCTCTCTCTCTCTCTCTCGCTCTCTCTCACCTTTTTTCGGTGACCATCCGTCCATTTTCGCTGCCTCTTTCTCCCTTTCCTGCCTCTTATCTGCTTTCTTCTCGTGCCGCGTCCGCTGCCCGCTTCTTTGGGCCTCTTGATTTTTTCAGAATTTCAGCTAGTCTTTTTTACGGTTAACAGTTAGCCCGCTACTTAATGAGAAGGTCCATTCAAAAATTTGCAAGATTGCGCAAGGGAATTATGCGGATTTAAGATTGCAGAGTCGGTTACTGTTCGTTTCTGTTTCATTAAGAGGCCAGGCATTTTAATGCGAAGGAGCGCATTGATTTTATTTGAAATGCTAACGGAAGACTTAAGTAGCCGAACGGAAATTTCAAATATTAATTTAATGTTGAAGATCGAGATATAGAAGATCATACGTAAGATGTAAATTCTAAAATATCGTGGAACAAGTTTTTATTCGTTATTTTTGCGGATCTGAAAAATACCTTTGATTTACGTGTAAACAAAAAGTTTATAAGTTAACATTAGATGCATATTTATAAAATAAAATATTCTAACGTATTTGTTCTAAAAAATATATGTAAACGGTATTTAATTATTTAAAGCTCCGATTTTAACTTAATCCGAAAAAAATCTACCTTTCAATTTATGACTTTCAAGCGCTACTATTTTATTCCTTGCAGTTTGTCTAAAGCTATCAAATAAAATAATTATGCAGTTCTCAATATTCATGGGATATAATAATTCATGATTGATAAATATTTGAAGAGTCGCAAATTACTGTCTGCAAAGGAAATTTCAAACGCATCATCGTACAAGCAACAAAAATACATTGTCGACTTTAACGATAATTATTAGCAGTAAACTTACGCATTAGTGGACAAGTTTGCAGCTTGGTACAAAATTGTTTTCAAGATAACATACAGAGTGCAGAGCTTAATGCGCACAAATAAATTAAGTGTCAGCTCTAACGTTACCATTATATCAGTATTAAATTGCTTTTAATTACTAACAACGTAACTGTACCCACGTTGTTGTACATGATTCTACCACTTTAACCTGATCGACCGGAAGAGTCTCGACACATCGAAACAATGTTGAAGGTCCTGTTATACGAGAATATTGTGACGGGCAAATTCTATCGATAAGCCAGCTTTTTTGTGCGATTACGAGTTCTTATTGCTCAAGATTATCATTTTTTGGAGCTTGTTCCTTGATTACCTTTACACACCCGTCTTATCGCCGGAATGCGGTTAGCCTGATAATTAAAATAGGCCCATTACCGCTCATTACTTCGAGTCAATCTTCTAACAAGGGAAGGGCCCCAGGTGATAAGCGCCCGAAGAGGTCTTATTAGGCGGAAAGTGTTCAATGTGCTACCCACATTGAAGATTTGCCTATCCTAACCCCCTACCTTTTCGATATTTTTGAGTGCTGATTGTTGAAAGTTTCCAATTTTATTTTTCACGCGTAAATCGCCTATGGCCCTAACTTAGGGACCTTTGACCACATTTTTATAGAAAAATGCGATTTGCAAATTAATCAAAATCCCGGCGCTCTAAAGGTTAAAAATAATATTGTACCTTTGATTTTGTTTTTAATACAATAACTACCTTGTTTTAGGTATTTGATTTATTTTTATACGTAATAATAAATACAGTACTAAAACCTCACTGATATATTGAATTAGTCCACTAATAAAACGATAATCATGAAATTTATAATATGATTAACAGAAATTCTGAAATGTATGTAATGATGCTATAATGAAAAAAATTAAAGTCGTGCAGGTGCCTCCAAAAAACGTAAAATGACTATTTAATTGAGAAGTACGTAAGATTTTGTAACAAGGATAAACGAGAAATTAAATAAAAACAATTGCTTGACTTACGTGTGAAAAATAGCACAAAAATCACTAAAATTGGAAACTCCCGCACTCAACAATCAGCACTAAAAAATATCGAAAAGGTAGGAGTTAGGATAGGTAAATCTTCAATGTGGGTACCACATAGAACACTTTACGCCTAATAAGACCTCTCCGGGCGTTTATCACCTGGGGACCTTCGTTTGTAAGACGCACTGCTCAATGAAATGCCAAAAATAGATTTTGCTCAATCTCTCCCGGCAACGCCTTCACTCTCACCTCCTGAAAGTGAGGTGACTTCCGTCACCGGCAAGTTCAACCCCCGCTCTCAAAAAAAAGAAGAAAAAAATAGCAGCTCAGACGAAATGGGCCGGAGGCTAAATAATAATCACCGAGCGGAGCGCAGCCCGAGAAACAAACGTATATACGCTCTCCCGACATCCGGATCTTGCGCGTCAAGTTACCGGCGAGCGAAACCCGAGGCGATTTACGAGGCGGCCCGCTCTTTTACGAGTTATACTCGGTTTCCTCGAGGCGGCTCTAGCTCCACTCTTTCTCTTCCTCGACAATAGTCGTCGGAGCCGGCGACGTCATCGCCAAAGACCACGACGCGTTTCCGCATTCGTACGCGAAGTCGTGTCCTTCCTAAGAGAGAGAGAGAGAGAGCAAAAATTCGATGCCCTCTCTTGTTACGAGGATGTCTTCGAAGGGTTGTTGCTGGAAAGAAAGGAAAATAAAGGTAGTTTATGATGTAGTTAGGACGAGGATTTACTCTTGGCTTTCGATAGTGATGATTTTTGCAGGGAATTTTCGATTTAATGCACTTTTTTAAATGTTTTTTTTTAATTTATCGATTTTGCCAGTTTATTTATTGTAGAAATATTAAGATTATTCTCGCATTTTTTCACGCCTTAAAAGGCACTCCAAAATATATTTAAGTCCTGGTAGAGAATCTTCAAATCTCAAGTTAAGTCCAATCAAAGAGAAAACCCATCGATTGCACAGTCAATATCCATTTTGAGTAAAAGTTGCGTAATTTTGGAGTGAAACTCTTACGAGAAAAATACATTATCTTTATGGGAGACTGACAATCCATTTTGCTTGTACAATCATTCGTATATAATTATCCTTCTCTAATAGCAGCACCGCAAAAGAATAAAGAGGCTTTCTTTCGCCGCTGCCATTCAAGCTTAAGATGGTCATGCAACGCTCGACGATGACTAATTATCGAGCGGGACATTCAAATTCAATATTTGTCATTATACGCCACTTGTACCTTATATACTTTCATTTACGGCACAATTGAATTATGGACCGCTGCATATATAATTATATTAAAAAATCTTGCCTCAATGACAATTTAACTTTACTGATATTAATTATCAATCAACGGACTCATTGTTTAATCGTTCCTTTATTTTTCGAAGGCAGCAACAAAAATGCCTTTGTCAAGGTTCAAGCCACTTATAATATACCGACGTGATTAATGAAAACGCGCGTCCGCGCGAAAAGGAAACATTAACCGCGTAAATTGCTCGCTAAAATTCATCGGAACCGAGGCACTTTGCGCATTAAAAGCAAAGTATCTGAAGTAGCATCTAAACCGCGAGAAAATGATTTATTCGGCTCGCGGAGCCATTCCTCATCTCTCGCCTCTTTCGGCGTCGCAGCGCGGTTACGCGCCGAGAGAAAAGAAATGCTCCCGCCGCTCGTTTTCACCTTCTATCTCGGCCTCTCGGCGAGGCTTTTAACCGTTAAATTTCAACGATAAGAAAAGCCGCGCGCGGCATATAAATGTATATATATATATAACCCCGTAAGGCGGAGAGCGAAAAGTCCCTGTGGCCGCGTGCATTTGTCCCTCGGTCGCTATCGCGCCTTTTTCTCGCCCTCGTCAATAAAGGCCGGCCGCGCGACGTTGACTTATGAACGTTTGTTTATTGAAATCTTAATCGCGAGCTTCGGAGGGTTATTAATGTTGAGCGGGCAGCGCCGCGCAGTTAGATTCGAGCTTGATTTACGCGTTTCTAAGCTCCCTCCGCGGATGGTAAAAAGGGTTCTTGGCGCGCGCGTTTGATGTTTGACGCGTAGGAAATAATGGCGCACTTGTTGTCGCCCTGGAATTTCTCATTGTAAGCTCCAGGCATTAAGATAATGGGGGGAGTGCTCGAGGAATTCGAGATGATATGTCGAGCGATTTTCGCGGGTTTACTTTCATTGAGTTTCGGGATTTATGGGTGATAGTTTGAACATTTTTTTGGTTAGAGTGAAATTTAGTTTTATTTTGCTCAGGCATCTCGAAACCGGATTAAGTAAGCACATCGGCTTCTCTTAGTAACTGCAAATTTCAAAAAGCAAGAATTATACTTGCGTAAAACCTCAATGCATTATCATAATCCGCAGAAAACCTATTTGCAAATATCATAAATATTTGCTTACTCCTTAAAGTGCCGTAATTCCCAATTCGACTTGCCCGTCGGTAAAATCAAAGTCGGCGGTAGGCTGAAAAAAGCTTAAAGTATTTAATTTTTACTTAAAAAATAAAATAAGAGAAAGCGAATCCTTTACCCCGCTATTTTTCAGCAACGATTCTTCAAACTTTTCATTTTCAGCAAAACTCAATCACCGTGTTAGCACATTTACGGTACATTACAGTTATTACGCATTAAATTATTGCGCATTAAATATCTCGATTCGCAAATGCGACATTTATTTATTGTGCGCCGTAAAATGAATTACTGCCCCGCGAAACGCGTAACGCCGCACTTTTACAGTCGGGTCCTCGAAAAATATTCGAGGCTAAACTGTTACGTATCGGCGGGGCTTTTATTACCGCCGCGCGAACGTCAGCGGGCTTACATTGTATCCGCGCGCCATTTGTCTCCCGCATTATCCTACGCTGGAATTGACGAGATAAGAGATAAACGGGCGCTGGAGCTCGTACACCGCTAAAAAAAAAAGAACCTTTTTTGCGCCCAGATAATTTTAATCCCCAGGCGTAAAGCGGCTGTTTATATTTGAACGCCGGAGTACCGAGTTTAGATGCCCCAGTTTCACGAGAGTCGTGATAATTTCGCTTGCATCATTCGGAAAGTATGCGCGACAAAACCGCGCGTATACCGCCTTTTCTCGACCGTGAAATACAGGAAAACTATTGTTTAACTTTAATTGACAAAAAATAATATCGAATTTCTCCGGAGGACGCGCTAAAGAATTGAAAACTGTAAAGCACGTCCCACGAGGCCCGTATACGAGGTCGGGCGGCGAAATAATTTTGAAAAAGTCGCCGATACCATTAATTGACTACACCAAAGTTCGCTATCGGGCCCGCCGCCTCGTAAGTCGTCCGGGCGTTCGGTAAACACGAAAGCAACCTCATAAAAACCGTTCGTCGCCTGATATACACGGATTCACCCCGGCCAGTGTGCGGATTTACCGGTTGAGGTGCGCGCGCATGCGCGAGTGCAATTACAAGCACGCAAAGTGGACCGATAAATTAAGGAAAACAGAGAAAGAGAGAGAGAGAGAGAGGGAGAGACTCGCAGACGGGAAAAAATGTCACGCGAAGAAAGCGGGCATCGGCCGAATTTAATGTCGATGCACGACTCGGGTTTCGATGTCTCGAGATTTATGCCCCGAGTCCGCCGCTGCCCGGTAAATAATGAGAATAGAGCATTATGTGCATAATCAAATTAGTATCTTATTTTTTGCTTCCTCGTCAAGGAGGAAGATTTGTTACGGCGAAAAGAATGTTTAAGACAAAAGCTGTTTAAAATCGTATTATAAAAGAAAAGCCGTTTTGGAGAAAAACAAAATTTCGTGTCTGTGTCAGCGTTTGAAGACGATTAGGTCGGGAATAATGTGGCGCAGAAGGTTATTGCCATCAATATAGTTTATTTATGAATATATAATTTTAAAATATTATAATTTGTTAACTTTATTAAAACAATTTTTTTAAAACTGCATTAATATATTTCATATTTGAACTATTGCTATATAAATATAGGAACGATAACTTAGTTTGGAGGAAGCTACGTGCCAATGAATTCGCAGCAGTTTTTTTTAATGGCCGGAGCATAAATTGGGAAAGTCAAAGTCGACGAATTCGGTATACCGAATTAATCCCAAGAATTATTTCTGAAGCAGAGTAAAATGATAAATTTATTTTATTTTAATTGCCTTAAGGTTTATATCGAGATTATAAAAAGCGACAAAGCGTGAAAGTATTCGATCATTGCAACCGTATGACCTTTGTCGGAAACAAGTTTAACTCTAGAAAGTTTAAAGCGTCGATAAACATTTTTGCCGGTATCCCATTGTTATCGAGTCGGCAAAAACTAAGATCCGGACTTGCATTACAAAATCTATTACATTGCTTAACAATATTCGGCCACTAAAAACAATCGTGGCAGTGCAAATAATGTTCCAACAGCCACCGAACGACACACTTTACCACTCTATTTAATAACACTTAAACCAACAGTACAGGACGACGAAAAAGAAGCAACTAAGCTTCCAACTCCCCTCCCCAGATACGAATCGGGACCTCCGTTGCGAAGCGCCTCGGCCCTCTTGCGGTCTTGATCGCGTCGTCGCCCGCCGTGACATAATATTTCCGCGTGCCCACCGCGACAAAACGCACTTGGCGGCTCCTCAAACGCGCGCCGCGGGACGCCGAGAGTCGGTGTGTGCCGCGCCGCCCGTCTGCGATACAGCGGACTTAAAAGGCCCGGGCGCGACTTTATCTCCGCGCGGCCCCGCTTCTCGCTCGCCTTTACGGCGAAGCGTTCCAACGTCGAGTCCTTTTTAATTTAAACGCGCCCGAGATTCGGCGAGGGAGGCCGAATCGCGCTCGATTGGGATTTATATAATGCCGGCTGGTAAATTCGTTAAAATTCTTTTTCCGCGGCGTGGACTAATTGAGGTTTATATTCGGTAGTTTTGCACTTTGGGTAGACGGAGACGAGGTATAAATGCAATTAAGATCGAGTTACCGAATAGAGAAGAAGGGGCAGAATGCACTATATATTTTACGCATTTATGTGTGCAAGTGTATCGCGTTGAAAGGCATCCCAGAACCGGGGAGCGCTTATAAACTCCCAAGAGAGGAAGACGAGAGAGCGACTCGAGTTCCAGCTAGCCACTTAAAAGGATAAGCGCAACCAGAAATGTCGCGTCTTAACGTTACCCTTTCCTTCTTTTTCCGTTTTATCCTTTTTTGCATTAAAAGATCGTCTAAATTTATGTTGCATTCTTCTTAAATCAAAGAAGTAATTGATGTATATGTCAGTCTTATTTAACGAGCCTGGTTAAATAACTGTTCATACAATTCTGGTTTATTTATTGCGATTCGCTTTTTCGATTAAAAACTCCCGCTCGGGGAGACTATAATACCTTCGCTCGATCGAAACCTACGGGTTCTTTTTTTTCTTTCGCAAAGTAGAAAACGGACGAATATGGTCAGACCAGCTCTTTTGGGTCAAGCTTGAAAATTAATAACCGCTTCACAAGCGCAATCACAGCCGATATACCCTTTATCAAATCGATCACCTCATTCGGTTCTCGAAAGCCCCCGACACTTCCCTCGGCCTTTATCACGGCCATAATTCTCTCCCGAAACCCCGTTGCCGCGTTCCCATAGCGATCTCGACGAAAAATCCAGCCTCGCGCGCTTATCGCCCTCCCACGATAGCATCTACGTCGAGTCAAGTGAACGCCGAAGCAAAAAAGAAAACACTCGCCGGCGCCCCAGACGGAAGTCTCACTTTTACTTTTAACGAGGCAATAAAAATACCTCTCGCGGGACACTAAAGCACCCCCGATCAGAGAGCGAGAGAGAGAAGGAGATAGACTCGGGCAGATAACGGATTACTTAATATTCGATCCGGAGTCGCGTCATCGCGTGGGCGCTCGAGCGCGAGCTTTTCCGGCATAGCCGCGCGCGCGCGCAGGCGAATACGCCGAGCGCTCTCGACCTTCCCACGCGACGATTGAACTCCATTGTTCCCTCGTTAAAGCACAACCGAGCGGACGACGACGGTTCGTTCGAATGCCATTTTTTTTTTCGGCTCGCGTCGCGGAGGGAGAGGCTGAATCTCGAGTTATCGCTCGTTCGACCTCGATTACCCGGGGATTTTAGAATTCTTGCCTTTTCTCGGGTTCTGCCGGGCGTTTTTGCGATGCCGTTATTATTGCCGGCTTGGATTTTTGGGAGGGCGGCGTTGTTGGCTTAAGTTTTATTGTTTTCGGTATTATGATGTAAATCGTCTGCTAAATCATGTAGAGTGGAGATGTATTTTGCGAATGGAATGGTTTGTAACGGCTGTTTATTTCTATTTCTATGATAATTATATGGGAATACGAAAAGATTGTTTGATTTATTTTCTGCTTCAATAAATAAAATAGTTTTTAATTCTAGGTTTTATAAAGTACTTGGAAGAATATTGCGCAATAAAAATTTTCCGCTCAATTAAATTTTCACTTTAGCTCTCAAGACGAAACAATTTAAAATCAATTATTTCGTTTATTATTACTTTGCGCTCTCCGTGCATTTCATAAAAAAACAATTAATTTTGCCACACTCTAAAGTACAAACTCGAGCGTTCCGAGAGAGAGAGAGAGAGAAGCATTTGCGCATCAGCATCACTTAAAACGTGCTAATGACAGAGAGACCGAATGAGAAAACAGGGCTGGGAAAACCGCCGACTTGCACTTATCCCATTAACGAATGAGCTAATCTTTATGCAACTTATCTCAAATTGGAGAAACCATCTTTCGAAATAAATGAGATTCGCTCTCGAGGTGCAATGGGGGCTCGATAAAATTCCGGGTAAAAATCCAGAAATTCTGTTACACTGTTTGAGAATTTTGATTGGCCATTGCACATTAGAAAGTCGGTGAACGCACAAACACACACAGACAGACGCGCAGATCGCCTAACCCCGGGGAAAAATTTGAATTGCTAATTCCGCATTTTTCCTTCCCGTTTGATTCGCGGCGCAAAAATCAAACGCTTTACTTTCCTCGTAAATTTCTCCTTGTAAAATCTTTACTGCGACGTCCGTAATATTCGCTTCATTCAATACACCCAGGCATATTATAGATAGCGCGAAGATACCGCCGGCGTAATTAACACCCGTAGAGTCAGTTCACACGTTGCACCTATAACGCGCGAGGTATTTTCAATTTTCGATTTCACCGAGAGCCCCGTAAAGAATTTCCAATGGCTCCCCGCCCCAATAACAATGAATCTCCCGCTCTCGCGCTTTATTGCGGCGAATTATCGGCCCGAGCACTGCCTTTTTTTTTTTGCCGCGGCATCGGAGCGCTTAATCATTTTACTCGTACGAGTGCAGGCGCCTAATGCTAACAAACTGCCGTTGCGCAAGTCTCTCCGCTTCCTGTGCGCGCATTGTGCACTTACGGCCGTGGCAAATTAAATGTACACATCTCTTTTTAATCCTTATAAATCTCAGGCCGGGTCCGAGTGAGTTATTGTTTCCGCGCACTTGAATTAAAAGTGGGTGGTGACTGTCGTTTTTTCACCGAGTCGACTAAAGGGGCTTCGCCGAGAAGAGGAATTTAGCTCGACGAGGAGAGCTTTTATTGAGAAAGTTGGTTAGGAGTTTGAATGAATAACGTAGCATTATCAGCGTTAATGATTTTCTCAACTTTCTTCTTAATTTCGTCGAGAGCGAAGATATTATATCCCCCCGGGAAAATATTCAGTCCACGTTAAGATAACTAAACGTTTTAATTTTATGCATACTTCAGATTTTATCTGATGAGATGATTTTATTGTACGCCAATTTACTCGACTTATCGGAGACTCGCACAAAGTGTTACTCGCGCATAAAGCTTGTAAACGTTGAAGTTTTAAACGAAAGCATTTTATTTATACTTCCTACGGAATAATGACACACGACTTTGCCATTTTCTCACGCTATAAACTTATAATCTAAGCTGTATACGCCTTACGCTTCCGAGGAAAAATCGAAATAAAAATAAACGATTTAACTTTGAAGAAAAAAAAAAAACAAGCACCGACAAACAGAGAAACAAAGCGATCAATGGGCGCGTTTCCACACATCGAATCGTAAACAAGGCTTATTTAAATGCTTATCTCCTCTCGCTAATCAATCCGACGGCATTAGTCCATCCCACGTATCGCGTCGGCTTCGAATATCATTCGCAATCGCTCAATTCATAAAACTATCTCTCTTCCTATTTGTTGTAATCAGCACGTATTCATGCTATCCCGCGCCTCTGTCGCAACTTTCGTATATTGCGCGGCTTAATCACTGCCGGTAATTAGCATAAGAGTACCGACTTTGCCGAATTGCAATAATTGTGCCTCGCGTGCTGTGCTTGGATGAGCGTGAGTTTGGCAAAAATGAGGAAAAGAATTTTAATTATTAATTAACTTCGGTTTTTAGGTTCTCAATTCAAATATTGTCAAAATTTAATGTTTATTTAATCTGTACTAATGCTATAATGATACTCCTTTTTCTCGAAAATGTATTGTACGACTAACTTCGAAAGAATGCGGGTTTAGCGTAAGGCTAATTACGTATTATGGAAATGCAAAAGCTTTTTTTTTCCTTTGCAAAATTAGCATCTAAATTGAGATTTTCATTTTTCTCGCGTGGTTTCGAAAAACTTCAAAGCAACTACGTTTGGAAGTTAATATAAATTCTCCTTTTAATTTAATAATAAGCTTTCTCTTTATAATTGCACAATTTTATTCAAGAATGAAAAAAATGAATATGCTTGCTATTTATAGAATATGCATATAGAAATATACGTATAGACAGTAACAAAATCTCGAAAGAATTGCAAATTAAATAAGTAAACGTACTTCGAAGGTTGCGCCGAAATTAAGCTAGTCCTAACCAGTAGAACGAGACGAGTTTAGTTAGACGAATTTCCCGTCGTAATATATTTTTAAATAAGTTAATATAATTATAGATTCTCGATTGCAAGTATCTCGCCAAAATTGAGTCATAAACGTAATTATCAACCTGTTACAACAACATTTACAATCAATCTTGCGGATATTTTGAGAGTGGAAGTCAAATTAGAAAGAGCTCATAATGCAAATAAAGTCTGTACGGAGCGCGATATTAAACGAGATTTAAACGGTTACGTTCTACTTTCTGCGCTAATTTCTTTGATGATTTAAATCGTTCAGTGATTGCGAAATTCGACCAGATTCTTATTGCAGATAAAAATTAATTAGATTCCATCATAATTAAGAATGGGATCGGATGCGAATGAAAGTTGCATATAAAGGTCTATTGTACTTGTTCGGAGAGTTATTATCTAGTGAAACTTGGCATAAGTAAATGATTTACTTCCGAAAATTTAAATGACTAGGGATACTTTAGCGTGCTACATTTTGTTTCTATTTAGGTTAGGTTAGGAACGGATTGCAAAACTAAAACGTTCAGTTTCATTATATATGATTTTTACGTGAACAAACAATGCTCACAATTAATATTTAATAAACTTGCTTATTTTTATACATAGCTTATTCTTTCTACATTTTATATAAAGATTATAACCATAAAAACTGTTTTTTCAAAATCCAATTTTAAATTTTGAACCATTTCACTTCACTTTTCTCGTATCACTTTTTTAACAGAGGATTTAAAGGCATTTATCCACTCTAATATTCATGTTTATTTCTACAATAACAATACCAGTCCAAAGGTAAAATCGACCCGACAAATAAAAGAAAAGTTCACAACTGCAAAAACCGTAATCTTTTAGCAAAATTTCCTTGCACACATTAGCCAAGAATTTCTATTGAAACTCCGCCAGCCGGGGTAAAATAAAGAAATGAAGAGCGAGAGCTAAGCACGCCTTTCCCTGCCCTCGCCTATCCATAAACCTCCCCGTAATGATTTTGAACGGCGCAGTCCGTTCCGCAAATCCGGATAAAATTGACTTCGAATCCTCTCGTAAACAAACGATTCCCCCGACGAGATAAGGCGCCTCTCCCTCTCTCTCTCTACTTGGCGCTGAAAAATTTCGATAATAGAATGCAAGCGCAAAGTAAACACGACGAGTATGGAGGCAAGGTCGATGAGAGAGAGAGAGAGAAAATTTCGAAATCCCGAGGAAGGCTCGCTCGATATCGGCAACGGATCGCAAGTTCGCGCGACCGCCTCGCAGCCGCTATTAATTATTGCCTTTATCTGGGGGCTCCTTTTATTATAGGCGAGCTGCATCTTAATGGCGCGACGCTCGTGCAGCCGCCCACAGTTTTCTCCTCTTTCTCTCTCTCTCTCGGTCGATGCTTGACTAAGTGCCTGCGTGCGATCGAGTCTAGGAGTGCAGGTCTGACGAGATAGATCGCTTCCTTTTTTTTTTTCAAGTTGACGTTTTCTTCGGGGATTTTTAGACTTTCGAATACAAGGTTCTTATTATAATAGCTTTTTTTTAAGTGTCTGCTTATCTGCAATGGTAACGAATTCTAGTGATTGAATAAAATAGCTTTGCATTGATCAACTGAACCATTATCCCTGTCGAAACAAGAATGCAATTGAAGCACCAAGTATTTGTAAAGAGTCCTTTGGTTCGGTTAGGTCTTACAATAAAGATAAAAAAAATAAAAATAAAAAAAGACGCACGACATAAAAGAAACTGTACAATTCCTGTTAAAAGTTCGCCTAGTGCCATAAAGCTAACTCACAAATATTACCGTCAGCGGTTAGCGTGAACTCCCCCCGAAGAAAAAAAGCATGTCTCCTAATACCGCGAATTTGCATCCTCCAATATCTCAAGCGAAAAGCTTACGGGCAGAAGCTCAAAAACTCTCTAAGTAGCTTTAGGACATTTTTCCCGGCGCGGCGCGATGATATAGTCGAATAATTCCTAGAAGCTTTTAATGCCCCTCGTATAAAATACTCGCGGCTACAGCCGAGTTGAAAACGGGCTCGGCGCGCGCGGCGTTGTATCTCTCCGCGGCCGTCGTCCCCTGAAAACCGTCCGGCCCGGCGATTCCATCGACAATTAGTGTCGGACAGCGTCGATTGTGTAGCGCACTTGTCTCGAGCCGGGCTTTGTTAACGTTAGGATACGCTCGGCAAAGCGCTGCCACCTCGAGCCTGCACGAGAGAGTGGCTTCTTTTTCTTTTCGAGAAAAGTCATGACTCGCTCGCTCCGCGCGGCGACTTTTTTTCTCTCTCTCCCTCCCTCCCTCTCTCTCTCTCTTTCTCCCCTTCTGCGGCTTGCTGCTTCGCTGCCACTGCCGCGCTGCTGTTCGTTTCTTGCTGAGTGGTTCCGGGGCGATTTTCACTTGTCGATAAGCTCCTTCTCGTAGAAAACGCTGAGCCTCCTTGAGAAAAAAGCCGCACGAGTATCCTATGGTCGATGCTGACTTTTTTATTGCGCAATTTAAGCTCGAGAGAGAGAGAGAGAGAGAGAGAGCTCTTTTTACCGGCTCCGCTCCACACTTGTTTGCTAGCCTTTGTGTATTGATTCGACTATTATGCGGCCGTAAAAAATGTTGAGCAGGGTTTAACGCGCCGATTGATTTGTAAAATTATCGTTTGTTTCTCTTTCTTTTTTTCTCAGCGAGCACATCGTTTAAAGCCGCTAAGCTTTCTCGCGTCTCGGCAGAGTCGGATAACGGGAGAGCGTTGAATTTCTCCCCCAATTACGCGAGAGTCTCTCCAGGTGTTTCGAGCCCCCGTCTCCGCGAGTCTGCGCGGGTCGCAGAAAAAGGAACGTCGCTCATAATAAATAACCGACGACATTTTCGTCGGAACTGGCACACATGACAGGGCCGAAAAAAAAAAAGAAAAATAAGGAGATCGGGCACGTACGGGGCTCAAGAAGCGCACGAGCAGGCCCACTTCGTGCTCTAACCTTTCAATACAATCGCTCTTTATCCTCACTTTCTAGGCTCTCGCGGCGAGACTCGCGCGCTTATCGTAGGGCCACATTTACATGCGGCGAACTTTCGTCGACACGCTCTGACTTCATCCCGCAGGAACTTTGACTTTCATATTCTCCTTCTCTCTCTCTCGCTCCATTTTTACGTCTCTCTCTATACACGCCCGCGCGCGAAATGCCACCGCGCATTTTCTAGCCGCGGCGCGCGCGCGAGCGACCAATTGAAATGTAAGTCGGGGAGAAAGCAACGAGTCCGCATACCCCGGGGTGCAGCAGCACCTGCGGGCTGAATTTGACTGGATGCTGCGCTCTGGCGTGCACTCGGATTTTGCGGTACGTGAAATTGTTTGCCGGTAATGCTGGACTGGAAGATCTTGTTTTGCTTTATTGAGAATGTTTAGCGGACGCGTGAATAATAAGAACGTAAAATTTGAAAGTTTATGTGGTTATAGCAGCCACTTAAATCATTTCCCGTGGATAGAATTTTATTCTAATGTTTGAAATAAAATCATTTGTCCGGAAAAAAAAAATATTGATAATGAAAGAAGGAAAATAAGTAACTAAACCGGTTGCGTTAGCTATTTCATTCAAGTAATTATTTTTACCGACAATTGGTAGTTTAGTCGTCAGTATCCACTTTCAATGTTTATTAATTCAAACATAAAACAGAGTATTCGAAAAAATGTAAAAAGGAATTTTCTGAATTATTAGAACTGTAGAAGTAAAGCGAAAATTTTTCAAAGAGTTTCCGCTTCAGATAAATAAAGAAATAAGCAAAGGAAAATGTTATGATAAAATAACTGATAACAATTCCAACAAAACAAATCCTTCATTTTAACTAGAATTTACGACTTTGTATTAGCATTGGTTCTACTTTATGTACTACTGGAATACAGTTGTAAATTATTGTGTCAGTAGACTCACCAGGAATTCAACTCTGTACATATTAAAAAATTTCCACTCGCCTCTACGGCATACGAAACTGAAATAACAACAAAATGATAAAGCCATTCGAATTTAGTATCCTATAAAGAGAAGTAGCGGAAATTTTAAAACCAAAAATAATTCTTGACACTCAAGTTTTCATGCGATAGAGTTTAATCCTTGTGTAACAACTGTAAACCGTAGTAAATTTTAATTTTTATTAAACACTGCGTCAGCGATACAAACGACTAATGAATTTATTTTCTTTTTGTTTTAGGTAAGTGAACGAGATCTGCATTTCAATCACGTCCGTCATAGTCGAGTAGTGAGTAAAAATACCTGCATTGAATAAAAACTTGAATTAGGTCAGAAATATGTTGTATTTTGTATTTTGTAAATTAATTTTTGGTTTCATTTCAAGCAGCACTGCGTTATGAAAGATTTTTGAACTTTTTATTTTAAAGTTCTGGTTATACGCCCAACTAATCAGTTCAGTTTCGCAATACTTGTTTAATTTTAGATAAAAGTGTTATTCAAGAAACTAAAACAACCATTTAATAAAAACAGGTCATTTCCAGCCCGATTCTCGAATCAAAAATCAAAAACCTAAACGAACAGCGCAACACGAATAAATCGCGAAATAATACAAGCACCTCGAAACCAGAAATCCATCAGCCCTCGCAGCCCCCTCCTCGGGCAATTTCCCTCATTACGCCCAGCGACACCTCATATACACTCGTGCTCCCCGGCAAAAAAATAAACAGCTCGCCTCGGCCGGTGAAAATGAACGGCGCCCGTAAATTACCGCGCCTCTTTCACCCCCCTCCTCTCCTCGCGTTCGCGGCTCGGGATTCGGACGCTTGTCTGTTATGCGATTTTAAGAGACGCGTCGATAAATTGCCGAGCGCGCGCGCCGAGCGTTCAAGGTCGCGTCCGTTTAAGGACACGGCTCTCGGTGTGCTTATAAGCGCCGAGTGTAAAGTTCAAGGCTGCCCGCAGGCGGCCGATGCTTTACGAGTCGGGCCGCGGGACTGTCGTTTTACGTCGGCCGGCTGTCAATTTGTCCGGGCCGGCCGAGCGACTGATTGTCCGGACGGGCCTCCGCTGACTGGCCGGATCGACGAGATTGCGAGGCTTTTGTGGGAGCGAGGAGGGAAGCGTTGTTTGGCATCCTTCGATTGATTACGCGGACGCGGGGGGGGTTTTTCGGATTTTGTGAGGAAACGCGAATTCTGGAGGGACTTAACGACTCTGGCAATTTTAATTTACGATGTGTACGAATTGCAGGGGTCGTAAATCAAGAGCGAGTCGTTAAATTAAATCTTTTGATGCGAGCTCAGCGCAAAAAATGACTTCGGCGATACATTTTTAATAAGTTTATTGCGCGGTACTTATATTCAAATAAATTTAACGACTTTTGCCGTGTATTCACCGATTCGCTCGCGATCCGTAATTATTCGAAGGTCATTGGTACATTTACTACTTTAAGTAAATTTTTTAATTTAATTTTTGAGCTTTTTATAAGTATTATAAGTTAATCGTTTAAAACGAGCAGAAACTCCGACAAATTCTAGAAAGCAACCAAGTCCGGCACTATCAAGAGCACGAGAACCATCTTAACCTAACGGACCCTGTCGAATGCGAAAAAAAGTCAGAGCCCCAAAGAACAAAAACAACCTCTGCCTTTTTCTGCACGTCGTCCGAGATTAAACGAACGACCGAGCAAAAAGCAATCGTCGTAGAAAGCCCTTATCTTCGATTTCAATTCAGGGATTCTCCCTTTCTCAAAATAAGTAGCAGGCGGAGGAAGAGGTGTTCCCGTTTTCGAGGTTCAAATTCAATTACGCACCGGGGGAGAAAGAGAGAGAGAGAGAGAAAGAGAAAGAGGCGGATCGACTACCTGTCCTCGAAGACACGCGTCAATTTTTTTCGAAGTTACGAAATCAAAAAGGAGGAGCGAGGTTTAACGATTATTTAATGTCCAGGCTTGATTGACGATTATGCAAGGCGCAACCGAGCGTAATTGCCGCGTACGGTTTTATTGCGCGTCTCTTGTTATTCGTGTGAATTCCGCAGTTTCCCGGCGTTTGCTGGAATTTCTGCCATTCCGCTCTTTCTGCTTACGTTAAAAGAGATTTATTTTGAAATCTTTTATTTCAAGCTTTATAAGCTCTGGGCTTTGTAGAGTACGAGTGAAAGGATGACTAATTTGTAAGGTTGACGCTTGAAAAGATGTTCTTGCCGCTCCATTAAGAATCTAACATCTTCTTCAGCATAAATTACCCGCGAAACTCAATAATTTAAACGTCAGAACAAAAAGCAGGATGTAAATTCTCGTTCAGGGGCGAGGGCTTAATTCAATTCTTCGTCAATTAATACGTATGCATTAAAAGCGAAAGAGCCGGCAAATTGAAATTTATATCGCGAGCGAAATTGCAAGGTAACGCGTTAAGACGTCACGCGGAGGGGGTTAAATCAAGAGATATCCTCAGCCGCCTCGCTTCACCTGACTCGGACGTCGCGGCGAATGAAAACGACCGAAATTCTGACGGCAAAGCCGTCGGCGCGCGAAAATATATCCCCCAAGGATATCATCATCATCGACGCGTATAAATCTCGAAAAAAAAAAAAAAACAGAAGAAAGGAAAGTACGGGCCCTACGTAATTAAACCCGCGTTACACAACCTTCTTTTCTCCCCCCGCGAAAAAAACGTATAAATTCAGCGGCGGTACAACAACGCCCACCTTAGGAGAGAGAGAGAGAGAGAGAGAAAGAAAAACGCTCCTGTCTCCGGCGATCTGCATTCCAGAAATTCATCGGGCAGGCATGCATATCAATACGAAATATAGACGCTGATTATCATCGGCACGAGAAGGAAAGAGAGTTCTGCTGTTCTCGTTCGTTTTTTCAATATTTATGATTCAGACCTTCGGGAGCCGAGAGCAGCCAGAGAGAGAAAGAGGGAGAGAGAGAAAGAGAACGAAAGTGTGCCGGTGAATCGAACGCGAGGGTATAGACGTATGGCTCGTGCGCAGATATATATATGCCGCTGAGATATGGAGATAGGGCCCCGAGAGTTGCGCGGACGGTTCGCTTCTGACAAAAAGTTTCTTATTTCAATTGCGAGCGAGAGGTTTCCTCGTTCTTTATTGCTGGATATTGAGGTACTTTCGATGAAAAATCTGCCCGATCCGATATTCCAAGGGCTTCTTGCTTTCAGCCTCCATTGTTATACGCGATAAAGTGTTATAATTGCTCAATTACCGCGTTCGAACCCGAAAATAATCGACTCCTCCTACCCTTTTAACACTAATCGCGTTAACGCAGAAAATTCAAAGCGTCGAGCCATAAATCGCACTCGAAACTACCTGGATCTCTCCGCTCCTGCAAAAAACAAAAAAACCGTAATTTCGAAGTCGGGATATTACGAGTCGGCGGCCCATTCTTCTCGGATTCGAGTCCGCGAGTCAATGCCCCAGAACAATCCGGCATAAATTTCGCGGAATCTAGAATCTCCGGGCAATTTTTCACACCCCGCCCACGCGCTCCCGGCGGCCGGCTTGCTCTTTTCTTCCCGAATGACACACTTGCGCCTCCATAAATCAGGCTCGGTATCAGCGGGCGCGTATGGCCCCCCCCTCCCCCTCCTCATAAAGCGCATATACATCAGGCGTTTAACAAACACCCCGTAACAGTATTCAGCCGCGGCCACTTTTTCCCTCGAAAGCGAGCTTCGCGCCGACCCAAATATACTCTCTCTCAGTCTCGAGAGAGACGAAGAGAGCGCAAGTTCAAGTTTAGAATAAATATCCGGCATCACGAGCGCCGAGCGCGCACGAGTGTGTTTCCCTTCGAGCGTCATGCAAGTCAAATTCACATGCGAACGCGCTGAAATATGATTCGAGAGAGAGTGGCCGCGGAGTAAACTGCAGCGGCGCGCGCGCGGCCCCGACGACAAGAGCCGCAGCTCTCGAGCGCATAATACGCCGCGACGAGGCGAGAGTTCCTCTCCGCGGATTTATGGGTCCGATTAGGCCGGATAATTGCGCGAACGGGATTCGGAACAAAGTGGGATAAATATTGTAAGCGGCGAAAGTGACCGCGCGCGGGCATATTCAATTCGGCGCGTTTCGGGGATCTGAGGAGCCGCGCGGAAAACGGATAATAACTCGCTACCGGGCTGAACGAATTGATCGATACCCAGGTTTCTAAACACAAACTTTAACGGAGAGTTCTTTGGAATCGTTCCTAAATCTTCAACAAGTCCCGCTCGTTGATTCCTTCGTTCGACCGTCGGCATGGCAAGCAGAAGAAATAAAAAAGGTCGCTCCCTTCTCGGCCGAGAATCCGCCAATTAATCCTCTAAATCGCGGGAGAGGAAACGTTCGCGGCCGGGGCAAAAACCGAAACTCTCCTCGCTCGGCGAGAAAAGCCGCGGAATGCCGGCACGGCGACGCCACGATTCCTATCGGGCTCCTCTCTCTGCACCCCTCCTCCCCGCAATTACGGCCGATGACGCGGTCATTAACGTCGTGACGCGGCCCTCGGCGCGTTATTGCTTATTAGCGATTTTCGATAAAAGGGCGTCTCTCTCTCTCTCTATACCCCGATTTATCATCACGTGGGCAGGAGGCGAGCATAAATATCAGCTGGTTATCGGGCGCCGGCGCCAGGCGCTTCGTATATATTTTCGTCGCGGAAAAATCGGCGCGTCGGGCAGCCTCGCCAGCCATCGAGGGGTTGTTGCCGTTGCCGTTGTTGTTGTTGTTGCCGCGCGCGCGCCCTTTTTTCTGGGAGGAGCCTCGATGTTTTGGCGAGATATCGGGGAGGAGATTTTTTTTCTTTTTTTTTTATTGGCCGGACTCGACGCGCGGCGCTGCGATGCGAGAATGGAAAATTTAGATAAGTAAATTATGGGGGAGATCCTTATTAGAGATAGCTGTGTGTGTGCACTCGCGCTGCTCGTTGCTGGGACTCGCGGTGCCGTTGTTGTTCCTGTGGATTTTCGCCGTTTTTATTGGATCGGGGCAAAAAAAAAAAAACAAAATGCTTTTACACTCGATCGGCAATTTTCTTTTCAATCTTTCGCGGACTATGTTATTCTTTTGCACTTTCTAATTAAAATTGTTTTCGATTATGTTTCGAGTAAAAATTGCAAAATCCAGTTTAATAATTTCATTCCGACTTACCCGAAGAAATCATTATCGCTGCAAAGATCGATAAGGTATATCTATTAAAGAACAGTCTATTTTAATGGGGAACGGAGTTCGGAAACTAATCTTGCAGACTAATCAGACGTCGCGGTTTTATGTATAAAAGACGCAAAATATTCGCAACTCGAGAATGATATTCCGTTAGATACGCTCCCTTATTGACGGTAAAACTGTCTGTTTAAGCACTTGTTCAATCATATTTTAGATAATTGTACAGAGATATTCCGGCTACTAGTCTGCGCTATGCAAATAAGCCAGTTGCTCTACTGCCGTCCTATTTATTATAGGCATTTCTCAAGTGATTACTCAAATGAGAAGTAATCTATTTCATCTACCGTAACAAATCTCTTACCTCATTTCAATTGTAAAACAGTTATCTTACAATTAGTTGAATTTCTATTTCTCGACTAATCATTGTTTCTATCGCGACTCGCTTTCATTTTAGCAACTAACTACTCTTAAACTATCCATAATCCAAAGACTTCGTACATTTGCAAAACGCCAACGGCGCCCAACAAAATTAAATAATCAAGTAATCCGAAAATATTCAATCCTCGAAAATACCTCCTCCAGAAGCACATAAACATCCTCTCACTTTCAGATGCAAAATCTACTGAAAATAAGCGCGAGCCGAGTAGGCAAAAAGCTTTATTACCTCTCTTAGCGCGCGACCGGCGCGCTCGTTAGCCGGCGGTAAGCCGTCCCCTTGTCATAAACACCGGGGGCACATATCTCCCTCGAAGCCCCCTTTAGCCTCCTCTCGCGAATCTATAATTAAACGGCCATTACAATTAATTACAATTAAACGCATCGCGCCTCCGCGTCGCCGCGCTCAAAGGTATATAATACACACAGGCGCGGAGAGAGAGAGAGAGAGAGGGCATTGAATTCGCCACGCGGCGGCAATTATAATTCCTCCTACCTCGTCGGTAGCTGGTAGCTCCGCGCGCACGCGCACTTTGTCAACGCGTACAAACGCACCAGTCGGCCGACAAATCACGAGTTCGCGCCGCGCGGCGGCGCAAAGTAATTGCCGCACGGAGCGACCCCCCGAGAGGGGAGCACAGAAATTCAGGCCTATGGACGTCCGCTGAGCAGCTCGGATCCCCCATTGGACGACAGGTCGGAGGAGGGTTGCTGCTGCTGCTGCCGCCTTTGTTTTTTTCGCCCTCGAATCGGAGGGACACGTTTCGCCGGATTGTGCGCGTGAGGAAGTGACGGTGAAAGTGCGCGCGGGGCGACGCTTGGAGTCAGGATGCTACCTCGGTATGAGTAAGCAATGGTTATTAAACAGTCTCGGTCCTTCTCGGGCTCTCTTCGGGTCGGGCTGCTTTCTCAAAAACGATTCGCCGTAAAGTTTTTTTTTACGTACGTTTTACGCTCTAAAATGACTTTCTATGTTTATGCGAGGGAAAGCAACCCTGCAATTTGTGGCTTAAATTTACTGTATACGAAATCCACCTCCGAAACACGCCCCTGCACGTACGAGTTACGATGCCGGTGAGCATTGAAAACACTCGAGAATCACTTTTTGAAACCTTAAAATTCTGAAAAACAAATATTCCGAAATGATTTTTTCTGCGTTTGTCAAATCGGACAAAGAAGCCTTTAGGAACGCCTTTATTACCTGTAATTACGATGTTTTACAACTGTCTCTCAAACAATAAAATCAGAAAACAAATATTATTTACATCATCCTTTATCTAATCTATCAAACTTCCATTTTTTCGACGTTAAAACTCTTCTCACAAAAATCTTATCGCGACTCTCGCGAGTCAAGTGTGCGAAGCGTCGATGCAATACCAGATGTATCAATTAAACCGTGGCTTCCAAAATTAATTGCACCCGATTATTGACAGATCGTAATACGACTCGATATACCTCCTCCGCGAACCGATCGGCTCGCCGAAAAGCCGAGGCGAAAAATCGCAATTTCACGGATAATTAACCGCGTCTGGTCGCCCGTTGACAGAGAGATATCGGCCCGCGCGAGAATATCGAGGCGCGCGAGGAAAAGTTCGCCCGGCATATGTGGCAGCTTCGTGACGCGCGTGATCCATCGCGGGCCGTGCACCTTCTTTTTCGAGCACACGGCCACACGTACGCGCACACGACGCTCGAGCGAGTACAATACACAGACGCGCGAAAGACACACCGCAGATAAGGCCGGAGCGCAAATATTTGAGGCGTTCATTAGCATTCGCGTCGGGGAGCGATGCCATGGCGGGAGGTTGTTTAGGAGGCAGTACGGTAGTTGGGGGATCGAGAATTCGTGGGTTTAATGCCGCCTGATTTACGAGGTCGAACTCCGGGACGCGCGGCGGAAAAGAATAAGTTATTGCAGGCTCTTTGCGCGGAGAGCCCACTTTTGAACTTCGCGCTTTTTGATACGAGGATGTATATCTCGTTTATCAGCTGCTCGCCGCTTTGTTTAATGTTTGCCTTTGCGTTTTTTATTTATACAAGGTGAGAGACGATTTCCTCGAAGCGATTTAGCAATAATCCGTTAGACTGTTTTGACGCTCCGCTGCCTTTGTTGAATAAAAAAAAATTCATTTCGCGCATGATTCGCGAAACGCAGTTAAAATATTACTAGGACGGCGTTAAGTAAACCCTCCGCTTTCCTTTCCTCAAAACGCTAAAAAGCCAACGTGTTCCCAAATCGCCAGAAAAATGCGGGCTCCGTTAGGCGCAAATCGCCGAGCGAGCCGAACGAACAAAAAACATCTCCCGACATCGATGAACTCTCTCCCCGAGACAGTCCCGGCCGAGATAAGGAGGCAAAACGGCCGCGCGCGCATTATCAGTCCGGGCGCAGGATGTGGAAATAATCCGCGGAGGAAATGCTAATGCCCGGACCGATTATATTGGCCGATCGCGGCGGAGATGCGCGGGAGATAAGCGAGAGGAGGCGATATCGACGGGCAGTTTGACGCGCGATTTTCATGCATTATCATAATTTTTCCGAGGCTCTCGACGAGCGCCGCGGTTATCGGTGCCGTTAGGTATTGCCCGGTCGCGCGGCTGTGTTTGTTTACGCCGGTTGGCCGGCGAACCTTTAAAATGCTGGGGAAGGCTTCGCTTTTTTTTATATAGATCGTCGGGAATTCGTTTCTACGGCGCTGGAATCAATGTGGGGAAAGAGCAATTGAGTTTGATCCAAGTCAGTGATCGAGAAATGTATCGGGCTTCTGCGCTTAGCAAAATAAACTTGGGCAATCTTTAATTAATTGTAGCGAGAGTTGAATGAAGCTTTTGTCTTGAAAATTTTTCCGATACTTTGCGCGTCGATTAGAGAGCTTTTTATTACCGAAGAATAAAACTACGTCAGCGGGGTGATGAATCGTTGTTGATTGAGGCGGTTTTGCGGACTCGCCTAGCTGGTTTAATTACCCGAGGATCGCATTGATTTTCAATATTTTGTACAATGCAGTGGGAAACGTGTCTTGTCTGATTGCTTCTCGGCGGAATATACGTGAATTCTCGGGATGCCTTCTTGCTCGTTAGAAGATCGCCGGGAAAAATGCTGCACCTAATTAGTTAGTTTTATCGGCGCAACGTGGATGTATTCAGGCGGCCTTTGCATTATTCGATTTTCTGCTTTGCAAAAAGCTGTCGGAGAATTTCGATAAGACTTGTTAGAATGCATGCACCGAGGTTTGAACTAATTCGCCGATAAGAAATTACCTCGATTTTTCACTGAAAATTTATCGCCGTTTCGTAATCTCTCGCCTCGTTTGCCCTCTCCGCGACTAAAAATAGCCTCTCGCGCGTAATTATGATATTTAACCGTAAAATCAGTCCGCTCGGAATCTACCTGAAAATAAATCCCCCGTCGCAACAATCAATTAGATTAAAGCAACGTGTCAAGCCTCTCTCTCCGCGCGATCGGTACAACGTACAACGCACGTCGGCCGCGCGGAACGGTCCCGAGACAAGGAGAGGGCTCGTGTCGTCGATTTGTTTATCCCTCGGCTCTCTCGGGCAAAAAGCTCTCCGATACGCCAATCAAGTTCCCGTTTTTCGCCGGCGAGAGGCCAAGGCACGAAGGTATCTCCCGCTCGCGCGACAATTAGCGATCGTTAAGCCGTGAGCCGGCACGAACCGGCGAACAACAATCGGCCGATTGTTTCGCGGCGCGTAAATCCGAGCTGGAAGAGGGGGGGGGGGGGCAGAAAAAAATCTCCCCCGAGATAACGTGCCCTCGCCGCTTTTATACCGGGTGGTCGTGATGAGGTACCGTTAAAGCTGCCATCTTTTGCGCGGGCTTTTGAAATCCGGAGAGTACTTTTGCGTGTTTGCCGATGCTTTAATCGGCGAGCGTGCCGGCTAATGGGAGGATCGGCGCACCCGACGAGCGCTGAATTAACGAGACGCCGGATAGTTCTTTTTTTTTTTCAGTTTCCGAAGATAGTTAACGGGGGAGATGTTCGGCTAATTCGCGAGTGACGGGAGCTCGATTGAAGATTGGTCGTTTTATGCAAATTTCCCTTCCGTTTCAATTCACTTTCAACCCAATTTCCAAGCAGCCTCTATCCTTCCCGATCTAAGAAAAATGAAACGACACAAGTGCCGATCGGCAATTCATCACAACAGGGTATACACACCGAGGTAAAACACAGGAGACACATCGGCTCGGGGTCAGAGAGAGACGCACACACACTCGAAAAGAGTCTGACTTTCTAACCACCCGTTGCACACGATAATCGGTCCAAGATTTAACCGAGAGCGAAATCGTTGCGCTCTCCAGCTTTGGCGATCGAGCTCACGATCTCCCCGTCGTGCCGAGCGCGAAAAAATCCCCCACAAGCGCGGCTCGTCGTCGCGTGTTCCTTCATATTTGGCGCGCGCTGAAAAATCCCGACCAGGAAGCGCCCGTTTTTGTCCCGGTCGTTTTATGGGACGCTTAGGAAAAATCGGTGCTTTCGTCCGGAAACGATCGGTTTTTATGATCGCTGCAGAGCGGGTATACTACTAAAGTTGCTCGAGAAGTTTTCTGGATGAAATTTAAGTTTGCAAAGTCTTTGAACTATTACTTGTAAATGCTTGATAATCCTTTCTGAATCGAGAGGAAATGGTCGGCAATTTGTTTTCTAGCGTGTTCTCGAGATAAACTACGCAAATTAATACTTATTCCATTACCGGATCGTCTTAAAAAACAAAAAAAAGAAAAAAATCTGAAATCATTAAAAAATCAACAGCAAAATCCACTCTCCCATTAGACAATCCGCGAAGCGCGCACGCAAAGCCCCGATCGGCCATTTATCAAATTGAGCCGTCATTACGGCATCGATGATCGGAGAAAATAAATTCCCCCGGCAATTGCTCCTAATAAGATTCCGCGTAGAGGCGCGATTACCCCGTGCGCACTGCACACGCGAAGCCCATATACGAGAACGACAGTGGCCGCAATCATTCAATGAAAATCCCTTAATAATTGACACCGATACCCGCCCCGGCACAGATATACATCCTCGAGAGCCGGAAGCGAGAGCCGAGGCGATAACGCGCAAAGAATTTATCTAAAATGCCCATATTATATTTTTCGAGCGACTTCTCGCTGCCTTTTTTTTGCCGAGGCATCGCGGCTGGAATGCGCAGCGGCGCGGCGCAGATAAACTCTTGAATGGCCGAGTGTCCGTACGCGCGTCACTTGGAGGCGCGCGCGTGCCTATCCTCGAGGATGCGATGATGAGTTTATGAACGAGCCAAGTAATTGTCGGTGCGTTTCCGGTCGGGGTAACGCGACGGTTCCAGGAAATTTTAAGACGCACGCGCAAGAATGCCGGGAGCTTGGATTTATGGAGAGCTGCTCTTATTTAGCTGGGAGTTTTGGCTGTTCTTTTTCCTTTTAGCGATTTGGAAGACGCGCGAGCAAGTCTCGTGACAATAAACACACGTTTACCGAGATAATTTTGGCGTAACGGTTAATTTTTTTAATTGCTAATTCAAAATGTAAGCATAAAATACGTAATATACGCTAAATAATTACGTAGACAGTTATTGTATATTATCATTTCTTCTGGGGAAATATAAAAGTGATATAAAACTATAAAGATTGAATCAAAAAGATACTTGCCATTTGTTTTAAATTCAATTTTATCCGGGAAGATATAAGTTTGACGTCGCGCGAAAGCAATTTATATCTTCTTTAAAAATATAATATAAAATGACCACATGATGATACCGCGCGATGGTTTCACAGTTATTACAAAATGCACCTCCATAAACCTCCGAAATATGAAAAAAACAAATTTATCGCCGCGGCGGCGGTTTTTACCGTTTTTTCACATGCTAAAAAAATTTATAGCCATTTACCCTCGGGACTCGCGAATATATACCTTCCTGACTCGCCGCGGCGCAGAAATCATGAAGACATTCGAGGCGAGCATTAAATTACCAAAATTGCCTACCGCCTAACGGCCTAAAAACCGGGGCCCCGAAACAATATAAACAAAACGATATTGGCAATTAAAAACACAGACGCCATTAAATAAATCGCCTCTCTCTCGCGCGCACCGAAAGAAAATATCAAGCGGAGCGTTTCAAAAGCTCGCATAAATATGCGCGCCGTTCGGAAAAGAATTTCTCGTCACAATAAAAGTCAGCGTGAAAAGGGTACGAGGAGCGCCGAAATCACCGGCCAGCGTAAATATTTTTTCGCCTCCAGAGTGCATTACTCTCGGGAGAGAGAGAGAAAGAGAGCCTAAACGATTTCTTTGAACGAAATTAAAGGAAGAGACGGACGAAAAATATCGGCTGAGTAAATGTCAATTTTTAACGGGACGACGGGGGCCGCTTTATGCGCCGGAAAAGCCCGACGGTGCTTTATTTCTGATGAAAATATTATTTATCGCCTTATTAACGTGATGTTAATGACTCGTAATTTACATTGGTAATTATGCGGGAATGATATCCACCATTAATTACCGGCTGATCTTATTATTACACAAGTAGCAGTGGATGAAATTTTATTCGGAAAAAATCGCCTTTGAATTATTATTTAATCTTTAAATTATGGATACATTTGATACTGAATTATTGCAGACCAGATAATAAATAATTTAATTTATTCGTCTTCCGGGTTAATTTTCATCCTTTAAAAAAGCGCAAGATAAATCCTTATTGCACAGTTTTCTAATCCAGCCGAAACTGATCTCCCATTAAAATTCCCCGAATAAATAAAGCGCGTATTTATACGTACAATGCAATATTTCAGGTCGGTCGCATTGACCGACATCGCATCCGCATTAACCTCCAGCCGCGTCGCTAAACGGCCGAAAGGTAAAAAATGAGAGTCGAGCAAAAAGGCAGGAGGAGAAGCCAAAGATTTTTTCGCCGCCTCTCCCCGGGGGCGGGGGGGGGGGAATTAAAGGAAGACCTGCGCCAAAAAGAAGCCGAGGAGAGCGCCGGTTTTAACGGAGCGGCGCGCGTATTTGAGTCATCGTGTATAAGCGCACGCGACACCGCGAGAAAAAAGGAGATCGCGATTATCCTCGGATGAATAAGTGCTCATTTGCCTTTGATTTAGGGCCGAGAGGAAACTGAGTCGCCGAGATATTTCGGCGGGCTGCGGATCGGGGGTCTTTGAAAATTCTTTCGTTAGGGCTCTTTTGTGAGAGTTTGGTTTGCCGACTTGTGGAATTAGTCTATCGAGGTAGAAATAAACCTTTAGAAAAGGTATAAAATATTTTCTCTTTACGATTATTAACTTCGAGTGTTGACTAATCCATAAATAAAACTAGTTGAATAGAACAGCTTTATTTTTTCACGAACTAATATTATTATTCATTCATACACGTCCAAATAAAATTTAATTACTTTCTTCAAATGAATTTGCAACCAAAATATTCTTCTTAAAACCATAAAAAACACCAATAGCCGACGGAAATCGAATCCGCGAAATCCCGCTCCTACGTTCCCCCCTTCCTTCTCAAACAAAACGCCATTCAACAGCTTCCGATCGATACGCGCCGAAAATAATCGCGTCGAAAAAAGTCGCACACGCGTCCTCGAGCCGCGTTCCGAAGACACACAGTAGCCGGATGTCCTGCGGCGCAGACGACGCCTTTGTGCCGGATGTAAAGTAGTTCACGTGTACCCCGTATAAATAGAAGCCCCTCGTATACGCGCCGTGACGCACATTATAAATGCCAAGGAGTGACGATGAATTTCTTACTTTGTGGACGGCAGATGTGGCTTCTGGGTCGTAAATCACTCCGAGTGCTTGAATCTTAAATCGCACGAGATTTTTATGAAGTTACGGAGCTGCGCCAAAGTTACGATTATTTGGGTTTACGAGAGAGGCCTTCTCGCGTATTTATAATCTTCTTTTAAATACAAAATTAGTTTGAGCCGTAAGTCAAAGGGAAACAATAGGCGAATATGAAACTTACTTTGCCCCTAAATCACGAGTATAGCTATCCACCAAAGTATTACCTGAGAATTAATACCAAAATAGCTAGCTAAAATATTGAAAGTTTTAAAAACCAATAAATATTTTATATACAATGTAAAATTTGCACTCGCTACTCCGACCGTAAAATATAGATTAAAAGATTTCAATCATTCGCCATACGAAAAGCTAACCAGAATTTCCTTTCTCTTTGTTCCCAGACGCGTTAAATGGTAGGATGGACAACTGCGGAGGTGGCGGCCAGCGCCTGCCCCCAGACGGGGACGAGTTTCCCGCGGCCTACCAAGAGTTCACGAGCCCGAGCCAGCAGTACCAGTACGTAACGACGCGCGAGACGATGGCGACGAACGGCGACGTCGACCGGGGCGAGTCCGTCGTCGACGGCTTCCTCCCTCCGGAGAGGACGATCAAGACTCTGAACGTTGCCGAGACTCGCGGCAGCGTTCTCGACAAGAAGGACTCCGCACTGCTGGACCTCGACTGCGAGAGGAGGACCTCGGTCAGCAACTACGTGCTGTACAGCACGCAGAAGAACGTTGTCGCGCCCACGAATTTGGTCATGGAGAAGAAGATCGAGATCGCTGGGTACTATCCCAAGGACGCTAAAGCTTCGGACGCCGATCTGGAGTACGATGGTAGTCCACCGCCGCTGCCGCTGACAGGACCACCTTCCAAGATGGAGAACGGACAGCGTCCGCCAATACCGGAGAGGAAGTTCACGGCGAACGGCGATCTTTGGAGGCAGGACAACAAGTCTGAGAAATCGGTCAAGGACAAGATCGCAATGTTCTCGTCGCAGAGCACCGACGAAGCCCCGCTCTTCCCTTCGACGATTGCCGTTGCAACCACGACATCTACAGCTACTTCCAGGAGACTGTCGAAGCACAAATCCTCGGACGATGTGTTCAACGACGAGAAGCGCTCCCCGACGATGGTTCAGCGCACGCAGAGTTCCTTCGATCTGGTGAACGTCAACGGCAACGGCATCCATCATCACCACCAGAAGACGCCGAGTCTGCCTCAGAGCTCACCGCCTTCAAGCCCCAACGGAAGCTACAACGGCTACTCGAACAGTACGTCACCGAGCTTCTTGAAGAAGAATACTGAGACGAGCAACGGCAGCAGCAAATATTCCCTGATCAACAGTCCGCCGAAATCGACCAGCCCCGTTAACTCCTATTCTACGATGTACAATGGCAATGCTCTAAACTCAAACAAGAGCTTTGACGGCACGTTATCGTCTTCTTCGACGTCACCGACGAAACCGAACGGACTGATGAGAGCCACAAGTTTTTCGGGCTCGTCGAGTCCCTACGGCACTGAAAGGCTTCAGACCTCCAGTGAGTTGCTAGGAAGTTCACCGACAATTGCACGTACGAATTCATTGGCGTCTACGTTCAAGAGACCTGCCGACGAGATCAGGAAGAGTAGCTTGAATCAGCTGATAGAGCAAAGGCGAAAAGGCATGTCGAAACTGAGGGGTTTGGTAATTCCAGAGAAGGATGCGGTACCGATCGATCAACCTATTACTGATCTGCCAGAAATTAAATCTAGAGACTCGATTTTGGTTAATCAGGTAAGGATATTTCTTAAGATTTTACTCGCCTTGTTTTTTGTTGCACAGTGAAAGGATTCTTTTCTACCGCAATAATGAAATAATAGTTTTCCAACGATTTTCAGGTACCAAAATCAAACATTCACGACAAGTGGGGCTCTCAAAGTTCCATCGCAAGCAACGCGAGCACCGTCAGTTCTATCCGCACCAACACCTCCTTCAAAATGCCAGCACCCAAAATGCACTCAAGCTACTCTCCAGCTTTCAAACGCAAGAGTCTGGCAGTCTACGGCAGTAACAATTCGCAGCAACAGAATAATATGTCCACCATCAACAACAATTCAAAGAGTAACGGCAACAGTCAACTGACCAGTCCAGCATCCGAGGCTCCCAAGAGTCTCGAGAGTATCTGCAGTCCGACGAGAAGCGACTACAGCTTCGAATTTGTTTCCTCAAGCGGTTCCCCAGACAATCAGCTTCCGGTAACGAAACCCAAGCTGAACTGCCAGCGCAAGATCGGTAGAAACGAATACGACGATTCCGACAACGACTCGGCAGTCAGCAGCTCTCAAAGCAGCATCTCTCGCGGCTTCAGTCCACCGATGTCCCCGGTTCCCTCGGACAGGTCCACGATTTCTTCCGAAAGATCGTATCTTTCGTCGGAAACGCCACCCTACCAACGACCATCGTTGATTCTTGAAAACAAAAGCAACGGAACGACCATCGTGCCAGATAAAAACGTCTACAACACCAGATCGAACCTGATGGCGGAACGAAGCTTCTCGGTCACCGAAAAGTCTCCGCGCCCGAAGATCCAGCAGCAAATAGTCGAACCGGTTCGTTCCTCTCAGATCCCTCAACGCCAGTTGAAGCGATCAAGCAGCACCGAGACCAACTCGAGCATCTCGAGCTCGTCCACCTTGACGTCGGGCTCGCAAGCCAGTGCAGAGTCACTGTCCCGTAGGGTTTTGAAACCTCAGAGCGTCGAGGCCATCAATCGGAAGAACATCCTGGCCAGCGCGAGATGTCGCAGCGGAAGAGATTTGAACGGCTCGCCTCTTATTCAACGCAAGTTCTCCGACGACGAAGCGGCAGCTGCCGATGCTGCCGATGGCCCGAAAGAGAACGGATTCGTGAACGCTTACAAGCTTCCTAACGGAAACGGGGACAGCGCGAAACCTCAGATCAAGATCGCCTACATTGAGATCACCGAAAACGTCGTCGTTGACGCCGACAAGTTTTCAGGTCAGAAGGAGGAGGAGATTCAACAGCCGCAACCTAGACTGCCACCTAAGCGGAGCATCATTCCGCAGGCGAAAACTGTGCCGATACGTAAGTAAATTTATCGCCTAATGAGATTATTGCCATTCAACAAGTCCGTCATCCATGTCATTCTTTTTAAACAGCAACTTCAAGGCCGCCCAAGCCAGAACCCGTGGAAGCCTCCAACGACATGAAATCTTGGGTGCGCGCGGAGATGCGCTCTCTGTCGAACGCTGATCGAACGAACAGCTACGAGACTCGCAGAAAGCAGTCGCTCTGCGATGCCGCGGAATCGACGCCCAATCGAAGCTTCAACCGAAGCAAATCAACGTTGGGACTGAACGAGTCGAGCTCGCCGTCCAACAATCTGACGGGATCGAAAAGCGAGTTGATAAACGAGACGGAGAACAAGTCGCGGTCCAGCCTCGGCCTCAAGAAAGCCGCGGATGATCAGAACGACCTTCTTACAGTATTAACAACCAAGAGTAGATCGCGGTATGTATACCTAAGCTTATTACTGCGCTAGAAAAAAAATTTAAAAACTGATCTCATCAAGCGATCCACGAGTTCGAAAAAAAAAAAAAATTAAACAAAATCTCGACTCTCCTCCAGCTCCGCCATTCACGTGGAGGACACTAGCTACGGCAAGCTGAAGAGCCAGATGAGCCTGGAGGACATCCTGGCGTCCAAGTCGTCGTCGGACTGCTCGAAGCTGCCGCGCAGCCAGAGCGTCATCTCGGACAAGAACGGCCTCGGGCCGTTTTCGAGCAGGACGATGGCGACGGCGCTGTCCAGCAACGGCGCCGACCCGGCTGCCAAGCCCGCCAGCAGCCCGGTGAGGCGCTCGAGCTCCACGGACTCCTGGTGCGAGGACAAGCTCTTCCCCACGAAGATCCCGTCCCTCAGCAGCAGGGCCGCCAAGCCGGAGGAGCTCGGCGAGCAGGACAAGTCGACGGCCTCCAAGATACCGACGGCCCGCAACCTCGGCAGGAGGAGCGCCAGCGTCACCGACATGAAGAAGGTCTTCGAGAAACCCGAGATCGGTTCCTCCAGCGGCACCTCCTCGCCCGCCGGTCAATTGGTTAGTTTCGTTGCTTTGAGGATCGATTTTTTTTTTTATAATCAGAGACTGGCGAATCGGCTATTTAGAATTCTAAACGATATATAACAAGCTGACACTTTTGAACGCCCAGGGCAACGGAGCGTCGCACAACCGCTTCCCGAGCCTGGACAGCAGCGTGGAGGACAACATAAGGCCGGAGGTCGACCAGGAGCGCTTCAGCGGCGAGCAGTTCGGCAGTATCAGCTCGCTCGCCAGCAGCACCAGCCTGATATCGCAGCAGGAGCTCGCCCAGCTGGTCGAGGAGGCCAATCTCGAGGAGCCCAGAGGTAAGCCGCCAAGTCGAATGTCTTTGGGTCTTTTAGGACTGTTGAAAAGGCTGTAGATGCCTGAGATCATTAAACTGACTTACTTCGATACAGACTCTGTCGAGCTAATTGGACTGATGACGAAGAAAGTAGAGAATTTTGAATTTTAGCAACGAGTTTATAAAATAATTTTAAAATATCGCTTTACTTTTTTACAACCCGTATTTCTTATTTTTATGTAAGAGGCTAAGAAGTATCAAATTTGCAGTACCCAAATTAAGAAAGGAACTGTAATTTAAAAGTCGTAGTTTGTAAAGATACTTTATTCTTTCGACTCGAGATTTAAAGCCTAAAATTTTTTTATAATATCTATACGTGCATTTTTACGCGACGGGTAATATGGCCGCATTGAAAAAAAAAAACTTTATTTATGCCCGATAGTAAAAAGCTTCTTGTAATTTTTTAGGCGCACGAGAGTTGATGATCTTAAATAGTGCGTTCGGGATGTAAAGTGCCGCCCATAAAACAGTTTATTCGATTTCAAACGTTTTTTTACGCGATACAAAGTATGCATTTTTACGAGCCGAGCAATAAAAATCTCTTCCGAACCCGAAACCAGACCTTATTAATACCCGGCTTTTAAAATCCCGTGTAACGGCATTTTATTTTGGAAGTGCTAAATTTTGACCGCGACTCAAACTGACGTTTAAACATTATTAACAAAATAAGATATAATGTTATATTATTTTGTTTATAAATAAATCGAGACTAAAAAAAAGTAACTCCCCCTAACAATCCTCAGGCGGTCACGACGTGGTGGTGGTGCTGCTGCACAAGGAGAACCCTGCGGGCAGCGTGGGCATCACCCTGGCCGGCGGCGTCGACTGCGAGACGAAGGAGATCACGATCCACCGGGTGCTCGCGCACTCGATCGCCGACCGGGACGGCAGCGTGCAGCGCGGCGACCGCATCCTGAGCATCAACGGGCGGAGCATGCGCGGCCTCAGCCACCGGGAGAGCATGGCGGTGCTCAAGCAGCCGCGCTCCGAGGTCGTCCTCGTCGTGTCCAGGGCCAAGCTCGACGACGCCGGCGCGCCCCAGGCCGCCTCCAAGCTGCGCTCGCGCACCGAGAGCGTGGAGACTATCGTCGAGGGTGAGAGTTCGTTTTTTTTTTTCGGAGATTGGTTTTTTGTGTTTGGGGAAATTGAATTTCGGTGGAATTCGCTGAATTTTTTATGTGGTGTATTTTTTTACCTCCTGCTCAAAGTTTGAAAATGAACAGTTTTCGAGGTAGAATGGCGAAAATCTGAATTAACAATTAATAGATTTTTTATAATGTCTTTCATGATGTCTTGTACAAAAGAGTTTATGGTCTCAAGATGCAAAAATTATTAGTTTTTGAGTTGTAAGTAAGTAAGGCATTAAATCTTTTTCGATAGATGTAAAATCAGATTTTCACCCTCATATATTATCTCTAAAACTATTCATTTTTAGCCTTTGTATCTATGGACACTTTTGATCAGTTCATAAAGTATAATATATCAAAAATTCAGCCAATTTCAGCGAAATTCAATTTTCATAAAGTGGCTGTCGGGTCTTTATTTTTTTTGTTTTCTTGCACTACATCAAACCAACTTGAAAAATTTTTTGTTGCGTGAAAACAAAATGAGTTATTCCCAAAAAAAATAAACTTAGAATCTTAATTGGATTACAATATTATTCACATTTTTATGCCTCTAATGCTTCGCAATAAATAACTCTAAATTACAAGGAGGGTATATCGGCATTGCTTTAGCAGAGTTAATTGTTCAACGAAAAAAAGTAATAACTCAAACAATAAAAGCTCCTTGCCCTCCGCGACACCCCGCCTTTTAATCCAAGTTCAAGGCCATAACATTTCCAGCACTCGAATAAAAAGTCCATAATGCCTGAAAGCGCCATTCCGGCCATTATAATTTATTGTCGAAATCAATTTAATACGCATAAATAAGCGCTCTCCTCCTTATCAATTCCCCAGCCAAAGCAAAGAGCAAAACCCGCTCTCAACTATGAACCGACTAAAACCAGTCGGCGTATAAATTGCTCGACGCTCCTTTACGAATGGCGCGTCCCGCGCGCGCTGCTCCTCTCCCCGGCAAAAGAACGCGGGTAAATCAGAGAAAACTTTTGCAGGTTACGAGACGAACGGGGTGGCGGAGAACACAGCGTGGGGTCCGCCGGTGATGGTGCCGATCTACAAGGACGGATCGGGCTTGGGTTTCAGCCTCGAAGGCGGCCGCGACAGTCCGCTCGGCGACCGGCCGCTCTTAATTAAGAAGATATTCAGTGGTAAGCGTCGCCGATGAGGCACCGGGACGACCAGGCGTATCTTTGACGAGCTCTCTCTCTCTCTCCGCGAGTTCAGCGCGCTTAGGATCCCTACGAGCGCTCTGGGCGGCTTTGTAATTTAAGCCCGATCGTATTTCAGACGTTTCATTGCTCGTTATTTTGAGGATTATAAGCTTGGAACAATAAGCTGGGATTCTATTGCTACCATTAAATGATTATTTTAGGGGTTAGATTAATGGGCATGTCGCGCGTTTCTTCGGGGGGGCAATTAGTCGCTTCAAAAATTTCTCGATCCTTTAAGTAATTACTGTTTTCGCGTCGTAACTTATTGGACTGTTTTTCAATTTTATAACTTTTCTTTGGTAAAAATCAGATTTAAATTATTATTTAAAGTAGTTACTTTAGTTAATAATATCATTGATAAAATCCTATAAACTTATAGTAAAATGGTGCAGATACACCATATAAAAGCCTATAAAAATTTGATCGATTTTTACAAGTATTTTATCATTTATTTTTCATAATCTAATAATACAGACAAGAAAATGTCTGAGAAGACCAAGCAAGCTTTTGTAAAAACTGACTAGGAATTATTCTGTTTCTGGCAAGGAGGTGCTGCCGACAAGACTGGTGCTTTACAGGCGGGCGATCAGCTGCTCGAGGTGAACAACCGCGACGTCAGCCGGATTTCGAGGATCGAAGCTTGGTCCCTGATGAAGAAGCTACCCGACGGGGAAGTGAACCTCCTAGTCAGGCACCCTGCCGCAAAGTCATCGTGAATCGTAGTCAAATATCGTCGACTTTTTTTTATTTTTTTACGCAAGACAATGTCCGAGGCTCGACACACACTCAAGCGAGATCCGAAGAACTCGACGATCGGCCAACTATCGTACGCGGTGTACTTTTCGATACGCGACTTCAATTCAGTCGATTGTCAAGATAACTGCATGGATTTATTTACATGTCTATATACACTATTATAAGAAAAGACTTAATAACGATACGTTCGATACGCGAATGCCGACGATGGAGACGATTATAGGAATATATTGTATACGTTGTACTGTAGATTGTCAAGGAGAATCGCCAAGTGCTGGCAAACATTTCTGACTTGCTAGTGATTTTTTTTTTACCGAGGGCCTAATTTTTCTGAAAATTTCAAATATTTAAGTATTACAGGCCGAAAGGACTAGTGAGGGAGAAATTTTTACCAGTTTCCGAAGGTGCGCCTTAACTATCAAACATTTAAATAAGATGCCCCCTGTGTGCCTTTACTATATAATAATATTATTATTTTACTTTATAATTAATATCCTTATCTATTCTGCATTTTCGCCATATTAAGAATTTTAAGCGGGTTTATATATTGAAAGTAGCGCGCGTAGCTCGCTGTTATATAACGAAAGGGATTTAAACCACATTACAAAACAAAGTGCTGGCAGTGCAATAAATAACGATTACATATGCGGAAGGGAACGGTTCGTAACGCAACGAGAGGTAGAAAACTGATTCACTAAGTTATGAAAACTTAAAACCCTCGCTGAATTGAATTGCGATGCGAAGCGACGACGTGTAAATTCCGTATGCTTCATCGCAAGGTCCGATATACTAATATAGAAGTCTTCACGAGTCCTGTTGGCAAGAGGACAAGGAAAGATTGCAGAAAGGCTCGCTGTGTCGTCTAGTAGATCGATTGTAAATATGAAATGTGCGATGATTTCGTGGATACGATTTCTTCGTGACCTTTTTCAAACGGGAGTTTATTGAAATAAATTTTACCGGCTTCCTTTTAGCCCTTTCAGGTGTATTAGATCTTTTTGTGTATAGATCAAAATTATTTTTAAAATTGTATAAATTTTAATTGAAATTGTTTGTTTGTAAAAAGTAAATTAAGAATTTACTTTGACGTTTGAATCATTAAACTTTTCTGTGTAAATTGTTCTTGAAAGGGATAATGGTAGAACTTTCGAGGATCACAAATTGTAAATTACTGATAATAACGTAATCGATGATTAGTTTATTCAATAAATATAGTACTTTTTGGTGCTTTCATAAGAAAAATTTAATGAGCCGACGATCCTCTTTAAGCGTGCCTTCAGTAAACTATACAACGCTAAATCAACTTTTAAGCAATTACTTTCTGTACTAATCCTTTGCTCTAGAAGTAGAAATGTCTTTATGTACATAGTTAGTGAACGCAAATGTACGTATAATGTATGAATGTATAGCGTGACTGTGCAAAGTAATCAACTTGGCGTCTGAGAAAAAAGAAAAAGCACGCCGGGATATAGCTAATATAAAAATGTTGATAGTATTAAAAATTATATTATTATTGGATTATTTAAATTTAAACTGTTTAATTTTTGAATTTGCTTGTTTTGTTGAAAATCGTGCTGTGATAAGCGTGCATGTGTGGAAAATAATATGGCGTGAGGTTTTACGATTATACTGTTGATTTCTGAATAACCCGTTAGTTGGTTTACCCTACGAGCTAACAATGATATATAAGTTGCGATTCACATTAATATGTATACTATTATTGCGCTCAGTGTCAAGCTGTTATGTATGCTTCCTTCTACACTAATTGTTTTCTACGTGTTGTTGATTTGTAAAACAAACTACTATTCGATGTAGCCTCTGATAACAATAAATGACATTGTATTCAACTACATTTATCAAAATAATCCATTTAACTTTTATTTACCCAATGGAAATTTTTAATATTCTTTAGCTTTATAATTTTACGATTTATAAAGATGTAATAATACTAGAATAATTAACTTTTTACTAATGTAATAAATTTATTATTAAATTAACTTATATATATACAAAATTTATTTGTATTTTTAATGACATATGATCTTAATTAATACCAGTAAGTTGGTTTTTGTACACGATCTTCTTTGATGCCCATTTTGTCCATTATATCCATTTCAAATGTTTTCAAAGTTGGCTAAAATAGTTATATGTAAATATTAATTAATAATAAATATTATTTAGAAAGAAAGAATTCAAAAAGATTAAGCATAATAAACTAACCGAAAAAGTTATAGTTTCAACTTCTTTTTTCGTTGTATCTTTATCCCCTTCTCTATACATGCTGGGTAATTTGTAATCAACTGTCTCATGATGTGAAGGAGGAACTGGAATTATTCTACCTGATCTTAATGACACTCTCACTTCTTCACCATCTTCTGTATACCTCCATTCAATTTTAGTAGGTTTACTAAAAATAATTTGTTTTTTTTTGAAAATTTTTCTTTTGAAAAATTTGACGAGGATATGAAGAATAAATACTTTTAATCGGATTTAAAAATTCTTATAATTACCAGTCAATTAAACCATTTTATATTTTGATAAATCAATACTTACAGATCTGTAGGATCTACATGTTGAATATCTTCTGTAACTAATAAAGGCATTTCTGTGCGTTGTGGAATTCCTGGAAAATCTTTAGTTTTTCCAAGAAAAGTCAATTTAGTATTTAATCCATCTACAATAACCCAATTTCTTTCCTGATAAATGCCTTTAATAATTCCTTGCTTTCCCTTGTCAGGACCAAAAAGAATTTCTACCTAAATATTATACAATTAAAGTTACTGTTTTTTAACGAAATTTTAATTGACGTTATTAAAATCTAAGTTATTTACTCTATCGCCTCGAAAGAAAGACCATTTTTTAATAGGCTCAACATGATCTACACGCATGTCTTGTGCAGCATTTTCCAATCTGAATTCATTAGTCCAAGGACGATGAAGTCCAAAGCGGAATTTTTTTTTCTGCTGAGTAACTGGCAGATACTTTGGAGGGCCTGGTGTTTTCCAAAAAATCTGTAAAAAACATCAAATTTTTAGCATCTTAAAGAAACAGAATAAAATAAAATCCTTTTTTTTTACTATTGAAATTAAAGAATTTCTAAACAATAACTAAAATATAAAACGAAAAATCTTTCGTACTCTGTTAAGTCATTATTTTGCATTATTTCAATAATAGAAATCATTAAAAATTACTTACCCTCTCCATTTTTCGCTTAATAAAACTGTCTGGCAAATTGGCATATCTTTTTGACTGCTCACCAACGAGTTTTAAGACGTTGAACCTCATCTTTACGGTTTTTGTTTAGGTGCAATAACTTTAAAAACTCAAAATAAACTTAATAAATAAACAACAAAATTTCATAACCTCTCATTTAAAACCCACAGCAGAGCCGCAAGCAGAAGCGGAATGTTAGATTTTTTTATTATAGATAGATCAAACACATCGCGACATCTGGTCGTTGACTTTTAGGAACTATCGGTCATGTGATCAGCTTACATTGTTGCCAAAGTTTTCAAAAATTTTAATTATACGGGAGATTTATTCTCGTCAACTGACTACTGTTGATGATGAAAGATCAGATCAGCATCAGATCGATGATCTTAATTTTTGCCAACGCGATTAATATTTATGTTATGTTGAATCACGTACGATTAGAAATGGTATAAGTTGAACTTTCTTAAGCAACTTGGTTCATTGTTTAGAGAGATGCAACGCATAGAAACATATATAACACTTATGTATATCAAACAAAGCAGTTGTATGCTCCATCAGATTTTCATTCTTAATTTTGAGATTGTTATATTCCGTTGATTGTTGAGAAAATAATTTGATTAAACAAATTATTTTTTAAACAAAAAATTTTTTAATTTTTTTAATATAAAAACTCTCGATAAATACATCTAATTATTACATTATGGCAAAATAACTTTCAGTTTATTTATACCGAGCTGTTTTAAGAAATTTTTCAAATAAATAAATTCGGTATATAAATACAAATATTTAAAACCAATCATCAATATAACGAATGTTTTTAATTAATATAATTTCTCAAAAAAATGTACTGTAGAATCTTAGTATTGGTAAAATCATTCATTAGTTACTCTCTGAAAATAATCGACACCCCATCATTTTCTTCTAAAAAAAAATTGTAATAATTTGAGTAAGAAAAATCCATGGGATGCGTATATGCAAACGTACATAACGGAAACTCCCCTCCGGGAATAGCGGCAACGTCGCGCGGAGCGCCCGAAAACCGTGGATTTTTCGAACTCGCTGGCGCTGCTGCGGCATCGACGCGCGTTTCTCTCTCCTTCTCTTTCCAATGAAACTGCGTCGCTCTAGAAAAAGATAGAGAGTGAACGCCGCGCGCCATATTCCACGTTCTCTCTCCTCTCCGCAGCCATTCCGTCGAGTGAAGGCGTCGTGTCCGGATCGCGGTTGCAACGAATCCATCCATCCATATCTGTCCATAGTCAGAGAGAAAAAAATAATGGCTACGGAGAAGAAGCCGGAGGACGAGTTGGAAAAGCGCAGGGCCGAGGAGTATCAGATGCAGCTGTTCGGGCTGCACTCGAGGACCGTCTTCGCAGCGAGTAAGAACATCCCGCCGAGACGCGACGCTTCGGCGTTGTTTCCTCTCCTCTTTCATCCGTCGCTCGCTTCTCCTTTCCGTTATTTTGATCGGGGAAAAAGCAAGCGATTTCCTATCTTTTTTGCAGCCGCGCGCACTTGGTACTCTCCTTTGTTCTTCGGGCTCTCTGTCCCTTTATCTCGCGCGCTCTCTTTTCTACTCTCCTCGACTCTTTTTTTTTATTCCCTCGCGCGAGTGAATTCGTATTATTCTTGCTCACAGTGCAAGTACCTTATCTTTGTTTTGGCGAGTTTCGGGCGTTGAGCGAGTGTGCTCTGGTATCATGTGTACTTTCTTAAAATCATGACTAGAGTTCACACTCGTCCAGCGCTTGGGACATTTTCTACGCGATCGGAGGGAGGCCACCGACACCAAATAGACACACGCACACGAGCAATTATTGTGGATGGTTTATTTTGCATGTTTATGTCATACATGTGTTTAGTTTTAGTTTTACAGACATTGTTTACATTATTTCTTAAATATTGTTATTGTCCGTTGATTCTTACAGTCGAAGTTTGTATCAGATACCGTTTTTTGCCCGATTTGAAACTTTGCTGGATCGACTGGAAGAATCAACAATTCTGCTATGTTATGTGTATGATTTTTAATGAGCTTTATTTTTATGATTTTGTATTATTTAAAAATTTTAAATAAATGAATCAATGCTAACCTTTATCAATATTTGTACACCTTTTTTGTTCACCTTATTCATTCGCGTCAAGTATACTCCGAATTCCATCTCCTTTTCTAAATATTATTCATGTTCTGTAAATTTGATGTGTACTATTCATTTAGAGTTCTTTAAAAATTATACAGATAATGTAGAGAAAAATTAATATTTGGCTTTAAAATTTATTTGATAAATTTAAATAATTTTAACATTCTGTAAAAATAAACTTGAATTATTGAGTTTTAAAATAAGTTTTAAAAAGTTATTCATTTGAATATTAAACTTAGTTTTTTAAGATTATATAATTAACACAATTTAAATTTGTTTTTATAAAAAAACTTTATCTTTTATTCATCTAAACTATTTCATTATATTTGAAAGATACAATTTATAAATTTATCCAAAAAATGCTAAATATGATTAAATTTGAAAATAATTAAAACTTTCTATTATTATAGTTCAACAGAAATTAAAATCAAATGTGGAGACTCGATGTCATAAGCTTTATACATCTATTGAAAAAAAATATAATCCAGATTGTAAAGAAAGAAATGCTTTAAAAAACAATGTTAAACAATTACAGAAAGCTTATCAACATAACATGCAGCCCCATTTGATTGCAATAGAGGTATTTATGCAATTTAAATTTCCATATAAATTATAAAAATGTATTCAATCATTTCTTTTGAATTTATTAAGAAAATTATTTTAGAATATTGTCAACAAATTTATTGCAGTACCTGATAATATACTTTTAGAAGAGGACAAAGTTCAAGCCAAACAATATACAGACGAAGAATTCAGAAATTTAGAAAGAAGGCTAGAGAATTTACAGCAAAAAGCTAGACGGGTAAATTTTTTTATCTTATTTTTGAATTCTAAACTAAATATAAAGTTCAGGCACTTAGAATAACATTTTTTAGTTGAAATCGCAATATTTCTCAAACTTTTTTGTTTTAATTTAATAATTAATTGATAAAATTATATATAATTTCAGGTAACTATGTTCAATGCAGCCTTAAAAGAAGAGCTAGAAGTAGCAGAAGCTATAAAAGAATCTGAAGATGCAGCAAGAAAGTTATGTACTATTATTGGCAAAGGTTTATCTGCAAAGAAAATAAGTAACAAAACAGTGCGTGCAATCGATAAAAGTAAAGACCTTACAGAATCATTAAATTCCATAAAACCTCTTACACAAAAGGAAATTTGTAATCCTAATATTAATGAAAATGAATTAGACCAAAATCTTCTGAATATGTGATATATAAAATATTGATGAATTGTAAATATTTTTATCGTTTTTTAACTAATAAGAAATTTTCATAACTATTTATACTGAATTATTATGTTATAGTAAAATATTTAATTGTAAAAAGCACAAGCAATTGTAAATAATTATAAATAATAGTCCATTGATTGGATCTACCACCTTTTATATCGATTACAAAATAAATGATTTTTTTATAAATTTGAAATATATGTATATAACGTATTTATTAAGCTTAAATTACATACCTGGATATTCTTGAAGTACAAGTATTAGTACAATTTTCTTAATAATTTTTAATAATAAAACAACATGCTGTTGTTGCATAAAGCCTCATAATTCTGAGAATTGCATTTACATAATTTTACAGTTCATTTTTATTGATCACTGAACAAATTATTTTAGTTTTATTTTAAATCTTTTTATTAATCTAATTGATTATAAATTCTATAATTTAATTAGTTTCTACTTTTTATATATTTAAATAAGACTAAATTACGAATTACGAACTATTAAAAACTGAAAAAAGTAATTAAAAATATTAAAAATTAAGAGAAATGACGGTTACGGACTCTGTCACTATAGAACTATATACTTCAAATTCAAAACGGCGTTTGACGGTTATAGACAGTTCATTTTTATTAATCACTTAATTTTGTTTTATTTTCAATCTTTTTATTAATCTAATTGATAATAAAATTCAATAATTAATTACTATTTTTTTGTGTTTACAACTTAACATTTTATTAAAACATGTTAAAAATGCTGAAAAAATGACGGTTACGTACTGTCATTATAACGTCTATGCTTCGAATTGAAGATGGCGCTTGGCGCGATCTAAATAGGCCCTAACGGCGGGATTTCTACGAATTGAACTTCGAATGTCGGAAACCGATATTAGAATTTGATCGGCCATCGTCGTGAGATCACTTCTAACGTAAAACTTCTCTAAAGTAAGTAATTCAAATAATGAAGTGTTCCTCAAAGGTTGGATTGTCCAATTATATTTATTAATTTATAAATTTACTTTCGACTGTTTAATTTCATCATTGAAAGACATTCAAATTCAATTATTTACTAGCTTTTGTTTTTGCACGTTGTCGAATTTTAACAGCCGAATTTCGAATGCAATTTTGCAATAGATTAGTAAGAATTTGAAACATTATACATTTATACAACTAACTGAAAAATAACAGTTTTAATCTTATTTCATTTAAATTTTAAAATCTTTTGAATTCTGATTCAAAATTCATTTGTTCTTAGAAAATTATTTGAAAATGACGGAATATAGAAGAGGTAGTGCTTCAACAATAACAAGCAGTGTATCAGATTCACTGTCAACTATATCTAGTGATTGCCAGGTGACAATGAGATTACTTGAACTAATGAATAGAACAGAGTACGAACTTATGCAAGAAAATGGTCAAAGAAGACTAACTGCTCCAGAACTTACAAAAGAGCACAGAGAACGTATAAAAGGTGCTGAAGTTTTTCTTGGGAGATTACCCAGAGATTGTTATGAAGACGAACTTATGCCAGTGTTAGAAAAGGCTGGTAGACTATTAGAGCTGCGACTAATGCTGGATTTTTCTGGAAGCAATCGGGGCTATGCTTTTGCATTATATGCAGATGCAAAAATTGCTCGCAGAGCATGTATGGTAAGTTTAATACTTTCTAGTGTACTTTCAAATTTATGAAATAACATTTGTATATTTTAGATGCTTGATGGCTATGAAATTAGACCAGGTCATCCAATTGGTGCAGTAAAATCAGTGGATAATTGTCGTCTTTTCTTTGGTGGTGTACCAAAAACTAAAGCCAAAGAAGAGTTTATGGAAGAACTAAGCAAACTTATGGATGGAATCGTTGATATTTATCTATATCCTAATTCACAAGATAAATCTCTTAATAGAGGTATGCCCCTTTTTTGAATAATTAATAATAGATTTAATTACAAAGTTAAATATTAAAATTAACAATGCTTCATTAAGTAAGTTCTAATTTTACAATAAATGCTTCATAAATAATAAAAATCAATTACTTTCAGGTTTCATATTTGTAGAATTTAAAGATCACAGATCTGCAGCAATGGCTCGAAGAAAGTTAATTCCTGGAAGAGTGCTTTTGTGGGACCATGAGGTTGCAGTGGACTGGGCTGACCCAGAACCTGGAGAACCAGTTGATGAAGAAATCATGGAACATGTAGGATATATTTGTACATCAATCTATACAAACTTATCAATTACTTTATATAATTATCTTCTAAATAAAAATAGGTTACAGCCCTTTTTGTCAGAAATCTTGCCATGGACACTAGCCAACAAAAGATTAGAGACATTTTCCAAAGAACCACAAATATACCTATATTAAAATTAAAAAAAATCAATCATTTTGCTTTTGTACATTATGAAACACGGGAATTAGCTGAAAAAGCCATGCAGATTATGACAAGTATATTTATATATTAAATATAATTAAAAAACTATTTTATTTCTTACTTTGAAAATTGATAATATAAAAAGTGATTAATTGTTTATAGAACCTGGTGGTATAGCTCAATTAGAAAACTGGGAAATTCGTTGGGCAAAACCAATTGGTCCCATTAAACAGGCAGAAAGACAAAGATGCATCAATGAAGCCATATCACAGTCCAAACATCATAAAGAACCAAAAATTAAGAAGCAAATTAAAAAGAAGTATTATTCAAAACCAGCAATAGAAATGAGTAATTTTGAAAGTTTAGAAGAAACTCAAGAATCCCAGTATGCATCAATTCTTACAGACTTTGTATCAAGGGTTTTTCAAGGAAAATGTGGATTCCAATGCTTACCCTGCTCTAATCCATCTGGTTTCATTTATAAAGTTAGTCATTAGAAAATTCAGTTTTATTTTAATTACTTTTAACATTTTAAAGTAAAAATATATTTTCAATTATTTATATTATGAATATTAATATGTACTAAATTTTAGATTGTAATATACAAACATAATGAAGTTATTGCTGAAGATTATGGTACTGTGCAACCAACAGCAGAATTGGCTTTAAGTGCTGCTGTTTCAATTGTTTATCAAAAATTAAAAGCCACGTATGATTATAACGTTTATCGTAGTAAGTATATGCTTTGGGAATTAGAATTTCTTACAATCTTGATATTCTAAAATAAACTTTATATTTTAGATCCATATGCTCCGCCAATGATTGAAGATGTTTCTATGCACATGATGCATTTAAATATGAACTAATTTAAAATATCTCTTCAATGGAATTCATTGAAAAATATTTGACACTCGTAAAGAAGAATGATATGGATGTAAGCGTTTCATTTACAAGATTAGTTTGAGACTATTTAAAAGAGTATTATTTAATGACTTTAGGTTATTTAAATATTTTTAATATAAGTTTTTAAAGAATTTTTATATAGATTTATAGACAAAAAAAACTTACAATGTAAAGGATCTTTACAGATTTATATACTTTAAAAATTTATCTTGAATTCATGACAGATAGATTAATTTTAATATTCAAGACTAACTTGATTTTTTTTATAATTGTATACTTCCATTATCTTGATCTGCACAATTAAACATTTACAGGCATCAAAGTAAGAAAATGTTAAATTAGAGACAAATATAATTTGTGGAATATGTAAAATTTTTTTTAATCAATTTTAAAACTTTCTAATGATTATTAAATTAATTTTTGATGAAAAATTCTTTCAAGCATGATACAATATAATTTATACTTCGAATATTACTAGAACGTTTAAAAAAAAAAAAGTTTCTACTTTACATTGCTAAGTTTTTTTTTGTTTCGATATTAAAAAAGTAGGATTTCATACTTAAATGATGCTACACTTTTTGCAAAAGTGTAAACTGTGAAAGTTGTCAAAGTTTTTTGATTTTAGTTAGTTCGGATTTGACTATCTAACATACGTTTTTGAAACTTTTCAAAGATTGTTAAGAGAACAAATTTTTTAGATACATTTTGTTGTACATGTTAAATATTTACAATAATTTATTACTTTTTTTTGAGCGAATTTTAGAACTTAAAATAGTTCAAAGAAAACGGTTTGTTAAATGTACTTATTTTTAAGCTTTGTATAATGCCAATCATTGTTAAAATAGCTTTTTTAGTTGATATAATTGTCAAACTATAGTCAATTTTAATGGTATTAAATAAAATACCTTTCGTCATAAGTGAGTTCGTTTTTGCCTTTGATATAAACTGAGTTCATTTATAATCATAATATAAACGTTTATGAATTTTAAGTTTGTACTTTAAAAAAAGGTAATTAAAATAAAATTGACTTAATCATTTATATTTTCATTATGTTTTCATTATGTTTCCGTTTCGTTATAGTTAATCGTTAACCGTACATTTCATACTTTTATTGAACTAGGTAAAATTATAAAAGTTCATGAATTGCTTACTTGATTTTAAAGTAAATTAAATCAATCTTATTCGATTAACTGATAAAAAAATTAAAATGTTTTGTATTAAATGTACAGTAAATGTACAAGATTTATCATAAATATTTTTCGTCTCATTTGATATTGATGCAAATAAACAAACCCATATATAATGGGTTTGTTTACGTCCTGTGATTGATTAAGCAAAACATAATTAATATTTCAGTGAGGCAGATACACAAAAGAAGTGAATATGTCAGATTCTAATATCTAACTATAATTAAATTTTCATATAATCAAAATTTAGCTTAATAAATAGTTCAATGATTTTAACACTTAAGAAAATATTTAAAATTTTTTACGAAAATATTTTTCAGTAAAAGTGACGTTTCATAAAGTACAATGAAACTTTATGAAACAATATATTGTTTTTTAACATGTGTTCTAATTTTTGGTAAGTAAAAAGGTAAAAAAATATCAAAGGATTATAGAGCTATTTTTTAAAACTGTTTATAAAATTTTACATGAAATTAATTTTAATAGGAGTTCAGACTCATATTGTGCACGACTGGTTAGAATGCGAGTCTTATATGGAGTCATCGTGCAATGAAATATTTGAGAAAAATTGTTTTAAACGAGAAAAATGTCCGGCACCGCATCCTGAGAGACGCGATCACTGTTTTACAGTATGGGAATATAATACAGCAACAAATAAAGCAAAAGTGCAAATGAAGGTAGACACCTGCAAAATTATTCAACTTTCATATTATCTTACTTTCATTTTTAAAAATAACGTTTTAATCATATTAATTTAAATAATATTTTTTTAATTAAGATTATTTCATTTTAAAGGGATGCTTCTCAAATAATAAAAATTGTTATAAAACATCTCATTGCGTCAGAAAAAATAAGGATGATTACTATCACATATACTTCTGCTGCTGCAATGGAAATATGTGCAATGAAAATTTTACGTTTACTGACTATGATACTGACTATGACTTGGCATCAAATTTTTGTATGTTACTCATTTTTATCACAAGATTTCCTATTGTATTTAAACGTAATTTTGTATTTTTCAGCGAAAACCAAAATAAAAGAAGAAAACATCGAAAATGCAATGTATACTGCAATAGTCATTATAATGTGCACAGTTTGTATCATGATATTTACATGCGCCTTTTGCTGGTACTTCAGTCACGTTCGTGCAAAAGACGAAGATTCTGTATGTAACCGACTAATAGTAATTTATCATATATTTAACTCTTACAAAAAACCGAATATAAATGATACTTAGATAAACCGAGTGCTACAGTAAAAAAATGTTCTAATTTTTAATTAGATAATGTTTTTTGATGAGCTAAACTATCATAAAATATGATTCAAATGAAAAATAATAAAAATAATCTCTTTTATTAGCCACCCGAAGAACTGAATCAGGATTGCAAAAGCTCCTGTTCCGAATTCGAAGACGATTTAACTTTTGGAACACAACAAGAGTCAAGAATGCTAGTAGCCTCTCTGGAGCTGAAATTTATCTTAGGATCCGGTCGGTACGGAGTGGTGTACAAAGCGATGAGCAGGGATCCCAATGCAAAAAGCAAATACTATGCCGTGAAAGTTTTCAATCCTGAGAACTCTAAATCATGGGAGAACGAGGTCAGGTTCTTCAAAAAGATCTACATGCGGCATCCGAACATTGTCGAAGCATTAGGTTTTAAGCACACGGATAACAACATTGCTGACGAATACTGGCTCGTCACCGAATATTGCGATGGTGGTTCGCTGCAGGACTATTTAACTGCACATATGATCCTTCATTGGGATAGATTTATTAATATGGCCATTGACATAACCAAGTAAGATTTTTCAATCTTGCAACTTTTATTCATGAAGCATATTGAATCCTAACTAGGTATTGCGCTAAGGTGTAATGACATAAAAATTACGAATCTTAATATGAATTTCATACTCTTTTTAAAACTGTCAATACATAAAAATTAATTGATCTTGAAAACTAACATATTATAATTAATTATTTTGCAATTAATGTTTTTATTGTAAATTAATTTTTTATATAAAAAAAAAAGAATTATTATTTTTCATTTTATAAATTCTACTAAATATATTAGTTAATTAAATCATTTTTACTAAAGTTGAAATTTCAAATATCAAATTCTTATGTTTTTTAACAGAGGTTTAGCCATGCTGCATCACTGGAAATTTCCAAACAACCGTACCAAAAGACCTGTCGCGCATCGTGATATTAAATCAAAGAACATTCTCGTGAGGTCCAATTTTACCCTCTGCATAGCTGATTTTGGACTTGCTGTCACTTCCAAGGACATTTCTGAGTTAAAAAACTCATTTAAAAAGTCCGGTACCACGCGGTACATGTCCCCAGAACTCCTCAGTGGTGCAATCGACTTCACTACAAGGAGCTTCCTTGCCATCGACATTTATGCTTGCGCCTTGGTCTATTGGGAGCTCCTCTCTAGGTGTTCTGTACTGGTCTGTAAAAGTCGCATTATTACCCTGTAATTAAAAGTTGATACATTTATAACTAAACTATTTTTTCAAAATCAACAAGTCTTTATAATAAAAAGCATTAAGCAGTTTTTCAAAAAAAGAAATTCAAAGATTGTTATGGTACTCGCGTAACAACGCCAATGACTGCTTTTTCATTTTACGTGCCAAAATTTTGCAGGAAAGTGACGGTTTTATTTCAGCAGTCATTTTTTAAAAATTATATCTTGATTAAGAATTTTTTAAATTTCTATATATATTTGCACAAAAATCTTTTTTGTTATCACGAATCTTCCTACATTAATTAAAATACTGCTTTTTTAACAGGGAAGAGTTGAAAGCTATCAACTGCCATATGAAAGGGAACTGGGGGGTTGTTGTACTGAAGCCGATTTACAAGAATTCGTTGTCGAAAATAAAAAAAGACCTACCGTTCCTAAAAAATGGAAACGAAAAAACATTGTAAGAGATTTTTAAGTAGCAAAATTTCTTTTTAAATTCATATCTGATACAATTAATGAATTATCTATTTTCAGTTCAAAACATTTTGTGAAATAATGGAAGAATGCTGGGATCAAGATCCGGAGGCACGTTTAAATATGCACAGCGCCTTGTACCGACTCGTGCTGCTAAGAAGTTGCGAAGCTGTGTCTAAGGCAGAGTTATCAAATGCAGACTATCCTAATTCTGACTCTTCATCTATAACCAACGATGAAAAGTGTCCTTACGAAAAGAAAGATCGATCTTATCCATTATCGAATCTTATATATAACGACGAAGAAATTTTACCTGCATACACGTTTCTGGACCGAGATCGCCCTCCTACAAGGTGAACGCGCATTAACGACGTTACCTTACATTATAACTCGGTGCAGATCGATATTATCAATAGAGCAAAAGAGCCGCTTGATGATTTTTTGTAGGCGATATTTTATTTTTAATCGACTTATCGTAAATAGAACGTGCTATTAGTAATTGCAGGATTTTGACTGTTGCCCAGATTTCTGAATTATTGGGTTACTGGGAAATTTTAAACCTAAAGATAGATTTTTAGAGTTTTGATAGTATTATAAAAATTAAGTAGAACAACATATTAACTGCAAGACTTAGATAAGTAGAAATACAACTAAAGATTATAATGCTGAGTATTTTTTTTATTTATTGCTAAGTTTCAAAACTAGACTATTTAAATATATATTACTTTTTTAAAAGAGGAATATAATGTAAAAAAATGCCTGAGAGCTTCAAATCTAAAAAAGCTATTTTCTTTCACATTCTCTACAATTTTTTCTAAAGCAATTCGTCCATTTTTTCCGGATAGAGACAATTATATTATTGTTTTATAAGATTAATGTAAATAAATTCTTGGACAATTTTTAGCATTAAAATGTAGTAACTATTATTAAATAAAATTTTGACAAATCAAATGAAAAGAAGAAAGCTTTATGTAATTGATCTATTTTTTAAGAAATCTACGTAAATCCAATTTAAATCCTTAAAAATTTGAGCTAATTTTTAAATAGATACCTAACTAATATTTACTAATTACTAATAAAATAAAAGTAGAAAATATATTTTGGACATCTTTAAACATTGACATACATGGCTAAAACCTCTTGGTAGCCTATGCAATAGGAGAATGCGCAGGTAGAAAGATAAAGAGAAACAATATGCTTAATCCCTTGTTGCACGAGAGAGACGACAGATGGGAAAGACCTCGCATATCATCATTCATCAATCGTATGCGCCGTGTCACAGCATTCCTTCCGCGCTCTTTTATTCACCGTGTCTATTATCGAAAACGTTGCTCTCACTCATGGTCATGCGTATACAATGTGCGTGATCTCAAACGATAATAATGGAACAATGGTACTATGTTTGTGGTTATTAAAGTCTTGAATTTGAAGAGCTTTGATGGACCATCAAAATAAAATTAATCGTCTCGCCTCTGCGTTGTTCGCGGCTGCGCCGTCAGGTGTGTCCCTGTTTGTGTATCGACGTCTCTATGTGCATCTTCAGCGAAATAGCACATAACCTCCAAGGGAAGAAACTACGCAAAACCAGCGGCGAAGGTGTCATCAGCTGCGTGTGATCGAGGCATAATAATGAAAAGACCGAAGCCTTGAGTGCTTCGTCTCCGCCTGTGATAACAAAAGTCATTCCAATAATCAGTGATATTGTTCGTGCACGATCGCGTTGTCCGATTTCTCAGAATTGGAAAAACAGAAGCTTCTGCAGGCAGACACGCTCAATTTAAACTCATTTTTCCAGAAGCTGTGAAAGAAATTAAAAAGGTGTTTTTTAAATATACTTTTTATACTTTTAAAATTATAAACCATCAATTATTGATAAATAGAGTTTTTCTCTAGTTCAATGTTTGGGTTTGGGTTATATGAAAAGTGTCAAAATTGTGTTTTGATTGCTTGATTATTTGCAACAAGTTTTTATTTTTACCCTTCAAGTGTTATCTTGATAAAGTTTTTTGAATAAATATTTTCATTATCGAGATGTAAAAACAAGGAAAGTATTATAGAATAAATGATTAATAATGAATAATTTTACAAATATTTCTTTGCAATTTAGTGTTCTTTTTTATACGTAAATGGTTTAAAATAAATGTTTCTTCAAATTATATTAGCTAAAAATATTTAAATGTTAAAACTTACACCTATTAAATAATAAAATAATTACTTAAAAAACTTTATTTATTTAATGTAATATTAATATTTTTATTTTCTTTGTCCATTTAATATTTAATAAATTTTCTTCAGTTCAAAAACTTTTTATTATTTACAATTAAAAAATATTCAGAAAGTGTACTATATATTTATATTAAAGAAATATATATATATATATATCACTGAACTCAATATTTTTTAAAATTAAAATAGGAGAATTATCATCTGGTAATTTATTATAAGCTTTTTTTGTAAATTTTTTAAAAATAATTTATATAAATATTGAAGTAGAACTAATCTTTCATTTCAATTTTTCAGGATTCATATCAAGATATTTTAAAATCGATTTAAAATGAATTATGAAGCAAACAGAATTAACACTTTTCATGAGTGGCCAGCTAGTTGTCCTGTCAATGCCTCAGCCATAGCAAGAGCTGGTTTTTATTATACTGGTCAAGCACAAATAGTTCAATGTTTTATTTGTGGAACAACAGTATCAGATTGGAATTATGGTGATCAAGCTATGTCTAAACATCGAATAGCTAATCCAGAATGTCCATTTGTAGTCGACCCAGTTTCTACTTGCAATGTGCCATTTATTCCTTCATCAGCAGAAGAAAATGCATTTCCAAATTTTGGAGAAAGATTTGCTGGTCGAGGTTTTTTCACCAATTTAACCCCAGATCTCAAAAAATATTCTCGTAGGTTGCTTTCTTTTATAAATTGGCCTATTCCCTCAATAGTGTCACCAGACAGACTAGCTAGATCTGGCTTTTATTATCTTCAGCAGGCAGATATGGTAATGCAATTATTGTGCAATTAATTTAATAAATAAAATATATATAAGTACATTATTATAAAAAAATAAACATTTTTTTTCATTATTTTACGTAGGTTGAGTGTGTTTATTGCTCAGGTGTGATACTAAAATGGGAACCTGGTGACGATCCTGATCGTGAGCACAGGATTCATTTTCCTAATTGTAATTTTTATATGATGCAGGATGAAGATGAAGATGAAGAGGGTAATTTTTTCTAATATTCGCATTTTTCGTTTTCTAATAGTACTTTTAGTAAAAATTCAGTTTTGTACTTAGTTCATTTATCATTTTACATAATTTTAAATTAACCTTGGCAAAAAACGTACACACTAAAGCAAATTGTACATTTATATGTATAAGTCAAGTTTATTGATATTTGGCCAAGCATATTGAAGCATTCTAAATATAATCATTTTGGCAATGTCAAAGAGCGGGAGAGACGTTTCATGCAAACGTCCGCATGAATCAATATTTTTTCGTTTCACTTAAGAGACACATTTGCTTAATTCTTTCTGGATGGGTTCAGGTACTTTTAGTTAGCATATTAACCTTTGTGTTTTATTTTTTCAACAGCTCTGTTCTATTTATAATTGGCTTGGTTTTCACGCGCTTTGAACAAATTTATTGGCATAACAAGGCTAAATTTTTCTTTCTTAGATGTTTAGATTTAATTCTTCACTCGACCTTCTTAGTGCTTGAATAATTTAAAACATTATTAAACGATTATTTCTATTGTTTTTCACGTGCAGATCAATCAGCGGAAAAAGTGGAATTGCAGAATGTCAAATTTCTGCCAGGTGTAACCTCTAGCCTCACAGAGCTGGGTATACAGAATCATTTAGCTCCAAGGCAACCAAAATATGCTACTTATGATGCTAGATTACGAACTTTTCAAGGTTGGCCTAGTAATTTAAGACAAACTCCAGAAATGTTAGCTGATGCAGGATTTTATTATGTTGGTAAGTTGTAGGAAGTCGAAATATATTAGATTAAATTAAGTTTTATTTACAGTATACGTAAAATTTGAATTGCGCATTAATTTTCATGCATAAAGTAACATTTTGGTAGAGTATGTGTAAAATAAAAAATTAGTCTGTAAAATCGAATGTTATACGCACTTTTCAAAAGTATCGTTTGAACATAATATCATTTTATCTTATTACAAAATGTACTATTTTTACGAAAACAGGGTCCCAAGATCAAGTAAGATGCTTTCATTGCGATGGAGGTTTAAGAAATTGGGAAGAAACGGATGATGCTTGGATAGAACATGCTAAGTGGTTTCCAAAATGCGGATATGTAGCTTTAGTGCAAGGACAAGATTTCATTAAACAATGCATTGAAAATAGACCTCCAATAGATCCAGCAGTGAGTATTATTTTTTTTAATTCTTTTATTCATTTGAATTTTTATTTATTACGAAATATTGAAGATATTAGCTAGTGTACCTGATGACAACGATGTATTAAACATAACGCCGCCAGTTTCTCCCGCAATGGCACCACCTATACCAATTGTGAGACGTATAACTGATGATGAATTAGAAGGTTTACTTGGCACAGCACCAGCTATGGTCAGTCATCTGTTTAGACTAATCATTGCCTAGTAAGAATAAACGTCGTAAGTCAATCAATATGTATTTTTTTTAATTTTAGGCTGCGTTAGAAATCGGCTTGCAAGTGGGGCGAGTCAAAATGGCATTAAAAAGACGAATGGAACAGACAGGATTGCCTTATGCAAATGCTGATGAACTTATTGAAGATGCCACGCAAATACAACTACAAGAAGAAGATAATGTGTAAGTTTAATTTACAATTGTAAATGTTGTTTACAAAATGGTTCAATTCAAGTAACTATTCACAAATTAAAGCAAATTCATGGTCAAAATTTTGTGATTAATGTTTTAGCATTAATAGGCGGACACCTGATTCTCCTTCTGCCGAACTTACATATTTGTTAAATGAAATTATCACAACAGCAGAATCAACAAGTAGCACAAGCACTCAAACCGATACGCTAAAAAACTCACCGCCACAAGAGGAAGGAAATGACGATACTAAAGAAGTGAAGGATAGTAAACCTGATAAAACAGGTAAATTTCAAAGCTAGATTTTCATGTAGATAAACTGTGTATAATTATTTTAAATGTAATTATGCATAGATCTTTCACTTGAAATAATTATTAAACATTCAAAATTTATTTTTTAAAACAGCGTCTTTGGAGGAAGAAAATCGAAGGTTAAGAGAAGCTCGTCTGTGCAAAATTTGCATGGATAGAGAGGTGGCGGTAGTATTTCTACCCTGCGGTCACTTATCAACGTGTGTCTTTTGTGCGCCCTCACTTACGCATTGCCCTATGTGTAGGCAAGAAATACGCGCCACGGTCCGCACATTTTTTGCTTAAAATTGCAAAGACATTTATCAACATGCAATTTTACGTATGAAAAGATGTCAATTTCTTCAATCGAATCAGTTGTAATTAGCAGTTATACATTTATATTTAACGTTATTGTTGGTCTTGAGATGAATTCATTTACGTTTAACCCTTAAACGGCAAAACAAAATTTTATTAGACATTTAAATTTAAACTCACTTGTTGTTAGTTAGATTATATAAAATAATTTATAACTACTATAAATGTGCTTAAAATATTTAGAAAATTGATATAATTTTATCTTGAAGCTCGAATTGTTCATTCTGTATTTTTTAACATTTGGATATATTTACATATATTAAATATTACTACGAAACCTGAGTCAAGAAAATAATTACGAAAGTTATATACATTGACATTGTCTGATAGATATAATAACTGATGATTAAGTGTCAAAACAATGATAATTAAATGTTTTTACATTACAGTAGCATGCAGTCAGTCAATAAAATATATCAATGAAAATTAAAATATACATTTAAAATACGAATCGTGAAGATATTTTTAACTTTTATCTATTCATATCTTCATTAACTAATAAACTTTTGTGATTATAATTTGATTTTTAATATTTTTTTAAATTGCTTTGAAATAATATTTTGCTTATATTTAAAAGAAAATAGGTAAAAAAATGTAATAATTATTGAATGTCAACTAATTTGAAAAATTGTTAAAGATGAAGGAATTCTATTAGGAATAATACAGGCAACATATAAATTGTCCATTCGTATAGCATACATCTTTGTTGCTTATAAAGAGAAAAATCTCTTGATTAACTAATTGTGAGCTTAATATCGATATATCGAAAATGCACCTGACAATATGTTTAAGTATTATAAAAGGAACATTCGAAAAAATATTTAACAAAATATATACTATTTATCTTAGAGATGTAATTGTACAGAATTAAAATGTATGTTATATTCAGTTAATAATCTATCGTAGGAAAACATTTGAAGCCAAACATCTTTTAGACTGAGTTAACAAAAATTTAGTTATGATTACTTACACAGTAACTTTAATAAAAAAGTACAAAAATATACTGTAATTTTATTATAAGTTTTAATTTGACCGAGATTAAATATCTGGCAATATTTGCGTAATTTTATTGTTAAATTTAGATTTCTGTGTTGAAATTATACATTTCTTTTAAATTTAAGCTTAAGAAACGTAGTTTAAGTACGTACGTGAATAATTTCATAATATTTTTTTACGTTCAAAACATCCATTTAAAATAGAAATGGAAAAAAGAGAGTGTTTGAATGTTCCTGTAACTTTTACAAATATTCCCAAACCGCTGAAGTTTGATGGTGTGCGTTCACACTTAAATAATCGTGATATAAAATGTGACTTCGGAACGCTTAGAAACTTAGATTAACTTAACACTCGTATTCCGAGTTTCCTGTTATAAAATAAAGCGTTGCCACATATAATAATACAACGTATATTATATGTATGATAACAAACGTATTAATAAATTAAACAAAAATTTTGTTTGCAATTAAGTGTAATAAAATTTGATTTTTAGAAATATAAATTTTTTGAAGTATCTTGCAGAAAATACTGTTCTTGTGTTGCGTTGACTTTGAATAGTTATAAGATGTATGTTTCGGTAAAAGCTACTTATTTTTACAAAAGTGTGTCAACTTGACTTATTTCGTCTGTCAAATTAATTATCATGTACATAAAGACGCATGAAACCTACGTAAAGATATTTGAACACCAATTGAAAAATATAATCTGATGTACAAATATATAAATTGTATATTCTTTTCTCCTTCTATTCTATTTTTGATTTATTTGTTCTAAAAATATGACATTTTTCTTTTTATTGGAATGTTTTTGAGTTTATTGTAAAGTGAATAAAATTTGTATAAAATGCTATAAATTATATAAAGAAAATCACATATTTTTAGTGGCAAACCAGTAGGAAAATAAATCAGATAACGTCAACAGTAACAATAAATACAAAATATGAACAAGAAAAATATAAAATTAAAATATTCTTCGAAACGTAAAAATTCATTTTTTCAATATTTAAAGAAAGTACCAGTATATTAAAATATATGTGCGCAGCTAACGAACGAATTACGTATGCAAAGAATATTCACGTGTGCACCTGTTAAAATGCGAGTTTAAAGTAGATATAGATAACTGATTAAACATTCTGAGGGGTTGTGTAAAATAACAGGTGTTCCAGCTGTGAGAACTCGAGTGTTGTAAAATTCACCGTGAAATCATGCATATTATTAAAAGATACACTAAAAATTAGCCGTAGTAAATTAAAATTCACAAAATTAGGGTGCAAATCATAAAAAATTATTATTCAAATTCTTAAAACGTTGGAAACATTATTAAAATATTTCCTTTGCTAATGAAACTATGATTTAATTATCTAAGTAATCTTTAAAATGAAAAGCTAATTTAAGCTAAGCAATATTTATTCCTATTTAACTTTGAACCTCGTGTAATTTTAATGTAATTTTAGTTAGGTCATTGATAGTTCCATTCATTTAAAAAAGTTGGCCGTTATTTGAAGTTCATGCAAGTTGCAGATAAAGACTATCATTCACGAGACAAGACTTAAACAACATTATTTCTCGGAATTCGTTGGTGACTCAAAGCAATATTGTAACGAATGACACATTCGTTAAAAACGCACTTTTTGCTTTAGTAAGCAAAAGATGAATTGTAAGAGAAGGTTTAAGTATCCATCCGCATAACTTGTCTTCATTATTGAAGAAAATTTATTTTTGTTCAATTTTTACCGGGATATGTGCTCAAAAAGTTACACAATCTCAAACATTACGAAAACGCTTGGAATACACACGGTGAAAAAAACAAGCAATAACAAGCTTTTGAATAGAATTAAGCTAAATGCATATTTAAGATAAATGATAAAAACTTTCCGCTAAGAAAACGTATTGAGTAAAAAAAAAAAATAATTTTTCCCAGAATATAAAGTGCAATTAGAAACTCATACGCATTTTATACATCTCCAGCGCTCGTTTTATTTTACTTTTCATCGTGAGGCCGTCCTATTTTTAACGTAAATAATAAAGTAAACGCTTAACTTTCACCGCGCCGAGTAAACGAACTTAAAAGCGGAAAGTATGTTCGCCAGATGTAAACCGCCGGCTCTGTAGCTTCTTTATGATAACATCTATATTTAACCTTTAACACGTCGGCATTTCCGGTCTCACCCTCTTTGATTAGTAAGCCCGGAGAGCTCACCGACTCGTCGAGACTCGAGCCAGCCTTCAAGGTCCAATCAACGTTTGTAGTGCAAATTCATAAGGTCTTTTAGTCCTTTTTTGTAAGTCAAGAAGCTGCGTGCGCAAGGCATCTTTGTTGCATCACTTGAAAATCAGATTTTGCGGATTGTTTTTCTTTAAATCGTTGTGAATTATTTTTTTTTGTAATTTACATTAGTTTCAAAATTGGAAGTTGTATAAATTAAGTGAAATACTTTAGTAAATATATTTTTCTTATTCGGTTTTTACATGAAAAATTTTGTAGAGAGCTGGTAATTTTCGGTCAACAAAATCTTTGTAACATAAATAATGAGGGTATAGTTTGACTTGAGCATTAATTTTGTAAATACTTTGAAAATCCTTACTTTAACAGAAAAAGATCAATAATAATTATGTGCTATTGAGCATGAAAATTACAGTGTTTGTCTCATTTTATTGATTGAACGATTAAAGAATTCTGAAAAAAGAATGTTTGAAATTCTAGGAAAGTCATTACGTCAAACATAATAACATTTTTATTACAATATTTCTTGTTATTCTTTTGAATAATAATGAAGGTAAATCGATATTCTACCGTGATCGTACAAATAGGATACACAATTTTCTAATTTATATAATTTCTTAAAAAATTATAAAAATAATTAAAATATAACATGAATTTTTAAAAAGGGATTATAGTTTTTAACGTTTTAAACATTTTTTTTTAAAGTCCATAATAAATAGCCAATATCAGTAATTTTTAAAATCGGAAAACAGAAGCAGTAAAATTAAGGAGAGTTTTTTTTAAGGACAGCAAATATTGATGTATCTATGTAATAGCATACCTGCTAAATTACCATTTAACATACTTTAATTTTGCAGTTGGCGACAGTTTTACGTTGTATGATAAAACTAACAAGAAAAATCGTTACTAATTATTAAATGATGAAGCACGTGCAGTGGTTAAATGCTTCTTCGAAGCATATTTTACACCGGCCTGTTAAAGTAAATTGAAGTCTATAATTCATACTTTTATTGTCTATTAAACAAAAGATGAAGATAATTCTGAAAAAAATGCATTAAAGTCAAAGAAAACGATATAAACTCATAAAAGACTGTTATAACAATAGTCCTTAATTGTAAACAATTTTTAATTGTATTTTTCTTCATTATCGTTGAAAAAATTTAGTGCAAATATATATTATTTTATTACAATTGTAAAACTTGTTTATTCAATAATTTATTTAACAGCGACCAAGCACCTTTGACTGTTTCCCAGCCAGAAACCCCAGAAACCAACGCGGCAGTAGAAACAATTTTTAATGCCGCCTATGACCAAAGCGACCGCAACACAGCCCGTGTCAGCAGCAGTGCTACCCACAAATCATTCGGGCAGCAACCGGCACTGAAAATCAATCGCATCAAACGGAGATTCGATTCGAAGCGGGCGCAAACAATAGCCGGCGTGCCTGCATTCCCATCAATATAAATTTGCGCATAATTAGCGCCGCGCGAGGCTGCGACGCGCCTCGCATCCTCGATTTATTCGGCCGACGAAAAAAAAACTGACTCATCGAATTTTCCCGGCTCGCGAGCGCGGAATAAAGAAAACGAGGCTGTAATGGAAATCCACGGCGGGGCCCATAAATCGCATTAAAACGGCGCGCGACACAAAGAGAAAAGCGCGCGCAAGCACCGCCCCGTGGCAGCCGGGCGCGTAATGGGCTCTCTCTCTCTCTGCGCGAGCGCGAATAAAGAAATTCCCGAAATTGTGTAGTGCGCCCGCGGGTATATAGAGTAGTTTCGCCTCCCGGCGGCACCCCTCCGTGGAAAGCCCAGCCTGCCTGTCGCCATCCACCGAGCGAACCGTCCCTTATCGCCCTTCGCCACTGCCGGGACTGTTGCGTTTCGGATGAGCGTAACTTTTTCCTTTTATGTTTTTTCTTTTTTACGTTTTTCGGAAGCTGCGGAGAGAGAGATAAGTGTGGCGTTGTAATTGAATGCGACTATACTTAGTTTTAGTTAGTTTATTGACTGCAGCGCAGTAAAATGGGAGGCAAGTGCTTTTTGGAGAAAAGCATGATGTAATATTAAAAGTCTATTATGGACAAAGGCAATAATATTAAGTAATCTCGATAATGCAGTGCGCAAAAAACTTGCATTAAAAATCTTAACGTCTTAAAAAGAAACTAGTTACATCCTTGAACCCCAGCATCTTCCATTAACGATCTCATTTCTTCCGCTATCTCCAAGTTCAACCCCTAAAACCTTCCAAATAAAATGGAACCCCACCGCGCGGCAGCTCTCCCGCGTCAATGGACCTCGCTCCTCGCCACATATATCCTTTAACTCAATAAAGCGCACTGATCGCGCTGCCGCGCTCTCGAAACTCGATAGAGTGTAATAACCTATTAAAGCTGAAAAAATCGAATTAAAAGCCCCGAAGCCCGCGGCGGGGGCGGGCGGCCGCCGCGGGTGCACGCGGCAGAGCGGGAAAGTGGCGTATGTGCACGTCTGGCCGGGCAATTTGTCGATCGATATCGCCCGCGGAAATTCGCCACGTCTACCCTTAGGAGAAAATTCGCCCTTCCACCGCGAATCGCCGCCTCGGACTACCTATCCCGTGTAACTAACCTCCTCCGTCCCTCTCTCTCTTTCTAGCCGGGCGCCGCGCTGCGCAACGCGAGCTCGGTTGCACGTATTACGTGCAAGCCCGGAGAGCGTTACGAGAGAGGGCAGGTGTAACGATCCGCCGGAGGGGCGGCTACGCCGAGGCGTGCACACCTTTGCGCTCTTCGGAAATTTCGGGATTAGGGTGGGAAATTCCGGGGCTGACGTTGCACCGGCTGGCGTTGGATATGGTTGGCGGGGATCGTTTTCGAAAATGCAATGCGCTCTCGTTTCGGGGAGGGTGATTATTCTCGTCGTTTGGCGCGGGAAATTGAGAGATTTTGTTTTATATGACGACGCGCTGCCGATGCGTTTTGCTATCGGTTATAAATTGAAATGTAACGAAGCGGCAATTTTCGATCAAAATAGTTTCCGTTTAGAGGGTTGGAAATTCTAGTAGGAGGGTCGCGTGACGACGAGCTGCTGCGAAATTGATGGAAAGGGGACATCTTTCAGGAAAGATATTAAGATTGCCGAGAAATAAACACTTATAAATAACGCATAAGTAAGTGGGGAACTTGGCGTAAAGAAATAATTGATACAGACGAATGTACAAAAGTTATTATTTATGCTGGCGAGCAAAAGAAGGAGGATACGAAGCATAGTCATTATAGCGAAAAAAATAGTTTGCAGATAATATTATTTATTAATAACAAAAAAAAAAAAAAAAAAAAAAAAAGAAATCGGTAAAAAAAAATTAATATTTCCAATAAACATTAATTTTTTTTATCTATTTTGAAAGCTGAATGAATGAAGGACAGACTAAATGGGTGAAAAAATGAGTGCGTTATATTTTCTTTTCCTTATTTGAATATTTAACTATTCAATCAAAAGTGACCCTGCGATAAGTCTTCTAATTACTAAATGCAATTTTAGAAAACGAAATAACATTGCAGCCGCTTGTTAGCTACGCAAAAATATCTTTTACAAGTTTTTCAAGAGTTTTTAAAACACCTAAAAGAGGGCTTCTCTTCATTACTCAGCGCGATCAAGCAATGATTTTTCCTCATTTTCCAGCACTCCAGTTATTACAAAGTTACACATTACAATCAGCGCCGAAGTAACGATCGCAGATTTTCCAAATTCCCGGCCTGCCCGGCCGCTTTGTCCCAGAAATTTCAGCCCTTCCACCTTAGAATCTGCAACCAATCGGCAAGCATCTCGCCCGGGAAGACTCCCCGAGCTGATGACGAGGGCAGACACACGGCGCATCCTCCTCCATGCAGATATAGGTAACATGTAACGGGGGGCTGCACTTTCTCCCTCTCGCGCATCCCTTCGCCCTGCGAGAGTCGCGCGGGTATCTATCATCATCCCTTCCCCGTGGCTTCCTTTCATCCCCCTCTCGGCATCAGCGGCAGCGGCAGCAGCAGCCCCTTTTTTCGCCCCTCGGCCAGGGCTCGCTGCCACCCCGCCGCTGCTGCTGGCAGCCCTTCAAAGGACTGCGACGAAGCCCTTGCGCCGCTAGTTTTGCGTCGATACTCGCTCGCAACGGGCCGCTCTCTCAGACCCGAGCTGCTGCCCTTCGCTACGATTTTCGTATTCCATCGGCAGATTTGACGAACGAACAAAACGCAAAATTTCGGGAAATTGCTCTTTCGAGGTCGGGGAGATATATCCGTAAGCGGAGGTTGCTTCCGCGTTTCCGAGAGCGGGAGGACAGTCGTTAAAAACGAAGGAGTTGGACGATGGAGGCAGAGGCAAGCGCGAGGCGGGGCACTTGAATCGGGAAATTCACCGGGGATAAACAACAACAGAGCCGGAAAATATTGACGGTAAGGAGACGGTCACGGGACCGGGACGTCGCTTTCACGACACCGCGCGAGAGTATTCCGCCGCGCGCAAGACGCAACAACAGACTCGGCGCACCGCCATTGACTTGGCTGTTTCCGACGCCCTTCTCTCTCTCGCTCCCTCTCTCTTCCACGCTCTCGCGTGTGTCTATTTTCCGTAGACGCTCGGCCCCATAATGTGCTCGTGAAATGTGAAATTCAGAGCGGGCCGCTCTCGCGCGACCGAGCTCTCTCCTTTTTCGTTTTTCGTCGTTTGTCTTTTTACGTTTGAGTTTCTCGTCCGCTGTTAAGCTCCGCCGTGTCGTTTCTCGGCTTCTTATTAGCGACGGCGGCACGTCGTCGTCCGCGTTTCTGTAACTGCGTTTTGTTTGCCCAGTCTAGAGTCTGTAAGCGTCTTTTTTTGCTGCCGTTCTCGTGTCTGTATTTCGTTGCGTACTGTTTCGTTGTGTGCCGCCGCGACTGAGCCGAGAGCTAAATTTGAGGTTACGAAGGCCGCAGACGGAAAACCTGGAATCGTTATTTTGGAGGAGACGGCCGAAAAAGCGAGCACCAAGACGGGAGGTACCAGTTTGCTTTGGCAGCCAGCTCGCACGTTGATGACTTTCTCCGCAGCGGTGGATGATAAATAAGCCGGTGATTATTGATCAAGAGCAAGAGACCACCGCACGTCAGAGAAACACGTACGGATTTTTGAATATCATTGTTTTTTTACAGTATTTGCAGCTTGCAAAGCTCTAAGAGAGCTTTTAGCTTTCTTGCATGCACTCCGTCACGTTCTCAGATTGAAGTAATTTTAGCACTTTCGTTTGCTCAAAGTTGGCTAAATAATTTCATTTTTTAAATTTATTTCGCAATATTTACGTTTTCTTTAAGACAAAAATTAGTTTAGAAAATATATTGCTTTTATTAAAAATAAATGTTCAATGTGTACGCAGCATTCGAAAATTAAGTACTTGTAATCATTTTCTCAGCCAGGCGTCTGCTTACGTTACGTCGCACCAAGTAGAGCGTCTTAATTAACAATTTAATGTAGGTTGACGTGTACCTATTCTCAAAATCAATTTACCACAACATTGTGTAACTGCAAACGCTCTCGATCCACGTGACGCGTAGTTATTCTGGAATACAAAGGAAATAAGGACAATACTTGTTGTCCGAATAATGGAAATTCCATGGAATCGTTTGGAAAATTTCGCCGTGTTGGCACACTCGATATTCGCTCCAGAAATGCAGGATGAATTTCGCGTCGAGAAGCGCGCGTTTCGCGCTAAAATGATTCGTTAACATTCCGACTGCGTATGTCGCGTTTGTAATTTCATTCCCGGCTATTGAACTTTGGAAAAACCACGATTTCAAATGAATTTTTAATGAACCGAATTATAAATAAAAGAAATCGAATTGGAAAGGGACATTATTTTGTCGTCGGAAAGCGTTTACTTCAGAAATATATTTTTCAAATTTTAACTTTTCCGCGAGTCATGTGAATAAATAAACAAATTGAAAAAACTATTTAAACTTTAATGATTTCATGAATATTTCATCGTCATCGAGAGTTACAATCGTAACACTTGCCAGTTACCTCGTTAGATTGCAATCAGATGTGTAAATGCAATGATAAGAACGCGGAAATATCCTCCAAAACTTAACAACATATTTTTGTTTTTAAAGTCCAGCTTATAACATGGTAGATTAAAGTCTTAAGATTTAATTGAATTTTACAAATCTTAAATCTTGTTTAATCATTGGGCTTAACAAAAATTTTTACAACATTAAGAATTAGGCACCACTAGCTTCTGTTAATTGCTGTACTGTAACCCACTATTTATGATACGCTTGCACGCACAAATCCAAATGTTAACTTAATTTGTATGTTGTTTATTTGTCGCAATAAACTTGGTTTAAATTGAAACTCTTTTATAAAAAAACTATTCTATATACATCTTACAAATATTAAACATCATAATTCAAAACCATTTAAATTACGACTTTAAAAAATCAAAGTCCCACTTAAAAAGCTGAAAAAAGCTCCCTCCCCGTGCCGGTGGCAGCATCGAAAAAAAAAAGTCGCATTTATTTTTATCCGAAAAGCAAACAGCGAGCGGCACAGGAGCTAACAAGGGACTTCCGACATCGGCGCCCATATATAGCCTCAATGGAAATTCTCGCTCATGAATTTTCGGCGCTCGCCTCTACGTATATATATATATATACATTCGTCGGCCCGGCGAAAGGAAAGCAGCGTCCGGGAAGTAACCGACACACACACTCGCTGACCGATACAATAGAACGAAAGGGGGCAATTAAGGAAAAAAAAAAAAGAGAGGAACTCCGTCTCGGTGTCGACTCGTGGCCGCGCGTGAGAGATAAGATAAGATAAAGCTCGCCTAATCCAGAGCCAATATCTCGGGGGGCGCTTTTTCTTCGCGCCGCCGTCTGGAGAGGGTCTTTTAATTGCTAGACGCCGCTTTACTTTTTTTTTTATTTATATAGATCGAGGTCGAGCGATGCCGTAACAGTCGGCGGCTGCGTTTCCTCCTCTCAATGCTGCGCTCTGTTTTTGAATTTTCCCTCCCAGGCTAGCCGAGTTCATTCATCGCGCGGATGCGCTCGCAAGTATATCTATATATACATCTGTATATATATGTAGGCGTCGGTAGCCGGCGCCGAGATGGCGCCAAGTTTAAATACCCGTCGAGTTCTTGAGCTCGTTTTCTTTGATTATTCATCGACTCCCGATGTGTGATGTATATCGGTTCGGGGAACGTGGGAATAACGCGCTGTTTGAATTTTCAATTGGACTCGATATTATTGGCGCTCGAGTCGCCGATCGAAGCTTGAGGCGAGTTTTTTTTATTATTTTAATTACTTTTCAGAGCATAATGTCTCTACGGAGCGCTGTTACAAAAATGTTCCGCCCGCTCGCTTTTGAAACAAAGTCCGCAACTTTCTCCAGAGGTGAAATCTACCGCCACCTGCGCGGTAAACAAAAAGAAACTTTTCAACATTTAAAACCGAGCTCGCGCTTCGAATCCGCGCATTCTTATCGCAAACGAATCTCGAATTTCGTCACGAGTTCCCTTTTAAATCCCCGGCCTCGTCCGCTAATTAAATCCCGCTCGTTACTGTCTCTCCATTGTCGGGCTCGCGCGAAATTTCGAGGGAACACGCCCGTCGTCGGAGAGTCGGCGACTGCGCGCGCGCCGCGTATAATACGGTTAGAATTAACAAACGCCGGAGCACGCCGCCTCCGAACTAATAACAAAAAAAGAAGAAAAGCGCGCGCGCGCCGGGAGGGAACAATCGTTGCATGACGTAGGCGCGCACTTCCTGTCCCACCTAACCCGTACGTACAAAGAGCACACACGAGCCTTTGTACACGCTTTCATTTACGTCTGGCTCTCTCTCTCTCTCCCTCTCTCTCTTTCCGATATAGTGTTTCCTATCTTCCTTTTTCTCTTACACACTCCCTCGCAGGCCCACAGCGACGCTCCCGCACAAGAGCGGCTGATTGTATCGCGCTTGTGAAAGAATTATTTTATTTAGGCCCAGGGCCGGAGAGAGCGCCGAGAGGGCCGAGCGGGGGGGCCCGCGGTTTCGCCGGAAGTACGGAGATTTTGCGCGCTGGACGCGTTTCCTCTCGACGATCGACGGTATAGAAGTGCCAGGCTTGATGCGAAATTGGAAGTTGTAATTTTTTATTGCTTTTTTTAATGTTAAAACTGGCGTTAAAGATTTTGAAGAAGCGCGCGGTGAATAAATTTTGTTGTCCAGGTTTCAAGTTTATTATCCGCTTCATAAACAAACCATAAATAAACTTTGATTGGCTCAAATTAAATTTATTTTTAACCTCCTTTTAAAATAATAATTTATATATTACTAAGAATATACTAAATTATACTATGTCGTCATTGAGTAACAGTCACTTCTGACACGGCGACCTATTTTATATAGAATTGTTCATTTTTCAATTAAACTCGCTCAATAAGTGAAACCCGTCATTGACTCATTTGCCTAATCTTCTGGTTCCCACCTCCACATTCCAAAAAATGAATTCCCCGATTCTTCAATTAAAAAATCATCGCGAATCCCTACCGGGAAAGATGAATGACCACATTGTACGCCGTAACCCGCAGCCGCTCGCGTCGACCGAAATATTTGCCCGGTCCAAGCCTTCCTTCCAAGAATCCCTCCTTAGAAATCCCTTAAACATTAAGTCACGCGCAAATACAAAGGAGGAGGGGAAAATCCCAGAGGGGGCCGCGCACAAAGTATATATCGCGCCACACAGCCCTGCCCCGGACGCGGCGTTTGCTTATCCTTCGGTACGTTCTGAGGACGTCTGCACTCGGCGTCTCTCGAGCGTGCGTAATGCGTATTTCGAGTAAAGAGAGACGATCCTCGGGTCAGCGTAAACCTTCCTTGTCGACGACTCGCCTGTCTAGCTCTCCGCTCTCTTTTCACCGGCTCGTGTACACAATGGCTGCTTGCGCCGCGCGTTACACGTTGTACTGCGTCGCAATTCTTCGCTGTTTACGACGCCGCGGGGCCTCCCGAGCGGAATCTTTCGGCAACGAGGTTACTTTGCCGGGCGTTAGTCACTCGGTTTGTTGTTTTCGATTTATTATTTCGTAATGACGATGGCGGGGATCGTAAAATTCAAATCAAGGTTGCCGGGGACGGTTGATTCAAGGGCCATTGATGTAAAACAGTCGCAGATTGCCGTCTGGATTGGATGAGTTATTATTTATAAAAGTTGGGCTGATCTTTGACGGACTTCATTGCTTGTTTCCTAAAGGACTTGGCGATTACCCTGAGAAGGATATTAAGCATTTTGATTAATTCGAGCCATTGGTACATTTTAAAAATTGTTGGTTTAATTTTCGATGTTTTGGTTTTAATCTAAAAAATTGTAGCATCAGGATTTGCCTTTTTAATGATCAATTTTGAGTAGTATTAGAATTCTTTAAGCAAGGATTTCTTACCCGTGCAGGACCCCAATAAAAAATGATGAATTTTTAGAGAAATCACAAGAAAGTTTTCTATGTCATGCACATTTTATTGGTTGCTTAAAAATTTAAACTGTAAACATTATGTAAAACTTTTATAGATTGAATTAGTAAAAAGGACTTTGTTAATAGTTATTTTTATAAAATATTTATTGAAGATACGTTAACTCACTAAATCAAACTTTCCATGTTAGCTCACAAAAAACATTTTATCACTCTAAACTTATCTTGTCCACCCAACGGTCTGATAATTTAGATTTTCCGCTTTCAAACAGCTGCAGCTTTTTCAACTGAATCAAAATATTTTGTACTCTACTTTCTTTTTACCTATAAAGATATAATTGTAATATTTTTGAAAATTTATAAAATACTTTACCTACACTAAGAAAAAAATTTCTTGAAATCAAAGAAAGCTTCATTGCGGGCAATCGGTTAATTATTTTTTTTTATTCAAAGAAAACATTTTTTAATTCAAAGAAACCCGATTTTAATGGAAAGAAATTTTCTTTTTATAAAGAAACTTTCTTCCGATTAAAAAGGAGTTTCTTCATAAAAAATATTTAACCGATTGTCAGCAATGAAGCTTTCTTTGATTTCAAGAAATTTTTCCTCAGTATGTGTAATATAATAATAAACTATATATATATTATGGAAAGTATCTTTGGATGGTAAAAATTTTTTTCATCAAATTTTAGCTCATAACTGTTATCCAACCTCCATTTTGACAATTCTAGTAGGCCATGACTAAACATAAATAGTCTACATTAAGCCAAAGTATATTCTGTATTATACGTTCACGTGAAACATTTATATAAGTTTTTCATAATCATTAATTTGTTATAGAACAAGTGTTATCACTTAAGTTATAAGTGATAGATTTTATATAAGCTTCGCGTAATCTTGTATAACCACTAGAAAATAAAAAAAACGGTTTCTATCATTATAAATTTTTCAGTTTCCAGCAACAATTCCAGGACAAAAATACGGTTTATCCTTACGCAAAACCCTCGTTAAGTATGTTAAAAATGCAAGCGTTTTCCTCGAAACCGACGAGAGAGAGCTCGCCTCGGCTTTTTTTTAAACAAAACTAAAACCTTCCATGAGCTCATCTCCTCCTCCAGTTCTTATGCCAAGACGAAACCCGTGTTGTAAGCAGCAGCGGCAGCGTCCTTTCCTTCTCATTCTCTCACGTACTTACATACTTTTTCTCTTTCTCTCTCTCTCTCGGGCTTCGCGGCACCGCGTTGGTATGGCGAACCGCTGTTGCCAGCTCACGAAGCGAGAAGCCAGCGGAGCCGCTTGTAACGTAAAAAAAGCAATTGTGAAAGTTTAAAAGAGAGAGACGGGGAGAAAAAGAGCAAGGGAGAGAACAGATATTGGCCATTCAGTACGGGCAATGAATGCCGCGATAAGCTTTTCCTATGCCGCGAAGGCTTGGGTTTTTCTATTAATATTAAAGTCTCTTTTGTTAACTGCTCTTTATTCCATCAGAGATACAGAGCGGAGAAGAGAGGCTCGAGAGGGTTAAACTGGTTTAAATTCCTTGAACATTTAAATAACACTCGAGCCAGACAGCAACTTATTTACAATTGAAAGGTTTGCAAAAGTTCTGCGCGCGGTTATTTATAACAAGTAACCGTATTCGAATCGGTCGCGGACCGTTGCTGCAAGAAGAGAAAATTTAAAAATTAAAATCAATGCAACAAAACGGAATACCTCTTTATCAGTCGAAAGAACAAAGGCAAATCTCGTAATCAAACGAAGAAGAATTCAAAAGAGCGACAAAGCGCTGCGTCTGATTGCCAGTTAGAAACAGTCACTGGGAGCGAAGTCAAGCTGACCGCGTTCCTCTTACCCGGCTGGCTTCTTTGTGAAAACGGTTCTCCTTTTCAGGAGAAACTCCGCGCGATCGACTCCTTTTTCATTCGAAGCGCCACCGCATTGGCTTGTACGTATCGTGGCACTTTCAAAAAGCGCCAAAGTGCATTACGGCGAACGAGAACGGAAGCACATGCCCAAAAACGCCGAGTTTAAATTCGGTACTCTTATGGGGCACCACGTGCTCGCGTGGGAATTTTCCCTCCCCGGCTTTTCCAGTCGCACGGTATCGAGATTCCAGCCTGGATTAGTCGGGACGCCGCCGAGGGCGGATCGGAATTCCTGAAAACTGAGGCTCCTCTCTCGGGGTGGCCGCATGATGGGGTATCAAAAAAGAAGAAAAAAAATAGAACCGGGCTTGTGAGAAAAGTCTCGTAGAGCCATGGGAAAGATTTTTCTTGGCGAAAATTCAGTTCTCTCGGAGAATTGTTACTTTGAGAGCTGAGTATGTACTTTGTTTCGAGGAAAGTTTGCTGCCTGATTTAGATTGTAAAGGATGTGACACGTGGAGTAAAACGTAGTGTTTCTCGGAATATGCAGGCTTAACGTTGACTTTCAATATCTTATCATGATATCTTATTGTGATACGTTAGATTTATTGATTCCGGTTTTTATCAACAATTCAGTGAAGCCCATGGAATCAAGTTTGCAAAGTTGAATGCGTATATCGGAGGTATTCACAAAACAAATAGGGATTTCCCAACTGTTTCCTGAGTGTTTAAGACAAATCAGTCATATCTCTGGGCGTCTGCTAAGAATCTAAAAAACATCCGTAAACGTATTTAATATTTTATCTTTACTAGGTTATCTCCGAACAACAATATTTTCTTCGTACTTAATCATTGCAAAAGTTTACCTAGTGAAGAAGGGGTTTAACCGATTGCAGTAAGACCAAGCGGAGAATTTCAGCTGTGCAATATTATTGCAAAAAAATGACGCTGCGAAATTGAATTCAAATTAACAACTAATAACGTACGTTACAATTTTGTAAGAGATGCTTCTTCAACCGCGTCTTCGATATAACTACTGTCTGTCCGTCCGAATTGCAGTTTCTTATAGCCATAATCAGGGTGTCAACGAGATAACTGAATAATCCCTAGAATATCATCTCCGTTAACTTTTTGTTCAAATCTTCCTCTATGAAAGCAGCAGGCTGCAGACGGTTATGTCATCAAAATGCAGTTCATCCGACACCATTTCTTATCGCAAAGCAACGGTCAGGGTGGTCTTGACGATACTTGTGTCGTGAATTTTTCCCGCCGTCTGCTCGGGTTACTGGCAATTGGAGTCTCGTTTTATAACACAGTTTTAATTTAGGTCTTTTTTTTTTTATTTCGAAGCTTTCCTTTACGTGATTATTTTTTCGTGTTTTTAAACCGTTTTAACTTCCTACGGATATGTGGTCGTGAAGGCGATAAACAATACGTGTGGAAATTTCGTCTTGATCGTTCGTGAAGCTTTTTAGTTAATTTACAGAATATTTTAAAAATGCTAGGTGAAAAGCTTTTTTTTCAAGTATAATCTTATTTGAATGTTGTCAAAATGATAAAAGGCTAAATTTAGCATCTCCTAAAATCTTGCTTATGTCTTGTCACTTTATTTATAACTTCCAAGTTGGGATATAAGAGCTTTTATATTCTTTTGTCAACTTGGCAAGTGAATAATCCATGATTCACAAGCGATTCAATTTTGGAAGCAGTTTTTATTATTTTTATTTTTTATATCTAACGATTCTTATAATTTTTTTATTAAATCTATATCTTACTGATATCTACTGTATGCCTTGAACGTAATTGGCCATATTATTAATTACTCTGATTACGTTTGTGAAATTCCTCCTTAAATTCCTCAAATCTTATTTTATTAAACCGATCGCGTTTTTTTATTATTTTAGCTATTCGTCAGAGGATTATAAAAAAAGCGGCTGCCAAACTGGTTTTAGCAACTCATCATTACTATTCATGTTCCAAAAATTTAAATGACATAAAACTCAACACTTTTGAAATAAAATGTTCAAAATTCTATAACAATTTTTCATTTGAAAACTGAAATTTTCGTAGTAAAAAAATGTATGAAAGAAAATCTGCATTTTTTGCACAAAGAACTCCCCAAAGTCATTCATCCCGGGCTCGAGCCTCCTTCTGAAAAGCCCCAATCTGACAGTGCGAGTATTGAAGCTCTCGTCGTTCTTTCATGCGCCGTAGCACGAAGAAAATTCATTCTCTCAGGCTCTGAGTACGCGCGTACTCGACTCCGTGTGTACTCTCTCTCTCCTGGCGAGATATCTCCAGGCGAGCTCTCTCTCGAAAAAAAGAGAAAAGCGAAGTGGCTCGCGTGCAACAACTATGGCTGCAGCCCTGGAGGCAATGAAACAGGCACGAGAAAGAGGCAGCCTCGTGAACGGAGTCTCTCTTTCTCCTGGCGGCCGCGGCAGTCACGTTGTGTAAAAGTATGCATTCCGGAAAGAGAGGAGAGGAATGGAATCCCGCACCACCGGGGAGGGAGAGCTGAGACTGCGGTCGCTCGCCTCACGAGCAACCATGGACTTACAGTACCACGAGGCTGCAGACTCATCCAGACCATTTCGATTTTTCAAATTAATCTTCTCTGGAATCCCATTTCGATCTGGATCAATGTGGGACAGGGTTCATCTCTTACGAAACACTGAATATCTCATTGAAAACTTCATTAGTTTAGGAATTTTTAAGTTTTGCAGAATCTATATTTGCTGTAATATTAGTTGAAAAATTAATTAATTTTGTTCTTGATGCAGAACATTTTTTGGAGTTTAATACTCACTTGGAATATAATAATTTTTCCTTAGATTATTTTTTAGTCAGCTGTGGATTAAAAAGTGAACTGCATTATCTGATGTTTATCTGGATTAAACTTATCTCCTTTTATCTTTGAGTGATTTTTCTTCAAATTTTTCTGAGAAAGACTAATAATGTCAGATACAGAATTATGTTTCTATTGAACAATATTGTATAGAATTAATTTTTATAATTGCATTTAAAGCATTATATCTTTTAAGACAACCTAATAATCATCTTGATGAAAATTAAACTTTTTAAACTAGTCTCATTAAACTGAAAGAAACGGTCTTGTAAACTTGTTATGCTCGCAACGTTGGTGGTCTTCTGCCACGTTTGACGTTATGTAGAGGATAGATAGACCAATTTTTTGGTTATGATCGATGACTTGGATTTCTGCTATTTCTGTGAATTTGAAAATTATCACGAGTAGAAAAGTTAATTTCTATATATGGAAATACTTTCCTCCACTGCATAAATGCCATTCTAATTACATTCTTTACATAACTTTGACTGTCGTGTGTTTAGTGAAAGTAGCACGCCAATATTTTTTTTCACACGTTATTTATTCCTACGAAAAAGAAAAAATAATTTACTTAAATTAAACCAATATAAATTGATTACCTCTCGAGCAAATTTGAAATTGTTTCGGGCATTTAAACCAATAATACTTCTCAAAAAGCCCCTATTCGAAGCAAACGAAGATCGGCCCCCATAACCTCAAAAAATGGCCTAGGTACTCCAATTTTTCAGGCATTACCAAACCCGCAAGTAGGATTCGTCGACCTTTCTCAATTGCTCTCGAACCGGGCAGCCGGAGCGACAAGGACAGAGCTCTCTCTCGCGGACTCTCCAGCGCTATTACACATCGCCGCGCGCGTTTCCCACGAAGGAGAACGGCAACATGGCACTTGGCAACGGCGCTGAGGTCGACCGAGTCTCTCTATAGTCACTATAGCCCGTCGCCGCCGCCGCCGCCGCAGCTGCTCCGCCGCTCCTGCCTGCTTTGAACGAAGCGCCAGGCAAACCTCTCGGAGAGTCGGAGAATTCCAGCGCTCTTAGACACATCGCTTCTCTCGCTCGACGCTTTCGAAAGCAAGGTTTTTCGAGGCAGCATAGCATGAACGCGTGTTAACTTTTAAGTCCAGAACTTAAGTTTCCTATCGGACGTGGCTATGAAAAAGTGCGATAATAACGCGTGACGTTAACTATACGGGTGTGACACGCGTGTTTTTCCTAAATTTTTATTTTACTCTTTGTTTGCTCCTTTTATCTTCGAAAATCCTTCGATTCGAATTCACATCGGACTTCCGTGAAAGGACTGATTTCTGAAAAAAGGGGCCTGGAAAGTTGCATACGGCGGCTTTTGGGACTCAAGAGGAAACACAAAATTTGAAACCGTTCTTTTTCCTTCTTCAACACGCTTGTAACACCCCACAATGCTGCAAACAGCCAGAAACGTAGTACGTATACATATTTTCGCAAGCGACTTCTCTGTGTGCCGAGAGTATGTATGTATGGTTGGAAGTGCGCGAACGGGATATGAAAGTGTGCCTGACCGCGTCGGTGTGAGGCTCGCGTTTTCTTGGTATGAGTGTTCGCGTTTGCGCTGTACTGGTGTAAGTTACGTCGGTGCGCATTGATTTACAGCGATGTAGCACTCAGCCGTCGGCCTTTCGGATGCCCCTTCTGCGCTTGCTTCGCTCCCTACTCCGGCCGCTCCGTTTTTCATACGTTTCTCGCGATGTTTTTAGCGGGAGGTCACGTTACTTTTGAATGATTTTATCGGCTCGTTGTCCCCTATCAATTTCCTCGCTCCTATCATTATTGTGAACGCCAGAGGCCAATTTCGAATGTTCCTTATATACTTTTAAAACGAATTAAACCATTTTCCGTCTGTATATGCGTGAGAATAGTTTTGCCAACGGTTCCGAGTCCGGCTTTTTGTTTAGGATGAATAGCTCGTTGCGTAGTTTTATGATGCTAATGTTTATCATTTCAAATTTTGATTAACTGATTTAAAGCAGCCCGCGAACAAAAGCAGTGCCTTAAAGACCTTCCTTTCTTCTGAAGCGTTATACTTTCTAATTATAATGATAAATATTAGGGTGGATACGAATGATTTAAATGACATAAATTTTTATTAGCTTGACTATCTTCACATAAAATGTTTTCACGATTTTCAAATCAAAGTAAAAGTTTGCAAAAAATTTGCAAGGATTATTTTTCGTCGGCGGAGGAGCTTGACCGCGTACAGCGGATGTGTACGGCGCGGAACGGATAAACAGAGCGTGCAACTGAACTTTTGTTGTCTTTGTAAAGAAATTTTTTATTTTCAGTTTTAGAAGACTAGAAAATAACAAATTTTTTAAATTAAAAATTAAATTTTATTCTTTGATATATTAAATGATTTATATTTTTGCTTTAATTATTTACATATATTTTAATATGCAATTAAAGAAAAATCCTTTTTACAATCGTTATGCGCGAAAAACGACTTTTTATTCGAATATTGTGCAGCTTGAAAAAATAAAAGATCCATTGTACGCGTATTGCTCCGTCTACTGCTAATTATCATTCCTCGTTCAAAATAAACGTTTCAAAGTGCTTATCTTTCAATCATTAACATTGTTCATGACGTATCTCTCCGCATTCTTCAATAATAAAGTGCTTTAAACAGTCTTCCTAATTTATCAACCTTATCGAGGCCATAAAAGTTTACGGCTCGGTATTTTTGATACCCACGAAGCATTTGGGTTCCTTTTCAAATAAGACCCGCAGCTTGGCACCGAAAGTAAGCAGACGCAACGTCAGTAGTGTACATTCGCCATATGGCCAGGCAGGCGTGCCTGCATGATTTCCCCTGTGTAACAGCGTTCGGTGAGCGCATAGTAACCAAGCGGCTGCGGACTGGCCGCTCGAAATTTTCGAGAGAGAGCGAGAGAGATAGTCGCTATAGCGTGTCTGCGTACAGAGAGCCGCTGTGGAACGAACGTCCTTGTCATAGCGTTTTCGAACGTTCGCCGCGTGTCCTCGAGGTCGTAGCGTGTATTTTCCCAGCAAGCCTTTTTCTCAAGCGCGCTCGGCTCGACTCCTTTTTTCCTCGAGGAGGCAGTGGGGAAAACCGGAGGCGCGAGCGATAAATAAATGCATGAATTATGACTGCCTGCGTGTACGCGGGAAAGTTTTCCTTTTTTTTATGCTCAACTCTCAAGCGAGCGCATTGTTGTGCGTAAGCGCTGAGATTTTGCGAGAGCAACGAGTTTTTTTTAGGATAGTTTATATTGTGTAAGGAAACGGTTATGTTTCCAGAATATACAAATTATAAACACACATGTTTCCACACTCCATATGTCTTAGTTTGATGGGTAATTGTATGTAGAAATAATAATCGCTGTTTTTTAAATGGTACGTGAACTTATTTATAAACAAGTAGTCGGATAAGTTTTTATTGTTCGTCAAATGAGCAAAGTTTATGCACCCTAGCAACAATCGAACTTTGAACGTTTGAATTACTCAGCGAGTTCAACTGATACAGACGGTTATTTAGCTTTTGCGCTCCTGACAACAGCGTTTATACTCGGCGCACAAAGGCAAAGAAAAAGAGAACTGCTTGCTTTCGAATACGTTTTTAAACTCTTAAATTTTCCCGCGCGATTGTTCTTTTATAACAATGGTCCATTTTTTACAACGGTAAAAAAAGGTTATAAAATACATGTGATTACGAACCGAATTGGTAAAAATGTAAAAAATATTGGTAAAAATATATTTTTAAAAATAAAAAACTTAAGTAATCGACTAAAAGCAAAAAAAAGAACTTAGATAACTCGCCGGCAGATAAGCATTGGTAGTTCTGTACACGTAACATAATTCTTAAAAACGTATTGTCGTTAAATACAAACGTTCAAGTCCGTTCTTGAAAGAATATAGAAATTGTCATCGAAATTACTCATGGTAATCAGAATTTGACTACACCGACGTTCTGAAAACACGCGTGTAAGATAACATGCCTTTATTATCATTCAGAGGTTAATCACACATTTCAAATAAACGGCTGTATAGTCATTCCGTTCACAAATGAGAAGTCTTATTGACTGGTAAAAGATCCTTTGCGCTTTGAAATTCCAGATGACTCGATTTAAAAATGCGCTGCAATCTAATCCCCGGCTAAACTTTCCAGCATAAACAAAAAAAACGGACCTCGTGCGCATCACGTGATCGCCGCCCAAAAACAAACAGACGCACGCGGGTGCGGCATCTTAGAGCTATCGCGCAAGCGTCAACGGGTCCATAGATTTCGCAGAATCATCCGAAAATACTGAAAAGTTTGGGCTTACGTATTTATATGTATTTTTTACGTTCAAACTTCTCAATGAAGAAAGCAGTCATCTGTCTTTCTCTGAAAATTTCAATTTTTAAGAAAGAACGTGGAGAGCGGCAGAGGGCAGATGCGCGCCGGTTCTCGGGGGCGTCGCTGCCGCGCAGGAGGGAAGCGCGTGTGTGGGACAGGAGAAAAAAGCAACAAAAAAAAAGCGCCGGGTAGACGTGTGTGGGTGTCGCGGCTTTATAAGGCTTGGCGAGATGCGCGCCCGCGACTAATCGGCTTCGCGAATGCAAATTCGAATTATCCGTTTTCTGTTGATTGATGGGCTCTTTTTTTTCATTTACAATTCTAAATATTTTGCACAACTCTTTGTAACTATTCGTTTTGCGACGTTAAATTAATTTTGATTAATTTTTTATTTTAAATAATGGAGAAAGCTTTGAAGGAGGAAATTGCTATTGCAAGCTTATTTTATGCTACTGACGCAAAATGCTTTTATTAAGGAAATATCTTATTAAGCAGTTAAGTTAATAAAGTACAATGTGGCCGTCATCATTGTACCACATTCCGGGATCTAATTTTTCTATTTTTCTTTAAAATTTTTCCGTTTGCAGTGCAAACACTTCTAAGAATTCCCATTTGTCTTTACATAACTAAAGTAAAAACTAAACGGTGACCTTTACTCCATTGTAAAACATCGTTCACGCATAAAATTACTGCTTTTGTTACTGTCACTTAACGTCAGAGTAATCGTTTTCCATTTTATATAATACCGTTGCATCTATGTCATTACAGATAAAGTAAACATTGCGTAACCGAAGTCTTCCGAGGAAAAATTGCAATTTCCAACGACTCGCCTTGCTCGAAAAGGACGCGGGGACATCGCGTTTCGCCTTTTTTCGCATCTCGTTATGCGCCGAGTCTACGATGATATCACAGCAGCCTACAGGCTCGCAGTGGGCGGAAGAGCGAGGGCGCGAACGTATGCAGAGTGCAGCAGTAATCCCCGTGGAAAAACCTACTTCCGACCGGCCAATCCGGCGCGGCGCCGTCGCGACGCCCGATGATTAGTATAGTCGAGTCTCCCTACCGCGATCCGCGGACTTGTAGTCATCTCGTCGCACTGCCCCGCCAACGGCAGTTCGTTCGGCGACTTTACGTAAGAGAGGAGTAGTCACGATGATGCTGACATCCGAGTTTAGGGGTACGCCAAGCCTTGACACTAATTCGGTGCGTTTGTTTACCTGTGCGGTTTGTTTGGGTGTGTCGGATCTAATTTTTTCGACTGACGTGAAATGATCAACTGTGAAGGAAACATTTTTTTATTTTGATAAGATAGGACCTCTGTAAATTGTGAAATGGTGTTTGAGAATATAAAATTTTTATTCTGTTTACATTAGAGATACTTATTGGCTATTGTGACTTTAAATTGTAAAAGAATAAGAGCATGATAAAAATGTTTAATTATTTAAGCAGGAAATAATTTCATGCTTACAAAATTTTTTTAATTGTTTTTTTTTTACAAATACCAGACTTAATCACGTGCATGCTTCAATTAAAATTGTTAAAAAATGAAACAAAAAATTCGTTTATGCAGCTTAGTCATTCTTAGTTACTCATTAAGAGGTATGGGGTGTGGCGTATTCTGAAGCATGAAACAAAGTTACTTCTAAAATAGTAAATCAGTCTGGCTTACCTAGACCTAGTTTATCCACAAGAGTTTTTAGTTACATAGTATAGGTTTCCATTGATATAACCAATCTGTATTTAGATCAACTTAAGATCTCAGATTTATTATGTGAAGCAATTTTTTTAAGTTTCAAAAATTTGTACAAGGCTTCAGAAAATGATTGTATTATAATTATTCTGCAAGTGCTCTAGGATAGTGATATCATATTGTGCAAGTGTAATAAAAGTCTACTATACTGTTTTATTGCTTTTAAGATAATAAACTGGCAACTTCTAGTGACAAAAATTCAAATTTATTCTTTGAAAACCTCGTGATTCTAATTTTAAGTAATTCAATTTGTTGTTAATTGATTGTATATTTTTGCACATCCATATCTTTTCTTATCATTATCTTATCAAAATCTAAAATCTTTTCATTAGTGTTTTATTTGATAACAAATAAATTAAAAAATTTTTAAATAAATTAAATAACAGAAATTAATAGAATTTCAATTTTTAAACAAATGTGTATTTTAAAATACATTCCATCGTATGGAAAATTAATTTTTTATGCTTATGAGAACATTTTTTGTTTATAGTTCGAAGAGCTGTATCGGTTTGAGAATAAGATGGCTGGATTGCTGGACCACAGGGATAATCGTGTGTTGTCCCAGTTCATGCTGAAGCCAAACTTGACACCTAGAGCACCTACACCACCTCAACCTGACAACAACGAGGTGGATGATGCTGGCAACATGGACTACAGGTAATTTATTTAATGACTGTTATAAACTTATATATTCAGAACTTTTAATTCAACAATTCTTATTACCATTTTTAAATGTAAGCATTAAAGCTTCTTTCTGAAAGGCAATTGCGTAATAATTGGAAATTTTTACAAATATGCTATTATGTAACAACTCGTCTATTATATAATTTTTACGATATATCAAAAAAAATTTTTTTAAATTATAGATTCGAGGAAAACAGGCTGCAAAGTTTCGAAAACTGGCCTTGCCCGTACGTCCGGCCGGAGGATCTCGCAGCAGCGGGTTTCTACTACACGAAGCAAATTGATAGGGTGCGTTGTTTCGAGTGCTCGACGGAAATCTGCCGTTGGGAAGACGGCGACGACCCAATGGTGGAGCATCAACGTTGGGGCGGTCGTTGTCGCTTTATTCGCAAGTTGCCCTGCGGCAATGTACCGATAGGCGCCGACGCAAGCTCGATTCCATTGCCCCGACCTCGCAGTAGAGATGTCTGCGGCCCTTATCGCTTGGACTACCGGCTGGGAGCGGAAGCTGACACCCATGCGGCGTCCAGCACTTCGAAAAACGGCAGGATGCACGACCTTCAAGAACCGCAACCTCTGCCTTCGGCCGCGAGATTAGGCTGCTTGGGAATCGGCATCCCGAAAAAGCCTGATTTTCCGGACTATGCTAGTTACGAAGCAAGATTGCAGACGTTTACCGAGTGGCCGACTTCTATGGTGCAGACCAAGGAGCTTTTGGCTGATGCCGGATTTTTCTATACTGGCACGGGTGACCAGACCACCTGTTACCACTGCGGTGGTGGACTGAAGAATTGGGAGCCCCAGGATGACCCATGGGTGCAACATGCCAAATGGTTCTCCACGTGCTTTTACGTTAGATTAGTTAAAGGACAAGAGTTCATTAACAATGTCACCGGCAAGCACATGCCTCCTTTATCGGAAGAGGTGAGGATTTTTGTGAACTTTTTAAACTTCTTTGTGACAATCAGATTAAAACAGATGATTAAGAAAATAATTAATTTAATTTAACTAATGATTTTCTATGTTTTATTTCAGGAAACCATGAGAATGAATCTTCCAAGCTGCATTAAGAAAGTCGAAGCTCCTATTCCTCAGAAGCGCGTTATGAAAGAGGAATCAGTTCAACAAGGTCAGTCAGAACCAAGTGAAAGCACAGCAGGTCCTAGCAGTGAATGCCCCAGTCCTAAGCCGAGAACTACTCTGGAAGTTCAAAAAGAACCAGTCCCAGCCCCCTCGACTAACAGCAACAGTAGCGTAAGCAGTAATAGTAACGGTTGTACTGGAACGGAAGAGCAAAAGCCCGTCGAAAAGAAGTCTATCGACGATGCGCGCGTATGCAAAATATGCTACAATGAGGAACTCGGGGTCGTCTTTCTACCCTGTGGTCATATGGTTGCCTGCGTTAAGTGTGCTCCTGGCATGACAACGTGTGCAGTTTGCCGCGAGCCTGTAGCTATGACCGTTCGCGCCTTTTTCTCTTAGTATGTCGGTCATCATGCTGGGAATCGGCGCTTGTCCACTACTCGCTGCGATGCTCTTGTTGTCGTACGTCGCACCCCATCGTCGTCGTCGTTGTCGTCGCCGGATGCCACTTCGCTGCATCTAACACACTTATTCGAGCCAAGAAGCACGACAACAGAAAGTAGTAAACACGCGACGCCAGGGCTGATTATGACATGACATGACTCATGCGCCTCATCTCGTAAAAACTATAAACACGAAAGTAACGAACGTTTGGTTCTTTATTTTTGTATATAATATTCGTTGATTTTTGTTTTTTTTTCGTTGTTTGTAGCAATACTTTTCGTGCCAGAGGTACTACCGAATTTATGCAACGAGACTTTACAAGGTCCGTTGCTCAGTGAGAATTTCCCCGACAGCGTATTTATATGAATCTGTGTATATGTATTTGAGTCTTGAGGAGAAAAACCTTTTTTAGTAGGTGTATACTTATTATTTTTAGTTGTAGAAGGTATCTTTGACACGAAACGCATTGCACCCTGTAATGTTTGGAAGAAAAAGAAAAGCTGCTACTTTTCTTTGTTCGGTCTTGATTTCGTGAAAAATTTTTGTTTCTAATATCAAAAATCAGGGTCAGATACAAAATTTATTTGGCGTTTTTCTTTTCAACCATATTTGTGGAGTCGAACGAGAAAATTTGTAACTTTGCGTTTGTGTTTATAGTTTTCAATAATTGTTTAAAATATACTATACAGAGGATGTACCTTGCGATCGACGCATGAAGTCTAGTCATTTTCAGTATTAATTTAAGATATGTGATTTACTATTTGCTAAAAATGAAAATTTTGCTAAGATAATAAAATTTTAAGAAACATTTTAATTGGAGGATGTAAGAAGTTTGTTATTTTAATTCAATTTAAGTTTTATGAACAAAGAGTACCATCAAATCACACTAAATTAGTATAGTATCTTCATACATAGATGTTAATTTTAAGGAAAAACTTTAGTAATTCAGCTTCTTAAGCTGTAATTGTCATAACTATCTTTGCTAATGATATCTTGAACCCTTCAGTATGTCTAATTTCTGCTCTAAAATCCTAAGTTTTTGCTTTCAATGGATTTTGTTCAATGTGGTAGTAATTAGTTGTAGGTTTAGATTTTAATAGGACTTTATGAAAATATTGTTGCCTTAATTAAATTATTTTTGGTCACCTTCATTGTTTTGGCATTATAATAATAATTATCATATCTTTTAATTATATTCTGCCTAAAGATGGTGTACGAAAATACGAAAATATTAAAATAACTTTAAAAAGTTATTTATTTTGAGTCAAAGCTGCTAATTTAGCTGCCAAAAGTCAAACGTTCCATTTCAAAAATCCATACAAAGAACCATTATTAAAAATTATGCCTTATTTTGGATTAAGGGCGTAAACTACGTCTAAACATACGAATTTACGAATTTTTTAAACTTCGTACTTTGCATAAATATTCGACTAGTAATTTATATAAAATAATTTTAAAATATTAAAATCGATATAAATTTAAATGTACAAATTTTAAGAAGACCATAGACATATGTTCTGTAATGGTATATACATATATATATATATAAATATATAAAAATGTTTTTGTTATTTTTCAATTTATTTTTATATTTAATTTTTCAGATTTCTTGTGTTCTTTACTAAGAATGTATCTCTATGGTTTTCGAACTAATATTTTGTATGTAATGAAAATTAAATAAAATTCTTTTCAAATTTATAGTTTGTCTAACATTAAAACCTATTTAAAAAGCACAAATAAAATTTTGCACTTTGTCAAATTTTAATAATTTTAACTTTCTTTTAAAATTTTAATTCGCAAAAGTAAAAATGAAACTTTTGAAATAATTTTAACGTCATTTCGTAACGCATGAAAAAAAAATAAATAAAAACTGAAAAAATTCCAAAGATTTCATTGATCTAAAAGAAATATATAATTAAAAAATATTGCTCGGTTAAAATATATATAATTATAATTTTAAATTTTATCAATGCAATAGTTTTAAGAGCGTAGCGATTTTAATTAACTCGAATCTCAAATTTATTTTATCTTAGATCTTAGATAACACTGTACATAATAAAATAGATAGTAATAGAAATATTTATTTAGGAACTAAATATTCAAACATGTCTTTCAAATAATACAAATCACTTTTATACTTAATAACGACCATATGTGATAAAATGCATGTAAATTGAATTTATGTAATAAATATTAAAAATTAAAACAGTCTACTTCTTTAACCTTACAATTTTAAATCTGAATTATCCTTTAAAATAAGTTTTTTATTTACAATCTTTATAGCACATGCCATACGTAATACATTTTATTTCTAAATTTGTCAAATTTAAAATGAATAACATTCTTTGAAATAATACACTATTAACTAAACACTGTAAACTATCCTTCGTTTAAATTCAACTGTAATCATCGGCAACTTTCTCGTTCACTGCACCTCGGGTGAAAGCCGGGAGAAAATCTTGCCAGCCTCCACGTACATCTCTCTTAAAAACTTGCAAAGAGCCCTTACAACTCCTCGAGGCAGCTGCAATCAAACCTAAAGATCTCTCGCATATTCGAGACACTCCAATCAGGCCCACGCGTCGGAGCGCACGTGCTAGCAAAAGGTGCGCCTCTAAGAAAAGAATAAACGATCGGTGGGGGAGCGTTGATCCAAGGAGCCGATGGCCGAAAAGTACGGCAGCTGGCGCGTGGCAACAAAGCTGCTCGTGCCAGGTGCTGTTGTTGCCCCGCGCGTGCAGCAGCAGCAGCATTCCATCAGGCGGCCCTTCCGTTTTTCTCTTTTTGCGCCTCGGCGAGAAGAGGAGCCAAACCGGTAAGTGCGCGCGACGATAACCACCTTTCCTTGCCTCGCTCGGTGCAGCGCGCCTCTCGCTTTTGTAAGCAGATGCGCTTATTCAGGGTGCATGGATTTATTTTCTGGATTTGCTTTGTCTCTTTCGGGCTGCAGCTGAAATTGCTTTTAGGTCTGGGCAGGAGAGGACTTTTTTTTTTAAGGGACAAAGGATGCATTTTTTTTTGTTCAAGTATCTAAAACTTATTAAAAATTCTTGACGCAGTCGATGTAAATAAGAAAAGGTATAGAGCGGATTTCAAAGGAGGCGCAAACAGATGGAAAGTATATTGTAATTTTAGATTTTCTTTTGTAAGGCAAAAAGTAGGGGTAACTGAATAGAAGGTTGCATTTATTTATTATTTTTTCTTGCAAAAAAAAAAAATAAATAAACAATTTTTTATTGAAGTTATGAATCTTTTTTCTACAGTCATTCTCGAGAAAAATGAACGTCATAAAAAAGGTGCAGACAAACAGCAGTAGTCCTGTCCGATTTGTGGATCTATAATTTATCGAACTACAATGAGAACCTGTATAAAAATATAGCTTTAGAACTTAAAAAAATTCTACATTTTATGAAATCAAATCCAGTTTTTAAAATCAAGTTTTCTAAAACCAGAATTAAAAGTGCGGCAATTTTTATTGATCCAATAGTATATTACGACCCATGGCCAGAAAGTTGGATTTCCTGGCGTGCGTGATCTGACGCCCGAGGCGAAGCCGAGG
>JAWWML010000031.1:3186933-3219268 GCA_035047165.1 Ormyrus rosae | reverse complement strand
AACAAACCTAAAAAGTCGCTCTTTCTGGCCTATAATTGAGCCGGGAAGTACGTACTTTCGGGCGGGAATCAAGAAAAGTTATTTAAAGTACCGGCAGACCTATTTTTATAACATTCCTGTTGAGCTTCCAAGAATCCGGCCAGTGCCTCATCGTCAGCTAGGAAATTGCATAATATTAAATCGTCTTTCACCGCTTTTCCTTCACCTCGTCTCCCCCCTCTGACACCTTAGCTCTTGCTTTTTCATTCTCGTACACAACCCGCCTCCCACCTCCGTTGCATTCCAGCTTTTTATCCATCACTGCATTCCAGCAGAGAGAATTATTACGAGGCAACAAGCGCCAGCCTACTGGAGGGAAAGGCCCGCGAGAGAGTCTAGTCTCGAGTGGAGCGGCGCTGCGGCAGCCTCTTGGCTCCATTCATGATTGAGTAGCAGATTCTTTGTGAATGACGGCGGAAAAACTGGAGAGTGAAGGCGGCGGCGGCGGCTTTTCCTCTCGCATAGCAGGATTTTTTTTTTTTTTTTAAAGCTCCTCCGTCGGCTTCCCAGGGCACTTTGAGTGCGATGAACGCCACTCATGTTGAATTTTCTGTAAATTATATATGTATATGCGTTAAGAGGCAGGATGGGAGAGTTCGAGGGTGTGGAAAGTAAGAACCTCGACTGAATTCCGATGCTTCATCGACGGGCTGTGGGATTTTCTTGGAAGGCTGGGTGGTTTTGTGGCTTGAGTTGTTTTACTTGGACTTGTTTGGATTGGAAATTGATGGTTTTTCTCGTATTTGAAAGAAAAGAGGCTGGATGGTATATCTTCAGGAATTTATTAAATGGAAATTTGTAGTCTGCACATATTTGTACAGTTAACTAACTGCAACAGTTTTTGAGATTCAGGAATCTTGTATACATGAAAATTTATTAATCTTATGCTACGACCGAGATTTTATTTAGAACAATGCAGAAGTTTTTCAATTGATGGTAAAAAATTAGGTCATTTTTTATTCATTTTAATCTTTATTTAACACTTGTTCAATTTAAACGCACAGACTCTAAATTTCTTTTTTATAAAATATACGTGCAAAGCTAATGTAGGAGGGCCTAACGTGTTGGGTTAAAAATTTTTATGTTTATTTAGCATTAACTTCATATTTTTATATTAAAAAATCTCTTATAACAAAATCTGGAAGAAAAAAAAATGTTTCGTTCTTCTTCTTCTAAGATAAGCAAAAGAATTAAGAATTTTAAACAATTGTATGAAATATAACTAGATGAATATATGTCAATTTTCATTTTACATTTTTACTACTTTATTTTCAACTTTTCATTTTTAAATATAGTCTCAATTATTTATAATATTTACTTGAATTTGTACACACATTCTATAGGAAAACGTCTTCAACGATGATTTACGTTTGAAACTCAAAGCACAAAGCAAAAAGATTCACCCATTTAAACTCGTCCACGTGGTCCTTTTCAGCCCCACCCCGAAAACCCGTAGTACCAAAATCAACATCCCCGGTATCTTACCGAGCATAATCATCGTACAAGTTCGAGCAGGCACCGCTCTTAACAAAAAAACCTCCCCCCGTCCGTTCCTCGACAAAAAGCTGCATCGAATGCATCATCCAGCGTAATCCCCTAGGAAAGCCATTGCTTCTTATTGATAGCTCTGGCGACAATGACTCCTCAGCATTTGTATTCGAAGACGACGCGCGTGCAGCGCGGAATGTCTTTATGGGCCTTTTTGTGTCTCCGAGATTTTCGAGCGGGATTTCCGGCTCGATAAGCGGGGACCAGGTAGCTACATACGAGGCGCTTACAATGGGCTCGTAAGCACACACGTGCCTCGTGCGTGCTTGCCCGGCTGCTGCGCGGTAGGTCCCCTCGAGGGGGATTCCTGGAAGGCCAGAGCCGGAGAGCTGGATCTAATTACTTCTGCGCGCCCGGCGACAAACACGAACCTCTCGCTTAGCTTTGGTTTCAAGATTGTCGCCGACGTATGTTGATCGCCGTGGCGGAGGAGAAGGGAATGTAGGTGAACTTAGGTTGATGACTTTTGCGTAAGTCATTCAGTAAGGACAATAAAAGGATTGTCAGTGTATACGAAGTGGTATCTTAGAACTTTTAGAATTTAATTTGTTTTTCATTTCATTACTATTTGGTAATAAGTTTGTTAAACTGTAGCTTATTCCACGTCTAGTAATAATGTTATTAGATCTGATTAATTATAGTTTTATAAAATTCTAAAAATTTTAAGGTTTTTAAACTCTCTGTTTTCTGTTAGATCTGTTTTTTATCATATTTGTAAAACTGAAAATCAAATAATAAAGTTTTTAATTATTATATAAGTTAAGATTTATCTTATGGATACTTTTTTAAAAATGTTTACAGACTATATATATAAAATGCTTTATTACAAAATTAATTAAGTAGTTTTATTACAGAATTATTCTGTTTATAGTAAAAAGCTTTAAAACATACAAAAATATATGTAAGATAATTTAAATTCAAATAAATTAATTTAACTCATGATAAATTTTCTTTATCGATATGGGTATTTCATAATTTTTTAGGTACCGTTGATAAAGAAGAGAAAATGAATCAATTATATAAACTAAAGAAAATGTAAGCTACTAGTACATATATTTCTTTTTGAATTAATATGAAAAATAATATGAAATTTTTAATATTTTCCTAATCTAATCATAATGACAATGTCAATTAGTTGATTTTTTTGCCGGCCTCACTCCAATGAGCGGACGACGCGGTAAGTCGGCAAGTGTATTGGAGTCTTTAAAAGCTTCAGGTTTTGGCCACCGACGTTAACGTGTTAAATTTAAAGGAATAGGGAGGCGCTCAAATCTATCGAACTGACTCCACAATAGTCCACATGGCTGCCGAAAAATGTAAATAAAACTGTATGTAGTACATGTTGTTAAGTTACGCATGAGATTAAAACTACAGAAATTATGATTTTTTTTTAATTGTAGTATAAAAAATTAAAAACAGAAAATTATGGCAGAAAAAGAAGTAAGTAATTTATTTAAACTTTATAACTTCGAAAATAATAAAGTTAAAATAGTAGAAGGTTATATATTTGAATCATTCAAAATATATACAGATTAGCCAAAAATATTAAAGTGGGGCGTTTTAAAAGTAATTTATCATTTGCTTTTATAGGAAATTTGTACATTACGAATATTTCATCTGCCTCCTCTTCTCTCAGATGAACGTCGAGATCAACTTTGTAAACATTTTGGAGCTGTAAAAACAAAGACTATAAGGCAATCTCAAAATTATACAATTACTTTTGCTGAATTTCCAACTAAAGAACAAGCAACTGAAATTTGTGCAAGGCTTCATCAATTAGAAGTCAAGGGGCAAAGACTAAAAGTTGATTTTGCTAAAAGAAATGTGTCTGTCGATGACAAGGAAAATATTACTGAAGATGCAGAATGTTTAAAAAAGGAAGCAGAATTATCAAATAATAAACTACATTTTCAATCATTTTTGAAAAAGTTAAATAATTGGGCTCCACATCATCTTCTCACACAGCCAATTCCACCTAATTTACGATATAAATATCCTCCTCCAACAAAAGCAACTCTTTTAAGAATAGCAATACAATTGGTAAAAGAACCTGCATTTTACACTCAGGTATTTATATAAATTATTGCTAAATGAATTAATGCTATATTAATAATAAATATATACTACTAATTAAATTCTCTTCTTTAGGTTTTACATTTAATGAATAAAATGTGTTTACCACCACCATTTGAAGAATTGGAAGATGAATTCCCTACAATTAAAGAAGCATATGATGTTGAAAATTATCAAGATCTTTTTGGAACTAGGGTAGAATCCCAATTTGAAGGTATATTTATTTTTATAACTCCATAGTTTAGTTCATTTCTTCAATTTTGATTTGTTGGAAAAATTTTTGTTCAAAATTGAAAGTATTAACAATTTTTTAAAAACTTTTAGCTGATATTAACCAACAGTTTGAAGAAGATGGAGAAGAAGAATCTGAAATGGAATCTGATAATGAGTCAGGTCCATTAACACAACTAATCATTCCAGTAAAACGAAAACAACCACAGTCAAGTAAACGACTAAAAATTCCTAAATTTGTTAACCCTCTTAAGCAACCTATGGCTCACCCATCAACAAGTCAAAAGCAGCGGCCAGAAGATATGTTTGAGTTACCAAATGATCCTCGTCATCGTAAGATTGTACTCAAACCTGTTGAAGTAACGACAAAATCGATTGAAACTGAAGTTGAAGACTCCAAAGAACAAAAACCACAAGAAATTGAAGTTACTGAAGGATTCGGTCTTATTTATCCTGCTAAGAAAGACAATAAAGATGAAGAAAATAAAGAAGGCTCTAAACCAGATTTTATTACTACAGAACAGTTGGAGGAGAACAGAATAAAAGTTGAAGGTAATAAGTTATTTGTTAAAAAAAATCAAAGAAATAAAATTATTTTAATACTTGTTCGTTTTACGAAAATTAATATTTACAATTTATAGATCAAAGAGTGTATCCTGTATTCAAAAACTATCATCCTGGTAAACCTTCATGTCGATTATATATAAAAAATCTTGCAAAACAGGTAGAAGAAGCCGATTTACATTTTATTTATCGACGATATGTATCAAGGTTTAGTGAAAGTCAGTCAAAGTATGTATTTTTATTTATTTTTAATTTTATATTAAGGGGAAAAGTTAGTAATAAAAACCTTTTTTTATTTTAGGTATAATGTACGACTGATGCAAGAGGGAAGAATGAAAGGCCAAGCTTTTGTTACATTGCCAAATGTTGCTCAAGCTCAAATAGCGCTTACAGAAACAAATGGCTTTATGTTAAAAGATAAGCCAATGGTAGTACAATTTGCTAAAATAGCCAAAAACTAATTTTTATATAAAATTTAAAAGCTATAATAATAATAATAATTAAGTTAATCATGTATATATGTACATATGAAGAATGAATAACTATAAATTATCTTTGATAAAAAAACTGTATTTTTAAATACTTAATATGAATTGATGACTTGATTGATGTTATAAATATTCACACAAAAAATCTTGGATGTAAAAAGTCTGATAATACATTCGTAATTAATAGCATCAAAAACTTGTGTAAACTTATTTTTTACGGTTTTCATATTTTTCATATTGGATTCATCTGTAAATTCTGAAAATCCGATACTGAATTTATATTAGCGATTCGAAAAACCCTTTTATACCAAATTTCATCAAATGATATTTGATATGAAAATTTGTGCTTTGAAGAGTTAATTACCTTATAATAAAAGTCATTACTTAGTTGCATTTTTTGATCAAATTTGCACCTATAAACAATATTACCAAATCTTCCTTGTATATATTTCCTTCTTTAACAATAGATTTTTAGCTTCAATACAAGCTGTGCATCGTGTTGCTTTTATCAAAACTATCTTACAGCCTTTATGTCTCCAAACGCCATAATTGTCTTTATAAAATAAATCAGTTTGCCGGGCGCTTAAATCACTACCAATACCGTCGCATACTTGCATTTTATCAAATATATGCAAAATGCTAAGAAGCTTCTTAGTATTATCTAAAATCTCGGGCAGTATAGTTCCTTTAATGTTCACTGGTAATCCATGAACAGAATAATGAATTTTCGCCCCCTTATCAATAATAAGACTCTTTTGCACTACAGTTATTAGATTATTGTTATCTTTAACTACTCCAATATTATAAAAAATAATGTGTCGACCTTTTGTTTCGTTTATAAATTCCTGAACTGACCATAATTTAGGAATAATAAGATACTTATAATTCTCAAGTAAGCTGCTATAAACATCTGATTCTTTTTCTTTGCTCAATATTTTTGTTACATTATTATTACAATTTGCACTGTTGTCTATCCTTTTGATACCTATTTATAATTGAAATGTATGAATTATTTATTGTTCATTTATCTATAATTCTACTTTAATTTACCTGCTGAATTAGAAGAAATTGGTAGACTATTGGTAAACTGTAATGGATCTTCTTCAGCTGCTATAAAATTATTTCAAATGTTAATTAACTATTTTTAAACTCTGATGATATTTTTATTAACATAAAGATGAAAAAACTCATGCATATACTTTATTAAAAATTGCAATTTTTTATTAAATATTTAATAAAATTTAATTTACTACCAATTTTATGCTTTTTTTCAGTCAAACCTAATCAAATATCATATTTATTATTATAATTTTATATTTATTAATAAAATTTAATAAAAAATTGCAATTGTTCATATTTTTTTAAATAACTTTTTGGGTGGCTTTTGCACACTGCCAGACTTTAAATAAGCAATTTTTTAGAGTGGCTTCCATATTATAATCTGGAAAATTTAAGGTTGAGCAATGCATAAGAGCCATCTTACAGCAAAGATGTTAAAAATAAAATTTATTAATTACATTCCGAATTGTTTGTATTACTTTTCACTTGTTCAAGTTTGATAGATAAACTTTTTGATACTTTTTTAACTAAAGTTGATTTTTGAATATTAGAATCTGATCTTCTCATTAAAGTAACAGAAATATTTTTATTGATTGATGGAAGTTCACTTCTTATTTCAGGCAAAGATTGCCTTGCAATTTTTGGCAATGGTGTTGAACTACTCAAGTCTGAATCATCTGTTGTAGGCTGATTTATACGTTTAATTGTTATAGATCCACTTTTTCTTTTCTCTGCTTTTTTAATGGTTACTTTTTTTTCCTAAAAAATATAAAACTAATTGCAAATTAAAATTTTTAATACAAATACTATTGAAAAAATATTTTACTTGATTGTGTGTCCACACTTTTATTTTAGGTCCAATTTTTTGATTTGAAGAATTTATTTTCTTCATATTTTTTTCCTTTGAACTGAAATTTGATTTAACAACATCCTAAAAGCAATATAACATTTTATTAAGCTAAATATTAAAAATACACTTTAAAAATTAAAACTATAATTTTAAATTACCTGACTAATTGTAACAGCACTAGAAGAATTTCGCTTCATCCATTTTTCAATTAATAGTTTATTTTCAAAGTCTTCTTTAAATGATCCTGCTTTCTTAGGATTAAGCATTACTTTAAGAAAATGTGGCTGCCAGTCTTCTGATAATTTAATTGATTTTAAAATATTGCATTGTTTTATTAATTAAAACTAGAATACAAAATATTTTTTTTGAAAAAATAATAACTATTATCTATAAATCCATTAAAGAAAACAAAATCTGAAATATGCATGTATTAATATTCATTCATTAAGAAAATAATTAAAATGAATTTAACAATTTTCAATAATTTTAATGTTTATTAATAGTATTATAACTATGAGTACAATTAAATTTAAATTATAAAATGAAAGTTTTCAAATTAAAAATGATTATATTGATTATTATTTATAAAATTATACAGTAAAAATATTTTATTCAAATTTGTTCATTGATTAATTAATATTAAATAAAATTTATAAATAAACAATACCTTATAAATAATATCAACTAACCTGAAAATATTTAGTTCATAAACGGAATTTGGAAAATCATCCTTGTATTTACTTATTTAAATTGTTCCCTCAATTAAAAGCTATATTTATTTAATTTTACATAACTGTTTATGTTAATGTTTATTACAAAAGTATCTAACACTCTTCACATACAATATGAAGTTATATGCATTCCAAACTAGTACGAATGAAGTCCCTCCTAGTTAGAAAAATCCCACGCGAGATTCATTCGATTTTCGAGTATTTATCGACTCGACTTATAAAAAAGATTTATCGATCTCGAGCCGAGCCGAGGGCGAGGATATTGAAAAATCGCTCGAATTATAAAAAGGAAAAAACAAACGAATAACGAATGCGACTGTCGGGGCGCAAGGCGCAATGCGCGCCGGAATTTGCCTAGTATATATATGTGTGTACACGCACTTTAATTTACTTGACTTCGATTAATCGATATTTTAAACTGCGATAAATTATTTTTTCAAAAAAAGAAAATTCTATAATATCTAATAATCAAAATGGAAACCTATTCTATCGCTAGTTTTATCATTTCTATTTTATTTTTTTATATTTTTTCATTTCCTCTTTAGTTGGATATTTTATTTAATTTAAATCATAAATTAATTTATAACAAATATTTGACTTATTCTTTTACGGACTTATATAGATAGCATTATGTAATCTTTAATTTCCAAGAGATTTTGCAAATTTGAACATGAATCCATATACATGATATTTTCCATCCAAAATACATTATATCATACAGTTTTAATAATGTCTTAGGTGACTTTTGTAAAACGCTACTTTTTATCATTAAAAATTATACGTTTTTCCCAACAATAAACTAGGTGTTTTTAATCTCATTCAGGTTTCTAGGATTCTACGAAGCTAATCACCGTGCAAAGAAAAGTAAGCTACTTCGCACAATTCGAGGAGCGTTCATTCAGTATTCCAGCGGAATGATATTGACAGTCAGTTTACCGGGGTCGCAGGTCGCAGCCCGAGTCCGCGAACGAGGAACGGAGCAACTGAGAGAAAGTGCGTTCGATTCGAATCTTCAATAAGCTCAGCCTGCACCGCCTTCGCCCCAGAGCCATAGCGACGCAAACCTCTGCATGCAGCACGGATTGACTATACTTGCTCAGCGGGCGAGCAAACAAGAAGAGCGAAAAAGAGCGAGACGCGGCTCTGTCCAGTGACACGTAGGCAAGAGAGAGGAGGGCATTATTGTCGTCATCAAATTGGCATACATAAACTCTCTCTCCCTCTCTGTCTCGTGCACGCGGCCGTCGCTGCTCGCTCGCTCGTCCGTCTGTCTTCGGTCGGCAGTCGGAGCGTGCAGAGATCGCTACTCCGACATCTTCTCCCAGGGAGAGAGAGAGAGTGTGTGAGTTCGAAGAGAAAAGAGGATCGAATTAAGCAGGACAGGATGGAGGTGAGCGCGTTGCTGCAACACACGCAGTACGCGATACCGGTGGGTCTCGTTATCGTCTGCGCGATCCTCGTCTTCGCCTTCGGCTTCAAGAAGGCCGAGCAGCCGCCCTTCGCCCACCTCTCTACTATCTCCGATGCCGAGCGCAAGGCGCAGACCAAAAAGAAGTCCAAGTCTAAGGAGAAGGTCAGTGATTATTCCTCAAACTTTTATAGAAAATCTATGCGGAAGAGTGTTTTAGGTTAACTCGCGAGAAAGTCCCTTTTTGTCGGTAATCGATAGCCAACAGAAAGGGGGTGGCGCAGGAGAAGGTTAGGACGGCGTTTGCGCTTGTACTTTTTTTAGCAACGCTGTGCTCTTTTCTAAATGCATTTGAATTTTTCCAATTGATTTTTTCCGGTGCGAAGCTACCCTCCCGAAAAGTCCGAGTTTTTCTGTCATAAAAAGCGAACGGTAAGATGGAGGGTTTTCGACATCCACACCTGCCATATGTGCGTCGATACACCACTGGCTATAAGCATTTACGTTCGTTTGAGATTATATTCTCCTCGTTCACGCCTTTTCCCAATCATTCTTCGGTTTTCTCGTAGAACAAGACATTCTCTCTCTCTCGCGTTTCCAAAACCCCAAGCCTCGTCGATTTGCAAGTCATCCGCGTAACTTCTCGCTCGCTATTACAACCGTCCCCTCGATCGAAAGCACAGTTGAAAAAAAGGGAGGATGAACTATTTTTCAGAACTCGTGTGAAAAAAGGGAGGAGGGAACCTGTTTCACCTCCTCCGAGTGCTTGCCTTTTTTGTGCAAACTCGTTTTTCTCGGCCTTCCGCGTGAGTATACACCATCGACCGTTGCGTATATGCAGGGTGAATGTCTTTGCCTAATTAACGTGCGCAATATCGCGCGCGGTTCTCTCTCTCTCTCTCTCTCTCTTGCTCTCGCAACGTGCGCAACCACTTTCGCCAACGGGATCGCTCTTCGCTGCATCGGGGCAAGCGCAACGTCTGCTTCCGCGAGGTTGCCGAGCTTCCTGTTCCCCCGGGATTCGCAGCGGCCATATGGTACGCGTCGTCGCCGTCGCCACGCATGCACGCGCTATCGTTTTCTCTTTCTCTCTCGCTCGCTTAAAATTTTGTCATTCTGGCTTTCGCCCCTAATCAGCTGGGACGAGCGCACGCGCTGGACTCCTATAGCGCGCGGCCCTAATTACTGGTTGTGACTTTGTGAGTCACAACTTGTGATGTAATCCGGTTGAAAAGCGTGCGTATTCAGGGTTAGAAACGTTGACTTTTTTTCAGGGGAGTAAACAATGATGATGGGAAGGATCGATTTTTATTTAGATTGGAGAGTTAATGATGAATACTTTTGTTCATGCTTGACTGTTAGGTATTTTTTCTGTGCTATTTTTATAATTTGCTAATTGGAGCTTGGCATATGGGTTAATGAGGAGAGAGATTAATGAGTTTAAATATTTATGTATAAAATTATGAGGTAGTCCAGTCATCCTTGAAAAAAGAAGTCTTTTAACTACATTTGTCTTTATTTAATACATTGTTATTATACAGTAATTTAAGTTGATTGCTTAATGAACATATTGTGTATTAATGTGTATTATTAAACAAAATTCAATTTGTTTTACACATTTTATGTGCCCTTTACAACTTAGTATTTCTTTATTGTCTTTTTTTTGCAATTTGTTAATTAGAGCATGAGACTAAGAATACTTCTTTCATAGTTTCCTCAAGTTCCAGATAATAAATATTGTAATAATATTACATGAAATAATATAAGAACATTCAAGATTTATAATTCAAATCGTTTTATTTCAAATTTTATTGTTAAAAATGCTTATTTTAGGAGTTATATTTACAATAGCCTTACTTTGAAAATACAATGATTCAATATTAGATTTAGCAGAAAATGGGAAGCTTCCAATTTTCGAGTATATATAACCAAGCTATTTTTGTTAATTTCAGCGAGCAGCCAATGGTCAAGTAACAACAGAAAAGGCAAGTCCTTCTAAGAAGCCAGCCAAATCAGAGTCAGCAGCTAAGAAATCAAATAAGTCTGATGAAGTTGACAGTAAATTAAAAGAACGCAAGCAAGATGATAACAAAACTTCCAACAAGAAAGAAAAGGCTCAAGAGGCTAAGTCTGGCAAGGAGAATAAAGTTGAACAGACCAAGAATAAGAAGAATTTAAAGAATTTGTTGCAGGAGAAACCTGTTGATTATGATGAGGGTATTCATTATTTTCATATAAATTTAAGCAATTTTATTTAAATTTAAACATTCAAAATCATGTGTATTAATAAATTTTTAAGGAGATTGGGAACAAATTTACTCAAAGAAAGAAAAATTGAAAAAGAAGAGAGAAGAGGAGACTCCTTCAAAGAAGTCCAAAAAATCAAAGAAGGCTGACTTGATTAATGAACCTGTTAGCAATAAAGAGCAGGAGAAACCAGAACCCAAGGATAAAATTGCTAAAGAGACTGAAAATAAAGAATTAAAAGAAAAGGATAATAAAGAAATCACTTTGACTCCTATTTCTAATGAAGAACCAGAACGTGAAAAGGAAGTTGACAAGGTTGAAGAGGTTCCCAAGGTAATTTGTAAATTACTAAATAATTTCTACTTTGCTTGTAAAATTTTTTTATTTATTTTTTTTAATATTATATAATTTCTAGAAATAGATTTTAATTGGAAAAGTATTGTAAAAATAAAAATTCAATGTAATGTTTTTATAAATACATTTCTAACAAGCAAAAGTCGTTACTGATAAAAATTATTTTGTAATTTCTAGCCATCACCAAAAGTAGAAAAGCCAGAGAAAGAGGAAAAGAAATCTGGTAAAGGCAAGAAGGGTAAGAAGAATGTTGAAGCTGATAATATAAAATCAGCTTCTGAATCATCACCTAAACAAGATAAGAAAACTACTGTTGAGCCTGTAGTTGAAAAGAAAACGCCTGAAGTTGTCCCTAAAGTTGACCCTGTTGAAACTGTTGAAATTGAAGAGAGCAAGGAAAAGAGTGTAGCTGCATTTGATGAGCTTGGAGGTAAGCAAAACTCAAATTTTAATTTTAAACAATAATTATTAAAACGTTTAAAGAATTTAGTATTTACTGTCAAACATTCAAACTTACGTTTTATAGAAGTATTATCAGATTACAATTTCGTAGATAAGATAGACTATATTTATGTTTCTGATTATCTAAGCGTTAGATACGAATTTAATTTTTTATTTAATCAGATGTTTGGAAAGAAGCCAAGGCACCGAAGAAGAGTAAGAAGAAATCCCGCAAAGATAATTGAGGAGAATGCAGCTATTGAAGTGAAGATAAGTTCCTTGCATTTGGGGTAATAAGCGAATTGTTCACTTCGTGCTTTACCCTACATATTTACAAAACGAAAACAAAAAAAAGAAAAAATACTAAAAACAGATTTAAGTCGTATAAGTTCGACGCTGTCTTATAGAATTTTTCGCTGAAAAGAGGCATATTATAAGTTTTAATAAGTAGCGTCAAATTCGATAGCAGCTAAAACGTTTTTATCTCGAACTTTCATAAAACTTTACAAGCGATGAAATCGCTGCGCAAAAAATACGGAACTTAGAATAATTAGCATGTTTTTCGAAAAATCTTTTAACGATTATCAATCGTTAGTAACGAAATGCAGACGGAGTTTTATGATTATGAAAGCATTAGATGACAGTACAAACAACTGTTCATTACATTTCTGATATTATCAAGAACAAAAAGGAAAGAACGTTATATTCTTATTATCTCGTAGTGGATTGGGAACAATAGTGACTCTTATAGGGTGTTTGTAAAAAAGCGTGTCAAGTAAAATTTACAATGAAATTTTTTTATTCAAACTTTACATAGAATTGTAATTCTATATAGAATTATTTACTGTTTGTTTAAATGTACGTGTATTGAGTCAATGTTAAAAGACAATTATTTACACTTTTAAAATTTAAATGAATATTAAAGGAAGAAAGATTCGTTAAGACGCTTACAAGCAAATATTCTATGTCGTTGTCCAAGTCAAAATTATAAAAAAGTCTACATGTTAAAAAAAATCAGATTAACTATGTATCATATTTGAATTCTAGTTCTCAAAAGTGCAACAGTTAATCAACAATTTTTAAGAGTCTTATTATGGATATTATTATTATACCTTTATTGTTATTATTAATGTTGCACGTGGACTAATAATTTAGTATGATAGTCATACGAACATATGTAATAATCAATGGAAAGCTTGATTCCAGTAAGGAGTTGATTAGCGATTCCGTTGAATCACTTGAGCTGTGGTTTAGCTAACATAAAATATAAAGGTCTTTAAGATATTATAAAGTTTTAAAGGAAAAAAAAATATTATTTTAGGAATTTTTTTGTAATAAATTTGCTTAAAAAGCCGTAATGTTAAAAGTTGTAAAATGAACAGTCCCTTTTTGTCAGTCTCTTTTATCCATAGTGCATTTTTATTTATTTATATAGATCAAAAACTGGAATGTATAAAATTATATGATTCATTATGAATTTTTTATATATCATATTACCCTCGGAGAGAAAAATTAATAAGCAAATATACATAAATAGTTTTAAAATAAAATATGATGTTTTTTTTTATTTGCTTTCAATCAATATCTAATCAATGTAAAGATAATACGTAGGTTAAATAAAAGCTTGAATATGCTCAATAGAATCACTACTGCTGAAATGTTAAAGAATATTCTTTGTGAACAATATAAATCTTTCGATATAAAGAACGATAAATAAATGATCCCAAGCCAAGCTAGAAGATAATTCTCGTAGTAATGCTCAAAAAGTCCATATTGTAACAATAGTCAAACAAAAAGAATCAAGGACCACTTGAGATACATACACATGTATATTATAATTACTTTTGTATATCAGCAAATACTTTTTTATATATCCATGGATAATAAATGTATGTTCGCGAATAGCCAATTCCTTTGTAAGAAAATAGCACTGTTCGATTGTACTTAATATGCAGAAAAAATTATTACAGAATAAATGAAAACAATAACAGTTACACAAATAAATATCATCATCAGAGGCTGTATGTAGCAGTGATCTTGAGTGTAGGATATTTTTGTATAAGCCGTTCGTATTAATTTATACGAAATATTTTATTGTAAACGCGACAGCAGTTATAATTCCAGTTCTTTGCATAAAGAAACAAAAAAATAAAGGGAAGAAAAATCTTTTGATTGCAAGGAGTGATAAAAGATATTGTATATTGTTAGGAAAAACTTCATATTTTGAATAATCACATCACAATTCATTGTACATAAGGAAACGTGCATTGCGTTTTGGGCAATCCGTCAATGGATATTATGTACACATACAAACGAGGAAATCTCAAATGATTGCCCAATTCGAGTGAATTATGACATTATATGAAAAATGAAGAAAAATATAAAACATTGTTGCTTCACCAAACATATTGCAGTAATTGTAAATATGTACATTAAAGAAAATGTATTTATTAAAGATGGCAAGCATTTGAAATAAAAAATTTTCGCCAGCTTTTTATCAACTTTTAAGTTGTTGCAAAAAATAAGCTACTTTATATCATTAACTTTAAAATTTTATATATTTTATAAATTATACCAATTACTCTTTTTGATTTTAATTATTAGAATTACAATTTATGAAGAATTATCCAAATTTGAGTATTTGCCATCTTTAGTGGAGATCTTTGAGAAGCTATGGTAGTTGTCCGATGAGACTGACATTCCATTTCTCTTGAACAAGAGAGAATTTTTAAAATAAAAAAATTAAAGTCATTGGCCTTCCATAGTCTTCTAGAATTACACATGGATTTTTCAAACTTGCTCCGATGAAATTTAAAGCAAATAATCAATCAGCCTTTTATATAATTTTAAATTTTAGAAATGACATATGAATTTAGAAGAAGCATAAAATCAACGAAAGTAAAATTATAGAACGTTACTATTGTTTTAATAATGAAAAAATATTAATAAATTAGGTTTCCTTTAATGCAGCACATTTGCAGCTTAAAATTTATCATTGGGAATATCGAAAGAGAATTTTTGTACTGTACCGTATCTTCCATAAAAAACGTGTTCATTTTTTACTAATGGAAGAAAATAAATTTTAATAAATTTTAAATAATATATAATGATAAAAAATTTTGAAAAATGTTTCCAATTATAGGACTATTCAAGTAGAATGTAAGATGACTTGCACATTTCTACGCAAATTTATAAAAATAACTAATAAGTTTTCGCTTATTAATATTTAAATAATGTTAAGCGTTTATTATTGCCAATAGTAGCTTTCGATATTTTTATTTTTATGGTAAAAATTCGTGTGTCAAATTTTTGTCTGTGTTCGGTATTTATTGTTTATTTAGATCGAATGTTGTTTGTAGCATCGACGATGCAATTGTAATAAGCTTCGATCTCTCGGAAGTAAGTCTGATTAGAAGTGTATTAAGAGTAAATACTTCTACAAACGTTGCTGTGCAACTTTTTATCGCCAAGCTAATTATATTTTTTCTGACCGCTGCAACGTCCACGATTTTTTCATCATTATTAAGGTATCTTGGTGTAATGAATTTAGGTAAACCAACAAAATCGTAATATATAAATACGTATATATATAGATATATATATATATATTGTCACTGTATATGAAGCGTGTATGTTCTCTCATATCTATTAAAAAATATGCTGGGTAATTTATTAAGTGTATGTTTAATTTTAAGTGGAAAAATAATGGAACTGTCTGCGATTATAACTAAACACTGTCGATCGGAAAACGAAAGAGTGAATCCGTAAAGGATTTCGGTTGTGATGATTTGTAAGCAAATTCGAAGACGTGAATTTTGTGGGAAGTAAATTATGAAAACAGAATGCAGAGGAAACGGTTAATAAAGACTATATTTTTCCAGCATTTAAAACATGTTTTAAATTTTTTATTTAATCTTTAATTGAAATGCTTATTTTATTTGCTTTTAATTGCAATTGATTGTAGAATAAACTAGACTTTTCAAAATTAAACGTGTAAAAAATTGAAGCTGCTAACTTGCTATATGTTAATACAGAAACAATTTTGAGTCCTTTAAAATAACTATTTAGTTTTTGTATCATTATTATAAAGCATTTTTGTTGCAAAATTAAAAAAATTCATTTTCATTTTAATTCTTGGATCTGAGAAGTAACAAATGTTTTTTTTTAATTATTTGTAATTAAAATTTTTGCACTTTTTTAAACATTATTTTAATTTTACAAACTATACAGTATAATATAAACCCTGAGTTGAAATAATAAAGAACAAATATTTACAAGGATGTATAATAAAAAAGTTATATTGAGAAAGTAAGTGTCATAATAAATTTCGAATTTATGGTCATTTTAGGATTAAATTAACATACTTATCCTTTACTGTATGTCCAAAATATTTTGTACTATATGCAAACAGTAAATAGAGTTGAAGAGATTAATTATTAGTATGAATTTAAAAGTAATATTGCGCTGTATACTTTACCGCAAAATAAAGTTGCGAAATGCGCATGTGCTAACATCGTTCCGCAGCTACAATATAGGTAAACAATCAATGCGCGCTTGTCAGTTGCATCGAGTTATTTTACGTTGAACGTAAAAACAAAGCAATGGAATTTCATTTCTTTTTACGTGAGTTTAATTTACGCGAAGCTAAAACAATGTTAAGCCTCATTTTCTCGTTCAAAGAAAACTTTTTTATAAAAATTAATTAAGCAATTCGACCACAATCATGTGTTCCGTAGCAGAAGACAAAGCAGTCAAATAGAGGAATAATATGAAGAGTTTTGTTTATCAAAGGTCAAAGTGTGGGAATAACGCGAAGTTATAGTACAATGCAACTAATAGTAACAAAGAAATGCAGTTGTAACAACATAAAGCACAATGCAAGAATAGTTCTATTCTTCACTGTCAATAATCAAAAAGGGGCTGTGAAATTCATGCCTTTATTATAACACTGCTTAAAAGGCCAAATATTTCAATATTTAAGAAATTAGTTTTAACAAGAAAACTTATGAACTATGCAAAGTAAATTTCACTTGCTCTACTTACAGTAATTACATATCATATTAGGCTGTACTGCATCCATTTTCTTTACAATGTCAAAAAAGTGGCTTTACATGATTTTAAAGGCAACTTTTAATGTATAGTTTTTAGTGTATTTCATTTTTTCTTAAAAGAAGTGAATCAAACAAAATGGTTGATTAATGAAATAAGTTAATATTATTAAAAGACTATTCTGGAACAAAATTTTCACTCTAAAAGAGGTAAGTAATACAGGTATAATGTTAACATTAACTTGAAATTGAAACAATTTTAATTTATAATGTAAATATATTTTTTTAGTTTTTAAAAGAACAAAATGGATGACATCTGCCTTCCAAAATCTCCCATTCCAAATAAGTGGGACACCACTCGAATGGAAATAATTAAATTCAAATATATGTGGACGATAAGTAATTTTAGTTTCTTCTGGAATAATACTCCAGGAGCTTATGTGGACTCACCTGTTTTTTCAACTGGAGCAAATGATAAAATAAAATGGCACTTACGCTTATATCCAAATGGCAATTACTATGCATCTGATTATGGTAACATTGCATTGTACCTATATTTGAAGTCCTGTGATGCTCCGAGTATTGAAGCAAAATGCAAATTTTCCATCATCAATAGCAGGAGAGAGGAAACTAATGTTAAAAGTTCAAGGTATTGCCACAGATTTGTTAAAATAATTGATTCACAGCGCTTTACTGGCTTGGCAAACTTTATAAGACGTGATTATGTCATGGATCAAGCTAATGGATTGTTGCCAAATGATACACTTACTATACTTTGCGAAATTCGAGCATGCAGAGGTATAATCAATATTTTAGGCCTAAGCATTTCTGATCAACTCAGAACATCTAGAACCCAGCCTGATGACTTTGGAGCACTGCTAGACAGTGAAGAATTCAGCGATGTTTCACTAATTGTAGGCTGTAGGCAGTTTAAAGCACATAAGGCTATATTAGCAGCTCGAAGCCCAGTCTTTTTAGCTATGTTTAAGCATGAAATGAAGGAGAGAAGAGAGAATATTGTTGAAATTAATGATATTGATGAAAGGGTCATGCGAGAAGTTCTGAGATTTATCTATGCTGAAAGAGTTGAAAGAATTCAAGAGTTAGCTAATGATCTTTTGGCAGCTGCTGAAAAATATTCACTTGATGGGCTCAAAATTATGTGTGAAGAAGCTCTTTGTGGCAAGCTAACTATTCACAATGCCAGCGATGTTTTAGCACTTGCTGATATGTATAATGCTGATTGCCTAAGAACACAAGTTATTCATTTCTTAGTTGCACATGGAAAAGATCCATCTTTATGGTCCAGGTATCTCCATGCAACTACTAAACAAACGTCAATTCTACCTGGATTTTCTGACACCTTGAACAGTTCTGTAAAACTAGTAGTAATTTCCTCAGTTTGTGCATTGATTGCTATATTATCAGTACCATATTTGTCTTTACTGGTAGACCCTATGTGTGATGTAACTGCAAAATTTTGTGCTCCACACAAAGACATTGTAATGGATTCCGATACAATTTCAACTGTTCTTAAAAAAATGCAAAAAAGCACATCTTCATTTCTAGAGGATCTGTATGCTTTTATTTTATACTTTTTCAGACTATTTTTAAATTCTATTGTAAACCCATTCTCTACAATAGAAAATGAGTTTCCAACCACAAATGAAAACGAAAAAAATTGATAGATTTGGATTTTAATTGAGTTAAAAACACATTTGTAGTTATATTCTTTAAGCTTAGAAATATTTTAGAACTAAAGGTGCTATTGCTGATAAACAAAATAAAAAAAATGTAAAGTAGATTTATAGAAGTTACAAATCACTAAAAAAGTTTGTGAAAGTGAAAACTATTCTTAGATATATATTTTATCTATTTTTGTAGAGAAATATTAATGAAAATTATATCAAATTCTTCAAATTTATTATTTTTAATTGAAGAGACTACAGAAAAGACCAAACTTATATTTAAAGAAAAAAATGTATGTCATTATAATCTAAAAGCAATATGATAGATGTCACACTATATGGTATTGCATTTTATCAAATTATTTAAAAAATTATTCGTAAATTCATAGTGAATTCTATTCAAAGAAAGTATTTAAACATCGTTATTTATTAAAATAAATTTTTCTTGCATGTATGTAATCTTGGTACAAGTGCATTTCTTATATATAGTAGTATGTTTTATTCTGTTAAAAAAAAAATTGCAGATATTACTACACTTTCAACGACTTGTCAATTTCAACATTTTGGAAAACATTCTGTTAGTATGAAATAAATTTAAATAAATAATAGAAATTAAGAATAATGTGTACCTGAATCTTATTATCCCCAAAATTAGAAGTATTATGTTTTGAATTTTGTACTTTTATCGTTCAAAATTCATTGCGTTTCTTATATTTTAAAAATGATTTAAATTTTTTTCTTTATAAGATTCTTATTAGTTTATAGAATATTAAAATTTCTTTTGCAACAATACAGAAATTCGACCATTACTTCTGTATTTAGAAATGATCACGAACATCAATTAAACGCAAAATTTATTTTTAATATAAAATAAGTATTCATTTTTCAATTTCAAAATTTTTTGTTTATTTTATTTAATTACTTAATGTCGCATCCCCCTTTCGGGTATTAGTGACAGAATGAACTATAGTCAGTTAGGTTTGGAACACGTATTTTTACATTTGGTTTTTTTCTGTAGGATTGTTGCGGTTCAATTCCCGCCACCGAAAAATCCGGCAAACATTTTTTTGAAATGTTTTCGAACACTTCGGACTATCGGGTGGATTCGAACCCGCACCCTTGCAGCTTTGTCTTTTGGGAAGCTAAGTCCGGCGTTTACCGCGAGATAAACAAATCGAATTAAGCCTTAATGAAAACTTATATGTATTATTTTTATAAATAATTGATCTCAAACTTGTTTTACACGAGTACAATCTTAAATCAAAATATTTATTGTTAAATTGTTTGAAATAGCTATAATTCTATATAAAAAGTTTTACTCGCATTGCCTAAATTAATTCTCAAAATTCATCCGAATGAATGGACCGACTGATATTTCGGTAAAGTTGCTAAGTTTACAATATCATAAACAAAACGATAAACTGCGTTTTTAAAGAAAAGGTATAATATACCAACTAAAGAAATACATATAAGGAATATGATCACAGGTTTTCTTTGTTTTAGCATAATTTCCTAAATACTTACATAGCTTGAAAAAATTCAGAAATTTTATCCAGTAAACTTTGTGTAGGCCAAGGAATCTAGAATATGTGTAGAAATATAGTGTCCACTGATATCACAAACCTTGATAAATTTGCGCTATCAGTAGTTGACTTTAGTACCTGAATATAAAGTTAGTAAGTAAGTTATTTACTATAGATATTATAAATAAATACAGTGCTCTTTATTTCCTTACAAGAACTCCTGAAACGGCGATGCTTATCATAAGATAGACTATGACAAGAAATAATATGTCCGAATAGCAGGTTTGAATAAGATCGCAGAGCCTGTAACATAATGAGTTTATATTTTGAGTTTCAGTAAATTTCAAACATTTTCTTTTCGGATGTACACATCAACTCAATAATTGTTTGTGTAGTTGCACATCAAGATCAAGTGTGTTTTCAAATGCTTTATTTAAACGGCAGCTAAAATATTAGTGATTTATATAAAAGATTGATGCCTGGTCTTTTGATATAATTTTAAGGATGTGTTGAGCGTTATTAGGGTATTGGGTTGTTTGATTTGTTTTAACGTAGCATTTGGAGAGTCAAGATTGTATATAGTTATTTAGCCAGTACGGATTGTCGGGAGTGTAATGGGTAACAAAATTTGGTTATTTTACTTTTAGCTCTTCCAGATGTGTTTATTCTTTTTATAAAGGTTTGCTTTTTAGATCCATTAATACTGTTTGTGGAGTTGTATTTTGTTAGTGAGAACCGAATGTACTTGTTTTTGGGGAAAGGAAAGCACTTTAGCTGTGTAGCTTTTTCACTTTTTCTTAGAATAATCATTGATGGATTAGTTATGAAGGCCCTAGTTGCTATACGGATACTGGAGTTTAGATTCGGATCGAGTTTTCTTAATACGCTATTGATTGTGGATCCGTACACTACGCTTCCGTAATTAATTTTGGATTGAATCAGTGCCTTATAATTGTGGCATAGAAATTGTTGGTTAATGCCCCAGTTTCTCGCTGCTAGTGATTCAATTAGATTCATTCGTTGGAAACAATCCTTTTTCAGTTTTTCGATATGGGGTTTTCAAGAGAGTTTTGAGTCGAATATGATTCCCAGAACTCCAATTTCATTAGTTACTAATAATTATTATATAGCTACTAGAAAAATTACTAGAGGGCTAATAATTATTAGAAAAATTTAATTTACTTAAAATTTTTATTTAATTTTCTTCAAAACAAAGATAGTGTGAAAAGGTAACATCAGGTTAAAATCACCTTTTTGCTCTTGTATTGAACTGCCCTTGCTTGAATGCTCTTGTATTATTTTTTTATACGACTTATGCAAAGCTTGATTTAGCGCATTAATTTTTATTCAAGTTTGCGCGAAATCGAGCTTTGTGCATGGAGTTACAAAAATTCTGTTTTTTAGAACTTTAAATATTCCAATAACAAAATTTTTATTTAAATTTTGTCTGCTGTTTTTTCAAATTCTAAAATGGACATATTATTATTATTATTATTATTATTAATACACATGACATATAAAACTATATAAAAATATAATAATAATACAAAAATAAATTATTAATTAAATATAGAATAGTTTAAAATTATGTTGTTGAAATCGATTGTTTTTAATGAATCTCGGAGATAAAATGGAACGATAAATTAGTTAGGAGGAAGCTAAGTGCCAATAAATTGGCAGCGGTTTGATACTATTTTAATATCTAATTAAATAATGGGGAATTTTTTTTAGTTGTTAGTGTTACAATGAACTGTACAGACTTTTTAAAAATAGGACTTTTATACCTTTATAATATTTAAAAATGAATTGCAGATACTGTAGGAGCCTTTAATTTTTATGAAGTAATCAAAGCATCTTATTCCTCGGTTTTTTAATTTGTAGGCAGATGATATTTTCTTCTTAGTCAAAGTCTCTTTTAATAGGCGAGCGGGAGAAACGTCGTAAGTGCCTACTAAATTTGTAGTCTTGCTTCTACGCCACAGAAAATAAAAGACAAAATTGTTTGCAATATTAAGTTTAAATGTAAAAAAAACGAGTTACCTGACACTAGGAAGTTCTGACAGATTAGAATTTGAGATGTAGCTAATAATTTTATATGCTAATCTACTGTTTTTTTATACAATTTCATTTTGAACATTACTTGATTATTATGTAATTGTAAGCTAAATAGAATTATAATGTTGCAATTAATACTTTATGCAAAGTTTTCACGACACACCCTTATTGTACCTGAAAAATTCGTTAACATTCCTTAAATTTTGAAAGTACCTTAAACTCCATAGAACTGTATTAATGTATACATGATACATTTTGTATTATAAAACTTTCAACATTTCAAATATAATAAAAAAAATACAAAAAAAGAAAAGCTGCAATTTTCTTATAATTTAATGCAAACGTTTTACGTGACAATTCAATCAAGTTTCGAGTAACGACTAGTGTATGGCAATCACTCTAGGAATTCATTAATCATGGATAACATAATTATAGTTACACTTTTAATTGGAATAACAATTTCTGGAAAATATTTATTTCATTATTTAGGTATAAAATATTTAAAACCCGCATGTCGATAAAATCAACAAAGAATTAAAACATTTTTGAAAACAAGTAAGAAATATTTCGTTCTTAGAAATTTGTAAGTAAACTATTCTATTCTCAAGAATATGGAAAGCGACGAAGTATTCAAAATGAAATATTTTAAGATAAAGAATGACTTTTTAAATGCTGTATGTCTGGGGCATCAAAAGCCTCTTTTAAAAAAAAGTATGTTTATATTTGTTATTGTATATATACAAACTGTGAGTTTCGTGCAGGTGATGACCCTAGATGTTTTAAAAAACAAAGGCAACATTGAAATATTTTAATTTTGATTTTAAAATTAAAATTTTTGTACTTTTATTTATTTAGAAGTTTAACCTTTATGAAGAATTAAAACTAGAAAGTAAGAATTATTCAATTATTGTTGAAAATGTTATTGGAATTTTATTTATACAATCAGTAACTGCCAAGTATGTATCGAGCATAATAATGGAGAAAAATGTATGTAGTCCAAAGCTTCCGTGTTTAGCTTTCGATTTTACTGTATATTATCAATTAACAATTGAATCAATTCATTACTGTAGGTTCACTACCTTTACGAACTAATTTCTAAGGATTGGATAGAAATAACTGATAAAATGGAAAGAACCATTTTACGTCGAGAAGCAACCACAGCATTGATTATTATAAAATATAGTTCTAGTAAATACCGCAATTTTTTAAAAATTTAATATTTTTAATTTGATAGCAGATTCGAATGTTTGGTAGAAATTATAATTTTGGTGAAAGGAAGATTGAAAAGATCTTGCCGAACCAAATTGGATCGAATTAATTTTTATTCATCCTGAAGTTTCGACACTAGGTTTAATACTTTCTTCAATTAAGAGCTTTTAATAATATTGCGTGAAATTTATGGCATGTCGAGAAATTTTCTGCGACTATCTGCGCCTTACCTGAGTACATTTGATCGCAAAAGGAAAGCCTCATTGAATTACCTAGGTTCGGCAACATCATTCCAATCTCACTTCCACCAAGATCATTCCAATCTCATTTCAACCAAGATTTAATATTACTTTCTTATAACCGCACATATTTCAGTACTTCTAGCTATAACTTGTTTTTTATTTCCAACTGTGCCGTGGGTATTGCCAACGTTTCTTAACATTGTTCTGCCAAGAAACGTCTCTCGTACCAAACAATTTTGCTTCTACGGGGAATATTACGTTGATATGCAAGAATATTTTTTTTATTTATACTTTCACGTAATAATTGGCTCGTTTATAGTTTATTCAGTAATTTGTGCATGTGATGTCCCTTACATTCAGTGCATATTTCACATTATTGGTATTTTTAAAGTTATAAGGTAATGTAAAGTTCCTTTCAACTAAACATGGAAGAAAGTTCATCAAATTTTTTACTCTACTTTTCAGTTACCGATTCACTAAAATATTCAAAATTGTGGAAAATGATGTCTTGTTTAATTCACCATCTTTTCAACGAAAAATACACAATTATGTGCAAGGATGCGTTAAAACACATAAAAAAATTATTGAGTTTAGTTTTTACTAAACAAAATACTATTCCCTGTTGGAAGTTGGAAGTTTTCACTATTATTTAGTCAGTATTTGACCAACTTTTTTAAAATTGGCCTAATTTTTTACCATAAACCCTGTTAAAAACGACACCGTTTTGATCGAATAATTGGTCAAAAATTGGACAAAGTGAAAATAATAGTAAAATGCTATAAATAATAACATTTTTAAAGAATTCTCAACTTAAACTGATTTTTAGTTTAAATAATATTATATTACTGTAACCTCGAAATCACGACTTTAACATGATTTTTCGGCGCTCGTGGTATAAAATAATGTTCGATACTAGTGTTTAAGTTGATTATTTACCTCGTGAGACTTTTCTCCCTCGCTTTGCTCGGGCGAAAAATGTCTCACGAGAAATAATTAATAATAAATCCACTTAAATTTTAAATATAAAATTGTAGTTTACATTCTTATTAATCCACCGTATTTATTTTTCATCAGTTTATGAACAATATTTGACCAAATATTTGGCTAAAAAAATTGGTCAAGTATTGATGGTGAACTGGCAAAAAAAAAAAAAAATGTGAAATTTCCGACAGGGTTGATTCCCATCAAACGTATTATTTCAATTAAATATATTTTCAGATTTTCTGAGCTCGTTAACAATGTCTATACTATATTATTTTTTTTGCATCTTCTTTATCTCTTGGTAGGATTCAGTCTGTCAGGAGTTATTGTAAGAATCATTTTGAATTTTTAACTAATTTATTTTTAAAGAAATTAAACATCTCATTGGACTTTTCCTAGATAGTGTTAAACCTTGATAACCCTTTGGAGTTAATCAGAGTTGGATTGATGTTCTTAAATATAGTAGGTTATGTATTTTGTATAATCCTTCCGGCTCAATACGTAAGCAATGTTAGTGAGGAACTTCGTGATGCCATGTACGTTTATTTTTATTTAATTATTTATTATTATTATTTGTAAATTGTGAATATATTAATTTCAGTTACTCTGGTGGTTGGTATCATTACCCGTTAAAAAGTCGGGGTTTGGTATTGCTAATGATTTTCCGAGCCGCCACTCCTTGTGAACTCAGCGCAGGTCCACTAATTAAAATGAATTTTGAATGCTTCGGTGTGGTAAGAAAATTATGCTTTTTAGTTTAAAACTCGAGTGGAAAAAAATTACGTTCCTAAATTTTGCTAAGCTTTACAAATTCTTGTCAATATCTTATCAAATGCTGGTGAATGTTCTCGAGCATTGCAAAATACGATTACGATTTCTTAAATATATTCTACATTTTATTCGTAGAGTTAAAGATGCTCGGTAGAATCATTTGTAATATTTTGTTCCGTTGTATTTCACGCGTCTTGGATTGATTGTTGTGAGTGCAATTTATGAGTGAGCTGCTGAGTAACTTAAGAACGAGTAAAAACTCGTGATACTGCAGATGTAAGCAGAACTCATTTAGTATTGATGGCATCTATTTAATTTTTAAGAAAATTGTTTCCATCCCTAAGGTTTTTTTTTTTTTTTAATTTTTTCTTCACGCCTACCGTATGTTTATGCGCATATTGTAAACCTACTGATTGTTGGCGACTTTTCTCCACTTCAGAAAGATGCTATAAAAAAAAAGTACCTGTTTTTTTTCTAATTTAGCATGAATTTAACAAAACTTCCCACTTGAGTTTCGATTCTGAGTTGTTGGTCCGACATTGGGACTACTTTGAGAAAGTGATTAAAAAAAAACAGTTTTAACTCTTTGATTTTCCCAACAAATGTTATTTCAGCTGAACGACAAACATCACATATAATTAATTGCTCTCATAAAAATCTTACTCTTCCCTAATTTCAACCTCCAACATTTTTGTATTGTTTACCTAATTCAGGAAAGTGTACAATTTCCACTAGAGAACCTACTAATCAACATATGCGATTAAAAAATTAACTTTAATTTTCAAGATTTTAAGAACCGCGATGTCTTATTTTACTGTTATTGCTTCTGTTAGTTAACTATTACATCTGATGACTTCATTCTACACATAAATATTATATACTTAACCATGAGAAACTTACAGTAAATAAATAAAAAAAAAAAAATAACACAATTGATCTGAAACAAGCCTGCTTAATTTCCGCATCCAAGAAAAAAACCACAACACATTGAATTCAGCAGAACGTTTATATTTAATAGCCTTTATTAATATAACAAATCTAACACATGCTCAACCACCTACTCGGTTACAAAACTATCTTACGCGAACGACACTGTGTAACGTTCGTAATAAAGATAATATATATTGCACTTTACAGTCTCCCGCTACCATCAGTACTCGCTCCAGCACCTTTCCCAGACTACGGCCTCGGCGACGCCCGCTTCTTCGTCGGGTATTTCGTGCATTTTCTCCGGAACTTGCGGTGTCCGTTGGCCTCCGCGCCTTTGCCGTCCTCGCTGCGGGCGCTCTCTCGCCGCGCGCTCTTGCCCTTGCGTACCAGGAGGCGGGCCGCTTTGCCCCCAGTCTTGCCGGCCCTCGGCATCCCGGGGACGTGCTTGCGCTTGCTCTTCTTCGCGGACTTGCCTGCCGAGCGGAAAGGGGAAGGCTCATTTTACGCAGGCGAAACTTCGAAGGAGCCCAGGCGGATAATATTGTGCGTACCGGTTTTGCCGGAGTCCATTCCGGCGATGATGGCGGCGGCGTCGGCGGTCAGTCGGACTTTGGCGCGGTGCGGCATCACGGTCACGCGGATGAAGGCGTCGTAGAGGACGTCGCCGCAGGACTCGCCGGCGCAGAACTCCTCGCCGCAGTCGCCGCAGATGCGCACGCTGCTCTCGATTATGCCCGCCCGGTTCTTCGCCCGTCTGATGGGACTCACGAAGTTGCGCCGCTCCCGAGCTTGAGTTTTCACCTGCAGCTTGCCCATTTCTACCTATGCAAGCGAAGGGAGAGGCTTTCTTTGAGGGGTTCAAGGATCGCGGATTAATTTTAGATACGATTTTCTCGCGGTTACTTACTAATCGGGAAAACATTTCTTCGTCTTGGCGGAGTTTTGGCCTCAAAGGTGTCAGCATCCTCCAGTCAATGGCGACTTGCTGCAATTCTTCGAGATTTAATTCTCGCATGTCAGGCGGAATCGGATCTCCGTAATTCCACTCCCTTCCTATCAATCGGAGCTCCTTTTTCGTCGTTCGCCAAGAAAAATCTTTGTCCCGAACTTTCGTGTCTTCTCGTTTGACCTTTAAAATCAATTCGTTCTTCTCAATATTAAACATAAAAATGCAGTTATAGCTGCGTAATATATATCATTTAAAAATATAATGAAAATCTAACGGGCGAAGCGAGCAAATATAAATGCAAACACGAACTTTTTCCGGTTTGATTTTAAACTCGGGGCAGCACTCCATGAGCCTTCGGAACTCCTCCGCAGAGTTGCAGGTCGCCTTGCTCAGATCGGGGATAAGATTCGCGTCTTTCTTATCATCCCTGAGCAGATCCTCAAGCTGGAAGGTCGCCATCCTCTAAACAAGATGCGAGCGTCCGTCTGCAATGCACAAAACAACAAGACGAGAAGTTCACTCGCTGCCTCGAGCCCCCGATATTCGTCCTTCTCCTTTATTATCCTCCTGCTCGATTTTCAATTTACGTCACTTAAGGTCTACGTTCGCGTGCTATTAGCAGTATTACTTTCTTTTTTTTTTTTTGTTCGTTTGGCGGTTTATAATACGGTAGGCGATTAAATGGAGGACTTCGCGTGAGGATATATGCGCTAAGTTTTATGTACATATGTAGCCGTGAGATAGCGATACGAGAGATATAAATGTGGTGCACGTGATTGGCGCGCGTGAGAGTTGGCTTTTTTGATTGGTTAATTATTTGGATTCGCCCTCGCTAGTCCGGAGAGCGAATCTTCCGGTGGCAGTTGCGCTGATTCGCGCGGTGTCAGTAGAGCTCGGTTATCGGCGTTATCGGACACTCCTGCAGGTCCCACTCTCGCTTCTTCATCATGAGGCCCTGCGAACGACGAATTCACCGTTAGGAACGCACTGCGAAATGCCAAGCTGAAGCGAAGTACGGCCTCGTTGTTTACTTACGTTTCTTAAAGAAGTGAGGTGCGACAGTATATCGTCGCCGCTCCAAACGTCTCTCGCGCTGCTCTGCCCTCGGAGGAGCGCCTCGTCGCGCCTCTCTATGTTGATCCTGCCGTTTTTGTCAGTGTGCAGCGGAACCAGGGAGTTCAGGCTGTCCATTGACAAGTCGGCGTCGTAATTGTCTAATTTTGCTTTGCGCCTCGCGGAGCTGCGGGATTTGAATTTCGTCACTCCGTGTTTGCGGCGACTCGGCGAAGGTGATCGTCGAAAATCGCTGAAATATGTTATATTGCGCAGTGTAAGCTAGTTGCTCTTCGCTCAATCTCTCGAGCAAAGTCCAGAATTTATCTTACCTAGAGCCTTCGTCGCTCGTCTCCACCTGCCTCCTTCTAAGCCTCATCCGCCTCTGGTAGTGTGGGTCCTTCTCGCTCTGAGTCCGATAGCGGGTGCCTGGACTAAACAGTGCATTTATCACTAAAAGATATCGTGTAACCCGGGCTTTGAAAGCCGTGCGGGGGGAGGGAGAGAAAACTGGCTCGAGGTAATTCGAGGAGCTTCGACTTTACCGATTCGCGTTCCAGCGGGGGCGCGACTCTATGCTCATGCGCGCTTGCGGCTTCATCCGGCCGAGGGACTTCATTGACGACTCTTCCGTCGGACCTGTGCTCGTTGATCTGCAAAGAGTAAGGGGGGGGAGCGTCGTTTTAGGCGGGCACTCTTTAGAAATTGATTCAAGGTGTTTGGACTTATTTAAGCCAGGAAACTGAAGGGGGATTTTGTTTTAAAATCACAATAATAAAGAGTTGGTAATTTTTAAATGTATTGGAACATCGATCTTTTGTAAGCAAGAAACAACTTCGTTTTACGTGAGTTTTTAAAAAAAAAATTATGAATTCGTTATAATAAATATTATGTAAATTTAAAACAATAATTGAGTTTTTTAAACTTTTGTAACATTTAAAATATAATTATTTTCAAATTATTTTTTTTCAGTAACAATAGAAAATCTAAGCAGTAATATCTGAATTGATATCAAGGCGTGCGGAAGCGCGCCGAAGGCAAGTACGTATCTGAGAGGCGACCGCGCACCTTATACATATGTCATTCGGTTGTCTTTATTATGGAACGGTTGTGCTACAATAATTTTATACGTTTTCTCTCTTTTTTAGATAAAACACTCCTTACGAATTAACAGATATTGTTTCTGATTTAAAATAGGAACAGGATAGTTAATAATCTAAAAAGATTTTCAAGTTTTATCAGAAAAACGAACTTTTAATAGAAATTTTTCGAGTAACTATTTGTATGTAACTCATGAACTTATAAAATAATAACTTACTTTTCAATTTCTCTTCTGTTGTTATTAGCAGCTTCTTTCCGTTCTTTTGATTCCTTTATCGTTGCTTCCTGCTTATCCGTAACGTCCTTGAAAGTAAGAAAGTAAAAAAATAAATTAAATAATTATACATTATATATTAATATGCTAGATCGTCGGGTTGGCGTAAAAAAGAGTCAATTCGGGAAAAGAAGCCATAAACGAAATACCTATATAGAGAAAGGAAGAAAGTACAGATCATCTCGAGCGTCGTTCCTTTATCAGGAGGATCTTCGCGGCTAATAAAAAATGACGAGGACCTCATAGAAAAACGCTTCGAGCGTCGACGAGCAACGGGGCACTTTAAATAAAAGCAAAAATTACCGTGCTCACTTCTCCCTCGCAGTCCGTCTGAGTGCCAAAATCGCGTCCGCTCGGCAGTCGATACTTGCTAGGGGTCAGCAATCGGTTCTCCACGAATCTCGGCGAGGTCCTCTGCCCGCCCTGCAGAAGCACGGGACTTCCGAGCCCGCTGAGCAGGGCGCTGATGCTGACGGCACTCGTCGAACTCTCCAATCTGCTCCGCGGCGAGGGGCTTACCACGAGGTTCACCAGCTTGAGGGGAGATTTGCTGAGGGCCTCCGGGTCCTCGATTCGGCCGCTGAGAACGATCGTTACCTCTTGGCTGATCGGCAGACGCACGGCTTCTTGAGGCTCGTCTGAGTTGGTACTGCGAGTTATGTTCGAGGGGAAGACGGATGGATTTAGCAGAAATTTCGGTGGTGTCTTACGTTGTAGTTGGAAATATTTTTGAGATTCAAAAGGGTTTAGAGGGTTGGGAGTAGTAAAAATTTGAATGCTTATACAAATGCTTATAACAATGAATATCAAATTATTTCCAACTACATGAAGAAAATATTTAACACTGAGAGATTTAAAAAAAACTTTTTAAAACTGTTTTAAAACCAAACATGTAACATTGACTATTTGCATATAACTAAAGACAACTTACAATTAAATGTAAATGTACTTGCATGTAAATAAAAACAAAGATCACTTGCATTAATGTTTACTTCAACTAATGAAGTGATAAGCGTGAAATAAGCATGTTTATGGTACGGTATAACATTTTATGATGTAGGTAAAATTACAGAACTCTGTTAATTCAATATTCGCTTTGATTTAGAAACTTGCATCTCTTTCGTTAACTTGATTATGATAATTTGATTATGTATGAATTTGTTATTTTGATGAAATTGCATTCGAAAATTTTGCTTGAAAATGAACTATCAAACAATGACTTGATGGAAATTCAAAAAAAAGCTTCATACCTTAATTTTAATTAGTTGTTCTTCCCTTTCAACTACATACTTCAGTACACTCTATCTTGTTATATGTCAAAAAATTAATTAATTTATCATCAATACTTTAAGTTAGTTTTGGTTTTTTAATGACTTTTAAATATTTGATAGGTGTAATCTTTCCAAGATTTTATTAATAATTATAACCATTTGAAATTCTGACAACCTTAACTAATACATTAATAAAACATGCTCCTTCTCAATTATTCATGCAATGTCCTACATTCGAATAGTATTAATAAAATAATAGCACTGCCTAATAATAACCATAACCGCAGAGCATAGCTTAATCAATTTCATAGCAGGCAACTAAGTCCGATTAAAATTATATTCATGAACATAAAAAAAAAAAATGTTTACTGTGTGTCCATGTTCGAGGAACATTCACGCCGATTTAGAGCCTGTTTAGTCTCCTTGTCAGCGAATCGCGGCGATTCACGCTGCTGTGGCACTGCCAAAGTACCGTTAATACTGTTGCCACCGTTGTTGGCTGGTTTCGCGTTCGCTTCTTCCGCCGACTCGTCTTCCGGACGTCGACGCTGCTGACGCCTCTCCTCCTTTGCCTGGCGCTCGGCGGCTTCGAACACTTCCTGCATCGCTTTGGATTTCTTCAGCTTGGCCGCTTCCTTTTCGCGCTGTCGGCGCTGCTCTTCTTCCAGTCTGACGGGACGATCGATTTCAAGGATTTTCGCAATAAGATTTTCTTACGCCTTCGTTGGTTAAATAATTTTTATGCTCACTTTACCTTTGCTTTTCGAGATCTCTCTCCCGCTTGATTCTCTCCTCTTCGGCGCGCTCCTCCCTTAATTTCTTCTCTCTTTCCTCCTTCTTCTTTCTCTCTTTCTCTTCGAGCTGCTGCTTTATGGCAGTCTGAAGCTCCAAAGCTTTTTGCCGCCTTATTTCCCTTTCTTGTAAAATATCGGCATCGATCGGCAAGTTCTGACCCCTTAAGTAGGTTTTATTCGCATCCGACCCGACGGAACCCGTTGTCGAGCTGTCTGGACTACTTGCGCTGTCATGATTTATTACCAGCACCTACGTAATTAAGAGAGGCTTATGAATATGTAGATAGATAATAGACTTGTTAGAATAAAGCATAAAAAAACTAAATTGTTTAAACCCTACACTGAAAAAAAAATTTAGTATATCCAAAGAAATTTTATTTGAATTAAATAAATAATTTATTCCAATAGTCCTA
>JAWWML010000031.1:3026498-3186833 GCA_035047165.1 Ormyrus rosae | reverse complement strand
GAAATTCCGCTGACGTAAATATTGAGAGGATTCTCAATGTTCCTCTCGTTAGAAGAGGATCGTTTTTTCAGTGAAGATATTTCAAAATCTTGACGTGGTAGAACAATTCTAAGGCCAGATTCGGATTCAGCGTATCAGAAACCTTCGGGAAATTTGATTAGTGTTTCTGCTTCTTGAACCACGTTGACCTTTGTTACTGGCTTTAGTGGTAGATGCACTCTCCACATTTAAATAGATTGAAAATTGTTGATGATCCATATAAGGGTCAGGAATTTAATGAAACAATTTGTTTTCAAACAACATTTAATCAACGTTTAGACAGCTTTGTGTTCAAAAACCTAGCAGCTTTAATAGACTTCTTAACTACAAATTTAACCACACAACACAGCACAATTATGATAATGAAAATAAAAATTTAGAGCGAAATAATATAAAAATCCGATCAGTAACATTTTCGTGGGGTATATTGGGTAATATGAACGCCGATTTTAGTAAGCACGCGCGCGCGCGTGCAAGATAATTGTTACGGGTTGGAAAGAAAATAGAGTAGATAAATAATTTTTAAACTTAAAATAGGCTAGAATTGAAATAAATAAATAAAATAAATAATAAATTATTTCAATTCCATGAAAGTCTTATAGTGCGAGAGCAGAAGGGGTTTTGTGGCCGATGGAGGTCCACGACTCCACCCAAGTGTTTTTTATGTATTTTTTCCTAATGAACACGAATTTCGAGGGTGGAAGTTCGAAAAATGGAAAGTATTAAAATAGAATAGAAAAAATTGAACGAGACAATAAAATTTGTATATTAGTCAAGTAAAACCATTCGAATTCGGCAAAACAAAAGTACTCGACGTAACAAAGGAGCGCGCTCGAGTAGCGGGGAGTGGGTCAGTTAGTTCGGTTAGTTATGAGAATCTTTCGTAAGAGTCAACATCGGCGGACTATTCGACATACGCGATGGAAGTTGACGGCGCAGATCGACTTTTAAATTTCGCGGACATATGGGAATTTAAAAATGAACGAGTAGCATAAATAAAATATTAATATTATAAAATTAAATGTTATTTCTAGAGTCTAAGGCAGGATCTATTTGTGTTGCCTTACTAATGAAGGAGACCTGGGAAGAAATGCAATAAATAAAACGTTTTATTGAGAATAAAAATATATAATAAAATTGCTAGGTCGGCATTAATTTGAATATTACATGTATTTCGGTAATTAATTTCGGAGTCTATTTGTGAGTAGTTAACAATATTTGGTGTATCCACTAACCCTGCATCATTTTAGCACTTTTTTGGGCTTTAGCGATCTCTATTGCCTTAATACTGGATTTTTGAGGCTTTATGCTCATAAGAACTTTCTTCAGGATCACAAGATCTATCTTTTCCCCAAGTTCCATTCAATTTGACCCAATGACTTTGTGTGCCATACACTGTATACGGGGTCGTTTCTGAAATAATTCATATTAACTGTGATAATAAAACTGTAAACGTAAAAGAAGACTCATTAAGTCTAAATGAAGTGCACAGAAAGATCAATCGTATTATTTCGAATCATCGCGTACCGTGTATAATGTTATTTATTGACTAGTGCCGAAAAAGAAGTATTTTCGTGTTTTTTACACAAAAAAATATTCTTGTTTATTACGTAAATCATATGTAAACACATTCATTTATGAAAAATTTTTGTTCATGTGAATTTATACATTATGCTGTTTTTTGCAAAAATAAAGAACATGAAGATGTTAGTAAAAACTAAGCTGACAAAGCGACGTTTAAAAACAAATTGTTTTATTCAATTCTTCGCCCTTCTATGGTTTGTCAACAATCTTTAAATTATTTACTTTTTTAATAAATTCTATTTTTTAATTTTAGGAAAAACTTAATGACAGACAAATCGAAGCAGTAATGAAATTTACAAATGCAGCTATAAATTTAGAGCCCAAAATTTGTTTACTTGTTGGACCACCAGGTATGAAAACGTTTTTATTTTTTATTACTATAAGATTTTGTATCCTATTCCTATTCTATCCTTATCCTTCTTATAAAAATCCCACACGAGATTCGTTCGATTTTTGAGTATTTATTGATCTCGAACCGAGGATATCGAAAAATCGCTCGAGTTTATCGAATTGTAAAAAAAAATTGAATAACGAATGTGAATGTAGACGCGCGATGCATGCCTTAATTAACCTAGTCTTTCCACTAAGGAAAAAGATATCCAATGTCCATCCAAAAACTGTCTTTAAGATGAAAGATATTTGAAAGAGCTCTTAGGTGGTCATTGGGCATTTTTTTTTCTATTTTTTACTGGGCTATATTATTATATAAATTAAGCGATCTAAATTTGTCGAATTTCGAGTGTTTGTTTGAAATCGATCTCCAATTTGGAAATTTGCTCTTGTTTTCCGAGAAAAAAAAATTGAATAATAAGGTTGTAATGTCGGCGTGCAACATGCGTCGGAATTAACCTAGTTATTATATTAAAACGCATTGTGATCCTTCCTTGCTTGTGTTATAAAAATCCCACGCGAGATTCGTTTGCTTTTCGAGTAATTTATCGATATCGAGCAGAGGATATCGAAAAATCTTTCAAGTTTATCCAATCATAAAAAAAAATTGAATAACGAATGCTAAATGTCGGCGCACCCAAATTAACCTAGTACTAGGATAGATGGGCGCGCTCCGTGTGCCGAAGTTTCGCGTTCGTTATTCAACTGTTGTTTTTCGCTAAAGAAAATCTTTGTTCTCTCGGCCGATGATTACGAAACGATTCGAGATTCTCGAAATCATTCAAGAATCTCGCTCGAGATCGATAATATCGCATAGGATTTTTTAATATTTTTTAAAAGATTTTTAAAAGATTTTAAAAGATTTAAAAGAAAATCTCTGCTCTCTCAGCCGATGATTACGAAACGATTCGAGATTCTCGAAATCATTCGAGAATCTCGCTCGAGATCGATAATATCGCATAGGATTTAATATTTTTTAAATTTTTTAATACTAGGATAATGGAATTGAACCTTCGGGTTTGAGATCGAAAGTCTCGAATATCGAAGTTAATGAGCGTAAAAGCAGTTACAAATAGATATTTTCAATGTTCATTTATTCTTCATTTTCATCATTATTTTAATTTTTTAAAACGGAAGAGAAAAAAGAGGAACGATTGAAACAGGTCGTACTCTATTATTGATCCTTTCCTTTTCATTACATATTATCCTACAATTACAATAGGCTTACCTGAGATACCCTACGGATTATCCGCTAACCTTATTATCCATTAATTATTGCCTATTATTGATAAGAATCGCAATATATAAAAAATAATTAATCATCACTTTCCTAACCTATCTTTAACACCGCGATCCAATTTTACATCGCATCCAAAATGGCCAAAATGGTCGAAAAAATACTTAATCCGTTAAAAAAATCGCGAAAATTTAGAGACCAATGTCAATAAAATTGATCACTATGCAATTAAGATGCAACAAAATTAAACTCGCTTAAATCTAAATTTTTCAAGTATTTTGAAACAAATTTATACTCAAAAAACATTAGATTAATAAAAACATTATAATTAACGAATCAATCAAAAGAAAATTGCGAATAAAGTACTAAAAATGTGATAAGCATCATATACTTACTGCTAATGCGCACGCGTCGTAAGTTTGGCAACAGCGCATTGATGAAATAGCGCATAATTCAAACAAGCTGAAAGGGAGTTAGCATAAATTGTCATGAATACTTATGAAAGTTATCATTTTAAGTAACTATTTTTTCAAATAAAAATTTTTTCTGTGAAAATTACCATTAAAAAACTTTTTTTTTATTATCTTATGAAGACTAACTCTATAAATCTTCCGTTCATAGTTTTTGAAAATTGTAAATCACGTAAAGATTCATATTTTTTTGTTTTTTTTCTAATCTTTTTTAAATTAAATATAAATTTAATATTTTTAATATTTTGTAAAGTAATAGTCTTATCATAACATATCTTGTACAATAACTTTTGTAATATCATTACGTTGTTAATTGCATTATGGAGATCTATTCTTTTAGCCGTATGCAAATAATCATTTAATAGATTATCTTGTTTAAAAGATAGTTTTTTCTTTTTCTTTTCACTTAATATAGATTTAAGGAAGTTCGATACCGAAATCAAAATGGTTAGAAATTTCTGAAAACTATTTCAACCTAATAGTATATACGTAGCACGATTACTGTAAAATTTTTAGAGCGATTAACAATGTAGTACTGTAGATAATCGATGTTAAAATCATGATTTTATATACGGGCTCTTATGGGAAAGATAGGTTATTGGGCCTTTGATCATTAAAATCAATTGTAAATAATGGTTAGAGAAACTTAAAAAACCTACAGTTTAAAAAAAAACAATCAAAAACAAAAATGCTTCCGGATCTTGATCGTTTACAATCCCGTTTCACAGAAACAAACAAAAGTATGAACAAAACGTCGAGTTCGTTGGCTGTGCAGGGGGCGCGCGGTAAGCGTTAAGCCGCTCGCGGGGAGAGAGAAGAATCTTTCCTCGCCCCGCACGAGAAATCTATCGAACCTCCTTAAATAAAGATAACGAAGCATAGAGAAAAATAATTTCCGTATAAGAGGACTCTTTTTCTGAGTGCAATTCTTTACTTTTTTAGTTGTCAATTACATTTTCAAAAGTAATTTTTTTTATACAAGTCAGGTGGAATATAATACTTTATTGCTATATCTACTCGTGAAATACATTTTCTTATGTATTGTGACAGTAATTATTTAGTATTCAGAGAAAAAAAGAATACGTGCGAGAGCAACTGCCCAGCTTCGACGAACCCTTAAAGCCTTGTTAAAGCCGTATTATCTCAACTCCACTCAACTAGGTATGATAGTTGTTGATGATATCTGATTATCAAGCCATTATCCAGTAATTATTACAGGCCAAGCATCACATCTAGCAACCTCCTCGCACTTCATGTTCTCCGGACACATAATACTCGAAATTGCTCAGTCGATTTCGTTCTCCAAGTTTGAACATAACGAAATCCAGTGAGAAATCCCGAAAATATATCTGGAGCAAATGCAGCGCGAAGAGGTGTCTTACCTGATTATCCAAGCACTATCCACTCATTATTTAGTCATTATACAACCATTATTTAGCCACTAATTGATTATTGGACCATTTTCCGTTCATTATCCAACCATTATGCGACCAGTGTTCAGTCACTATCAGAGGCGAAGCATCGTACCTAGCAACCTCCTCGCGCTTCATGTTCTCAGGATACATACTTGAAATTGCTCACGCGATGTTCTGAGCGATTTTGAGTTTGATTTTTATCCAACAGCTCAAGGTGACAACGACTATGAGGCTACTTTGCCAAATAACCCAATTGCCTAATTTATATTAATAAAAAAAATTAATTTCGCGATCGATTTCGAACAAGCGCTCAAAATTCAATGGATCTCGATCGCTAAATTTATATAAGGAATATTAGGAAGGAATATATCAGCGCGCTTTCAAATTCTTGTTAATATTATTTTAACTATAATATTTATTATAGGAACTGGAAAATCAAAAGTAATTGCGAATTTAGTTACGCAGATACTTTATGGAGATGGTAGATATGAAAATGGAAATAAACTTAGAATTTTAGTTTGTGCACCGTCCAATGCAGCCATTGACGAAATTGTTTTACGACTTTTAGATATTCGATCGGCTATCAAAGGTTTGATTTTACATTTTCTATTTGTGATTTTATTGAGAAAAGTGATGTTTTTCGCATAGTTTTATTTTTTATTTTCTTTTATCGCTAATTAAAGTTCAAATAATGTTTTTACTTTTAGGTCACAGGTTCAGAATGATAAGAATTGGTCGCGTTGAATCAATGCACGAATCAGTAAAAAAAATATCCATTGGTGAACTTACAAAACGGGAAATTCTAAAATCACAAGCTAATAATAAAAATAAAGAAAATGAAGAATACGAGGTAAAATAAAAATTTTCCATATTTTTTAATTTTAAGGAATATGTGAAAAGTGGTAATTATAAATCGTACATTATCCACTTTTCAGAAAAACAGATTAAAACAACAAATAAGTGCTCTCGAAACTATGATAGCACACGATCGTGATAGCAGACACTTGTATGAAAGGAAACTTTATGAATGTAAATGCGAATTTAGGAAATTAACTCAAAGAAGTCCAGTTAGTATATTAGATAAATAAATATTTTTTTTATACTGAGGGGGCCCTCTTCAGGGGCCTCTTCGCAGCCTAGTTTGGTTCAGTCTTGGCCCTTGCTCTTTTTCTTTTTACTCTCACCATACCTCTATTTTCTTCATCTCCGCATTTGCCCAGGGTACTGCCTGTGGAGCGGGGCAAACTCATAAGCAAACTTTAAACTAAGTTGTTTTTTTTTTATTTTTAAGGAAGAAGATAATGCAAGGATGTCGAGGATGCAAAATTCTGTTAAAAATACACTCATTTTCAGAGCCGATGTCATAGCTTGTACATTATCATCTTGTTATACCAATCAAATGGAATCTATTTTTGGGTAATCAAATATTTCGAAAATTGAACGATATAAACTTATAAATTACTATAACTATACTTTTTTTAACAGCAAAGATCAGAGAATCGCAGCTTGTATTGTAGATGAAGCGACACAATGTTGCGAAGCGGAAACACTAATACCTCTAATGTTAGGCGTCAAAAGTCTTATTCTGGTTGGAGATCCTAATCAACTGCCAGCTACTGTTATGTCAACTGTTAAGTTATCGTGAACAAAATTCTATTAATCACTTTTATTTCCAATATGATAATGAATATTTTTCTCATAGGATGCGAAAAAGCTGGGTCTGGATCGGTCACTATTTACAAGAGTGAAAGAAGCTTTAGAACCTCAACATGACGTTACTAAGCCTACTGTTAGTAAAAATCCTGTGATAATGCTAAATGTTCAATACCGTATGGTAAATGCTATATCACACTGGCCAAACAAATACTTTTATGGAGGAAAGCTAGTTGATTCTGTAAATTACAAGCATACATTTCCATTTCAACCATATCGAATTTTAAGTCTTGACGGTCATCAAGATGACATTAAATTTTCTAATACGAGTGAAGCATTATTTGTGGGGAATCTTATTAACTGCTTGATGACGTGTTCAAAATTAACTTCGTGGAATAAAAAGATTTCAATAGGGGTCATTACACCATATCAAAATCAAAAATCAGTTATTTTATCTACAATCAGAGATCAGTAAGTTGAAAAATTCTATAGTTTAATTTCCATTTTTAGAATAAAAAGCACATGCATAGTTCATTTTAATTTTTAGAACGAGAAACGTGTCTGAAAGTATTAGATCGAAATTTGAGACTGAAGTTAACACTATAGATAGCTTTCAAGGACAAGAAAGAGATATTATTATAATGTCGTGCGTTAGAAGTAGTGGAATAGGATTTTTATCCGACCAGCAGAGGCTATGCGTTGCATTAACAAGAGCAAAGTACTCTTTAATTATATGTGGAAATTTTACTTCGTTTCAGGTAATTAAGAAATATAATTAGTTATATTTAAATAGTTTATTTAAACAAAAAATCATTCTTACAGAAAGACAGTACGTGGAAAGATTTACTGCACGATGCTCGTTCACGCGGGGTTGTAGCACGTTTAAACACAAGTGCCAAACCTTACGACATTAAACCTCATATTATAAGATTAGAATAAGAAAGAATTTTCTCATTAAATATTTGCCGTATTTTTATATTTTTATACGTTGTAATATAAAAGTAAAGTTATGTGTATAATTAATCTACAAAGTATTAAGAAGTTCATTTGATCACCGTAGTATTTACATAATTCATCAAATTGAAACCGCGAAATACTTTTTCAAGAATCTAATAAATAATATTGATCGTTGCGCGATCGATTAAGATTAAGATTTTGTTACGTTTTATACAACATTTTGTAAATGTAAGTTGAACGTATAAAAATACTTATGCGTATGAAATATTTTCGTTTATTTTATTTTATGTCGATTTTTAGCGTATGTACAACTGAAACTAGTATTAAAGAGACGTTTATTTTTAATAACATCTACGCCGATGTCATTATTTTCTTACAATCTAACCATCATTCTCAATCCCTCATTCACTGCATCCTTTCTTAAGGAAGCATGTTGAAGAAAGAAATGACTAAAAGCGTTACGGCAAGGCTCCACGCTGTAAACGTGCTTTTACAAGGAGCGTCAGCGGACGATCTGACATGTGGCGGTATCCTCTCCGTACTCGTTGACCCTTAAATAAAGAGTAATACAATGTTACATTGATCCACTTTAAAGCTACTTTTAAAGCCGTTTCAAAATTTGTGCTTACCTTTCGCGGGTCCACGAGGTCTCGTAGGTGTCGGTGATTGAGTGGTCACCGATTTAATTGGCGTTGTAATTTTCATAATCGGAACGCTCGGGCTTGGCTCAGTCGGTATCGTCGGGGCTGGACTAGATGAATTACCATAACACTGACCTTTCAAAGCAATACAAAAACATTAGAAAACGACCGATCGAAAAAAGCAATAAAAACAAGTCCGTTTATCTACCTTTTTTGTACAATCGCATGCCTTCGACTCTGGGATTTAAATCTCGTATACAATAATCCCCAGCTTCCTTAATGTAAATTTCATCATCGTTAACAATTGTGCCAACGAAGCATTCATTTGTTCCAGTATCGTTCCTCATAGTATACGTATAAGTTAGGCCCTTTTCCTCCCATTGGCCAAGGCACAAATATGTTCGCTCTAATTAAAAAATCGAATTAAATTCAACATTCAAAGAAGGGAAGAGCTCGAAGTAGAATAAAACTTACCCTCGTAGAGCTCCCCGGAATCGCAGTCGTAGACTTTGTAGTACATGACTTGCTTCGTGTTACAGTTGCTGCTGAGCTCCGCGCACATTCCTGGTAAGTCTGTGATTTGGCCCGTATATTGGCCAGTAATTGGGCAGGGTGACTCGACGGTTCGCTCTAATCGGGCCAGCGTCCACCAGACAGCGCTGGACCTATTTAGCAGCAGATTCGTGTCGTTGCAAAGGAACGACTGATAAACCGGGCTCGATATCATGCCTGGGAATTAAAAAACAATTCTCTTTTATTTTTCACCCCGATTCGAATTTAGCCATAGTTACTTTAGAAAACTGCTCTTACCTGCTGTGAATTCCAAAACGTTCTCGCTGCGCTGCTTCATAATCAGGCAAACGTAAGCTTCTTGCTCGCTGAAAGTAGAGCAGAGATTTTAATCGTTCTGTTAGATTTCTTGTAAGCTGTGTTTACTAACCATTGGTCTCTGGAGAATACGATGTACCGGCCAGTCTCATCGTTCGAGTCTACGGTTACGAAGGTGAAACTTTTGTAGCCGTTCAAGTCGTTGAAGGTCATCGTTCCGTTAACGATGAGCGTTTCTTGCCATTCGCCCTGAGCCCATTGGGGAAACCTGTCGATCGAAATAAAGAGGTCAGTTATACTCGAACATTTTCAAAACGAACTTAATAATGTATCTCTTAAAACTTACGTCGCTAAATTACTAATCACATAGCCCGGCATCTTTTTCTGAGACGTCGTCCTGCTAAGAACCAGGCTTTCGTAACCGCTAGTTGAATTTAAAAGATTCTGAGAGCAGCTCGAATCGCTGCTAAGGGTTAAATAAATTTTGGCAGTTTTACTGTCGACGTGGTATAACTGAAAAGCCAAAGAATTCATTTAAATAAAAGTCCATTCGCACCGGGCACTTAATTCGATCAGACTAATTTACTAATTTACTCACACCACATCGATACCTCGGCCGCCGTCGTTTCGGCGGGCCGTTAAACTCCGGAGCGCCTCTGCTGTCCAGCAGAGCGACGTACCTCGGCGTATCGCTGCCAGTCTTGAGTTCCGCGGCTGGCCAGCTGCCAAGACATTCGAGGGTAATGTCTGAAACATTCGAATAATTGCTTGCTTGAGCCTACGAATTATTAGCGAGTCGAATTGTATATATATATACTCGTTACTCAATTACCGTGGTCTTCGAAGGAACATCGTTTGAACCGTAAGTACAACTGGGAACCGTTCGGGCAATTATCCAACTCCGAGGAGAACGAGGTGCACTCGTCCTTTGTGTCGGCATTGTTATTCTCCAGGACGTCGTAATCGTTGCTGACGCTGTACTTGAAGCGGTACTTTCCTGCGATCGGGCAGTACTCGTTTCTTATTTTCAACCCTCCGACTTCGTTTGTGCCTAAGCAAATATATATATATAAGTTTTAGATCGTTTGCGGAAGAGTTGACTGCCGAATCGGGCAATAAATTTTAACGGCTGATAATATATACGTGGGACGGAAATGACGGTGTTTTAAGTAAAATGAATGCAAATATTATCCGCATAATTTTTGATATAAAGATTATCAAAAACGATGCTGCATTCCTGGCAACAATTTTACGGCGAATAAAATTGTATCTAATAGGAAACCAGATGCAGTTGCAGGAAAAATGTAAGTTTATAATTTTATTGCGCTTAAATATAGAAATTTTGTAGCCCGTTACGAGCATCGCTAATATTATTAATTTTAAAATCATTATTTTTTACAAAAGCCTTCCGAGTTCCTTGTTAGATAAAGTTTCAGCCGCAAGCTCGAACAAAGGGAAAAGAATTTTTATGAGCAGCGAATTATCTCGATTCCCAAGTAAAACTTAATTTCAACCGCGGAAACCGTTAACGTTATTAATAATAATAACGTCCAACTCAAATTAAACTGAAATCCAAACCAATTAAGGAACTGAATTGATTAGCTTTCGCTAACGCGCATCAAAGAGGCGCGGGCAATTAAGAAGCCAGTCTCTCGGATTTAACTTACGGTAGAGGATGGCGGTGGTGTTGAGCTGCTTGCACGACTCGATGGCGACGGTCTCGTTCGTATAGCAGCTACTGAGATCCCTCGAGTAGATTTGGATTATGTTTCGCGAGCGACGAACGAGCTGAAAGCATCTTATGCACTCTGCGTATCCGCCGCGTCTGGGCCGGGGAGAGAGAGAAAAAAAGATCAATGGATTATTTTATTTAGCCGCGCCGCATGGAAAAACGACTCTCGAGAGAAAGAGAGAGCAGATATAACTCGGCCGTGACTCAGAGGCGCTCGAAACAAAAAAAAAAATTCAACGGAGCCTACACTTGAAAAAGGCCCAAATAGAATTTGCTTCATTGAGCAAATTTAAGTCGGGCTTAAAGTGTCGTGCTTTCGATTGAGTGAGATTTAACCGCTGACTGGTGCTTTATAGGAATAAAGCCGAAATTGTAGTATCTTTTAGTTGATTAAAAACACGTGCAATCTACGTAAGGTAAAAAACGCTTTAAACTCTATAAAGAAGCCAGTTTCCTGAATACTTAACTCGAACGTTGTATCCAAGAATTTAAGGCACATTTCATTCCCTCATCTTCCTCTCATAAACTCGGCAATACACTTTCCGCGACGGCTCGAGCTCCACCGTCCCCCGAGTAAATTTAGTCCGATCGCTAACAAGTCAATCCGGCTCTCTCTCTCTCTTTCTCTCTCAGCTTTTGTTCGCATTAGCATACCTATCTCTGAGCAGGACTTTGTCCTCGATCCTCCTGTGGCAGTACCCCCAGACGGGTATGGCGTTGAAGGTAATGTTGAGCGTCGAGTACTGGACGATCGGCTCGCCGTCGTCGAAGTTGTTGGAGTTACCCCTCGAGTTGCCGATGCTGTTGCCGCTGCTGACCTGCATCACGAACTCGCCCTGGTACTCCGCCGAGAAGTAGCATCCCGTGTTGAGCTCCTGGAGCTCGTGGCTCTGCAGCTCCTCCGAGGCGATGGTCGACAAGCCTGTGCGGTGAAAAAAAAAATCGAGAGTACATTATAGAGCCTGCATCTGGGAAGAAGAAGGAAGGGCAATAACTAATCCGCGGGCCATTATCCCACGCTCTTAATCGCGTCTCATTTCCCCGCTCGCGCACCGGACCCACGGCGCTCTATTCTCCAGCCGAGCGAAACGGGTTTTAGAGCGGGCCGCGCAATTAAGACAACGAAGCGGAGAAGAAGAAGAGAGAGAGGGAGAGGAAGGGAGAGAGAGAGCGTGCGAAAGGTGTGGCTCGTCGCCGGTGTGCGTATATATACACATCCCCGCGAGCTGGATATTTCGACGGGCGAAAAATGAAAGGCAACGTAAGCCGATACTCCGCCGAGGCCGTTTCCGGACTTTCAATGGAATTCCTTCCATTGTAGAGAAAAGCAAGCTTAGCGTTATTATTCGCCTTAATTGCACGAAGCCACCGGAAGCGCCGCTGTATATATGTATACCTGCGCTCCTTCGCCGTCGCGTGTATATATACGCGTATATTTAAACTGTATAAGCAGCCTCCGAAAATCCTCGGCGATCTAATCGACTTCCGCTGGTCCCTCTCCTCGGGGGATGATTCGCGGCGAAAAGTCTCTCGGGGAGTTTTAAATTTAGCGAGAGAGCGCCTCGAGAGAGAGAGTCTTTGGTGCCGCAGACGCCGCAGACAGAAATAAAGGAAGCCGCCGCCGCCGCCGCCGCCGAGCTGCTGCCGCTCTCCGCGTCGTCGGCGCTAAATTTATCGCTCTTTGTGGGGATAACAGGTGAATCCCCGCAAGTGCGACACTGACGTCCTTATTATTTCGCAATTAAGCTGTCGCGCAATTATCGCGCGGCCCATCTGTTGCGCGCGCGCGAGCGCCTCCCTCAGCTGCGCTCTCTCCCACAGCCGATCGCCCGCCGGCGGCGCCTCACCGCTACATAAACTTTTTCGGACATCGAAAAAATTGGTCGTCGATTCCACGAGGCTTATCTTAATGCGCCGCGCGTATCTTGTTCTACGAGGGATTTATCATCGGGCGGTCGATATTCGGCGCGGTCAGCTGCGCTCCCCGGCGATTTCGCGCGTTAATGACCCGCGGCTCGGGTATACGGGGAAATGACAATCCGAGAGAGAGAGATCGGCGAGAGAGGCAGGTACCGAATAATTGCGTCCAGTAAGAGAGCGCGCTTCTTATTTCTCTCTCTCTCTCTCTCTCTCTCATCTGCCTTCTTCCACGCCGCTTCGCCACTATAATTGCCCGGATATTGGAAGGACAGACACGCTCGCTGCGCAGGGGGAACCCCTCCTCGAGAGGGCCGAGGCAGCTCTCTTTCTTTCGCTTTCGACAAAAATTCCCCCGGACGACGACTTTTTGCTCCCCGTCTGCCGGGGCTCTCTCTCTCTTTCTCTCGCTTTTTGCCGCCCGGCCTGGCTTTACCGATCTCTGTCTCTTTCTGCGGTCGCCGCGGACGGGGGGAGCGGAATTTGTTTATTTATCGGAGGGCCACCGGGGAATAGTTAGCGATAAGCTGCCTTTTGAATTTGTTACAAAAGGCTCGAACAATGCTTCTTTATCTCGAAGATTAGACGGCACTCGTCGAGTTCCTCGCTAGACAATCATTATCTAATACCGAAACCGAAGCTTCGCCGCGAGAGTCCGTCGAGAAAGTAAAAAAAAAAAAAGATACCAGCAAAAATTTCCACCAGAAGCCAGATTGCGTGTCAAGCGCATTCCCCCCGCGGGAGGTAAAAAAAAAAAAAACGGTAAAAGCTTGCTCTTTTTCGATATCGCTTGCCTGCATCCCCCCCGGTGGTATATAGATTCAGATAGCGGCGACTTCCGGCGCTGGGCCGAAAGTGGCCGTCGCCTCCCCCGAGTCGCTCCGTTTTCGGGCGGCGCTCCAGCGGCGCGTGACGCTTTTCCTTAATGAAATTACCGCGGCTCTCCGCGCGCGTATCTCGGAGATCGGGATGCGTCAGCCCCCCGCGGTGGTTATGGGTTTGCGCAACGCGCTTTTACTAATCGCTCCGCGCGCAGGCTTTTCCCACGTTTTTTTTTAGGCGGCGACGAGCATTGTTGTTGCCTCGATAACGCTCGCGAGCGCGCGCCGTCTCGCGTAGGTGAGTGTCGAAGGAGAGTCCTGCGCGCCGCGGAAGACACAAAAGCGCAAATTACCCCTACGGCGAACGTGAGAAAGCCTAACGCTCCGCGAGAGAGAGAGGGAGAGAGAGAGAAGCCCCCCGGCGCGCCTTCCGCAAACTTCCGGCCCGGGTTACAATGACGAGGCTGTATTTTCTTTTTAACTCCGGAGAGCGAGCAATTATCAGAGAGGACTGCTTTTCGAAAAGGAGAACCGGACTGGCCACTTGGGTATATATAGGAAAAAAAGAGGCGAAAAACCCGTCGATTTTTATATTATTATACTTCTCTGCCCGAGAGCTCTTTTGTCGCTCTCTCGCGGGAATAAATCGCGTAGCCGTTTGATGTCAGATTTATTTTTGCGCCGTTCCTCAAAGAGAGGCCTCTCGATAAAAAAGGAGGGCCGAGCAAAAAGTTACAACCGATTTTCTATATAAACCGACGTCGGCATGGGACTCGGGTTTTTTACCGGGTAATACGGATGGGGCGCGAGTAATAACGATCGAGCGTTTAAGCGTAAGTAAAACATAATAGACGCTTCTCAAAGTAGCTGCCGGTCTTTGTACGTCTTCGGTATAAGTGCGGATCTTTTGTAAGCCGATATTGCAGTAAAAGTGTTTTTAAGCGCTCATCTTTTCAGACGTTAATGCTACTTTATTCGATTTGGAAAAGCGGGAACCACGAGATAAAAGAGACGATATTTAAAAACTTTCCAAGCGACTGGGAGCAGCTGAAAAAAGTATATGATGCCAAAACACTCGGAACTTGCGTATTCCAAGCAAATTCTATGCCGCGGTGTTTTTCCCCGACAATTGCTCAAAGCCAAGTCTACGCAACAGTAAATCTCAGCTTTCTATCTAAGTATACTATCTCTGCTCCTCAGACTCGGGAGTGACTCACGGCGATAAAGATTTCTCCGGGCCGAGATGCCCGATAAGTCGGAAAAGACACACAGCGCGGCAAAAGGGTGGTTCACAGTCGCAGGTAGGCCGGAAGCCAAATCCCAATAGGATCGGGGACCCCGAACGGGCCCGGGAAAGCCTGAATGACTGAGCGACCGGAAATGGGAGGGAAAATCCTTAAAGGACTCGGCGCAGCAGGTTGCCGTAAGCGAGCCTTTTCGCCGCTAAAGAAATTGGGCACAATGGCCGCCGCTAAACCGATTCCGATCCGTTGACAAAGAGGGGCACGGGGAAGAGAGCGAGAGAGAGAGAGAGAATGAAAAAAAATTGTTTGATCAATCGCGGGTGACAGTACTCACCTTGCACGAGGCTCATCAGCTCTAGCAGCAGGGCGAGCAGCAGCAGCGTCGGCCTCATGTTCGTGTCTCGCTTTGTAAACAGAGGAGAGGAGTAAGACTCGCCGGCGGCTCTCGCGGGGAAACAGAGCGTGGCTGCATCGACGCCGTTACCGGCGAGGCTCGCCGTCTCCGGTCATCTTCTCCCCCAGGAAAAACTGCCGCCGCTGCACACACGTCTCGAGAGGACGCAGGAGTGAAAGAGGAGAACAGAGAGAGAGAGCAGCGCTCGGGTGGCGCGCGCGCACGACTGCCGACGCGAGACTGAGAGCTCCGTCAAGCCGGTAGGTAGAGAGAGGTGTATACGCTGCTTAGGTGGCCCGAGCGACCGAGCTCTCTTTCGCCGCGCTTCCCCCTCCCCGGGCTGCTTCATTCACTATTTTCGCCCGCCCGCCGTAGGGCCCCGGCTAAGCCAGCTTTGTTAAATAAACATTTCGAGCGTGGGCGACCCTCCGGCTGCAGAGGGACTCGGAGAGAGAGAGAGAGTGAGAGGAATTCGATTGTCGGCCTTTTACTCGTTTTGCAAAAGTGTAGGTACCAGGGAGGGGCAAAAAGCGAGAGACCGAGGGCGAAAAACGAGAAGCGGGAGGAAGGAAGAAAAACGGAGCTAGCCGCCGGCAACCACAAAACTGCCCGATGATGCTCGTCGTCTCGAATGACTGCGTCCCTCTCGTCTTTTCGCACACGGAGCGAGAGAGGGAGCGAGAGAGAGGACTCGAATGTCCGCGGAGCAACGCGAGCTCTCAATAGCCCCCAAAGCCTCCTTTGTTTCCTTCTCTCATTGAATTTCAATTTTCAGCGCCGATGATTTCCAGCATCGCGGCGCGCGGCGCCTTTCTCTCGCCTCTGGGTTCTGATTCAATCCGCACCTGTTGATAGCGGCGGCGGTGCGCGAGAGTGAGACATATTTTTGAAATGACGAGCCGCGGTTTACAAAAACAAGAGCCGCGCGCTTATTCAGCGAAGGGAAAAACAATGAATGGATGGGGGGATTTGGAAGGAGCCAAGACAGGCTTTGGCAGGAGAGGGGCAGAGCGCGCGCGTGCGCCTCGCGCATTCATATGAATGAACAACCTCGATGCATGTGCGCCTACTCGCATTCCATTCTTCCTTTTTTCTTCCGCTCGGGCAAAGCTGCCTGCTCGCTCGCTCTCTCTCTCTCACTCTCCCTCTATTTCTCTCTCTCTTTCGATCCGGAGCGGGCGTGCGAGTCGGAACCTGCAGCAACTTGCTCTCTCTCCACGTGAACGCCCTCTCGTAAACTTTATTAGAGCGCGTATGTACTTACGTGCGCAGCCCGAGCCGAGAGCCAAGAAGCTTCCTTCCAGCTCCTTTCTTTCAATAAGCGACCGAGCCTTTCTGCAATATCCACTCGCGGACAAAGCAAGCGCGGCCTCTTTGCTTTCAACATGCCGATCTTTTCTACTTTTTCAGAAAATTCAGAAATCGGGAAATAAGCGGTTACGATTTTATTATGGGAATAAAATTACATAGCCATTTTTAGTGTACAATTAAATACTAATTTTCTGCTTGGTAAATAAATAAATAAATAAATAAAACAAGATAAAAAATAAGTCTGATCGTTAGACAGGATTTGCCAATCTTTGGATAGTAGCACCTTTCCCACTCAGCAGGTTCGCGTTCGCTTCGAGCGCAGTAGCAAAGTGAAGGGGGCTGCGTCGATCTTCGGTCAGATCCGACTCGGAAGAAGAGGAGGAGCGTTTGAAAATGGTGGGCGACAGGTAGTAGATCCAAGAATTGTCCAGCTGCCACGGCTGGAGATTCAAGTCAAAGAGTTCCGCCAGGGCCCAGCTGAATAGCCAATCCTTTACGTGCTTCTTTCCGAGGCAGCAAAATTGAAGTTTCCCCTCTCTTTTGCACTCGCAGCTCAGAGTCGGCTTGGCTTCTGCCGATCTCGGACGCAATGTTATCGCGATGAGCATCGCGAGCAGGATCTGATTAAGTAATTTTATTAATTCATTACCTATTGATAAGATATATATATATTTTTAAATCAAATAAATGGTGATAACGTGGTTGCGTAAGTAAAAATAGCTTTTTGTTTTTATAGAAAATTTTATATTTCTGCAAAATAAAAACATGTGTTTTTAATTATATTTTAGATGTAATTGTAAGGTATGACACAATATTTTATAACACATTTTAAATATCTAAATCTTAAAAAATCTCTGATTCTGCCGCTAAAATTTAAACGACTAATATTCTTTTTATAAACTTTTATCAAACTATATCTTCTTACGAGTATTTATCTATTTAACATTTACTAATACATTCGAACTTGATCAGTATTTTAAGTGATTGAGTTTAACGAACAAAGATTGCTAACCAGATTAGATGATCGCATAAAGTACATTTGAATCGGCAGCTGCTTATAGTAGTAGAAAGGTTGCGCTTATGAAAATTCCGACTGAAGCAAACAATCGCCGCGTGTCCTTATACCTGAAGAGACAATAAAAAAATTCTCGCACGAGAGATGCGTAAGAAGGTCCTCGTGAAGAATGAGGAGAAATCCCGCAGACGGATATATTTGTCACTCGATTAGCTCTCTGCCACTTAACTCATTGAACTCTATGAGAACGCGTGGCGTTTTATTGCGCTCGCTTGTATATGTATAGTCTCTCGGTGCATCTATCGCGTGCGCCACTGCATTAATGTACGGAGCGCCGCACACGCGTCCGCCTTTGACACTTCAATTGGCTATTCCGTTACGACTGGGAACGTCAATGAATTACGAAGCAGCATGAAAGTCCTCAAAAGACGTTTGCGTTGCTTGCGGGAATTTAGATAAAGTAACACATGCAACTTTTTATTAGAAATAGTGTATATTTGCTTGCAATATATTTTAGAGTTCTCTGTACAAAAGAGAAACGGACGTGTCAAGTTTCGATTGAAACAATCTTTCGAATGCCTTGTACTTAAAATATCGACATTACCTACTTTTTAACAATTTTCGCTGTCTACATTTACATTTCCACTGAAAATGAAACAAAGTTGATTCAAGAAAAAATTTTAGCGCCTCATCTATATAATGTTCGGCATAAAGGCACTGCATCATTAATTAAATGGACTTTTGAGTTCATTCCTGCATATGAATAACATCAACTTCGTTTCAAGTTTCGCGAAAACCAAGCTTTTTGTATTTAAGATAAACATTGAAGCAATTTAGCGATCAAGCTTTGTTCTGCTATTTAAAGTATCACTGTTTGTATTACGAGAATTAACCATTTCTAATGTGATTAAAACAAAACTTATTACGCTTATTCCACATTATTGTCAGTTGACGATATAAATGCATTAATATTAAAAGACAAAGCTTTGATCTCGACTGCTTGACTATTAAAAATCAAGTGTTTAAAATATTGTACAGGTGTACATTTACCTCTGTAAAAGCCAAAAAAAGTACTTTTGTAAAATTAAAGTTACGCATTATTTACAACAAAGTTAATATTTAAGGTGAGCCTTACGCAATTGATTTAAGAAAGCTCGATATCGGTGGCTTCAGTCAATACAGTATAAGAAAAGAACAAAAAGAGATTAAAGTCATCGTACAGCCTCTTGACCCGCGTGTTCAATATCAATCGACTTTCATTGATAGTTTTAATAAACTCGCGGTCGTTGTGTCATTTGATTACGTTACTCATGTCGTCAATCATGGACACATTTGGTCGATCAGACTCGCGAGTTTAGCTATATTCTAGGAAGCTGCAGTCCGGTTGACAGGTGCCGCACCGCTGGGTAAGCCCGACGGACTGCTAATCTGTTGCTTCGCGCGCCGACGTTTATTCAACAAGGGATTATTCGTGTGATCGAGTTGTTTAAGGCTGGCAGTATCGTAGTCAACGCGCATTGTCGCCAATGAACGGGTCATTTCCTCTTGAACTTCGGGCCACAATTCCTCGCCTTCTCGTAAAACTCGGCCGGTATGCAGTGGCGTTGGTGGTACCTCGGTGTGTTGCTAAAAGTAAAATTCTTTCTTAGAATTTATAATATTTTCAGTCTTTTCATTTCATTAAAAAATATATATTTTATTTTGCGTCATAATAAAAAATAATTTACTTAAAATTTAAAGATTTTAAAATCACATGAAATTCCTCATTTTCATTTTAATGATAACAGTTTTAGTACGTAATAGAATAAAATTCTAATTTGCAATTCGTATTGAAGAATGAATCAAATCTATCTATCTACATATCTATATAATATTAAAGTTCAAATGTTCGTCCGTCCTTACGTTTATATTATTATATTAGTGAACCGGAAGTGAATAGAAAGTGAACCGGAAGTGGACCGATAGGGGACCGAAAGTGAACCGGAATTTTGGAATTTCGAAATGTTGAGTTTCAACGAATTTCAAATCTCGAAGTTTGCCCGTCGTCATATTCAAAATATAAATAAAAACTGTTCTCTTCGTTTTATAAGATTGAGATCAATTTCAATTTGTTTAAATATAATAATTTAAATAAATATAAACCAATTTCAATACAATTTTTTTTCAAAATTATTTTTTCTATAAAATTGTTGAAAATTTTTTAGTTTTATTTGTTTCATTAATAAAACTTATTATTTTAATTTAATTACATTTTAAATGTACGCATTATAACTTTAAAGTTAAAAAAAAAGATATCTAATGAATACACGAGCGAGCGAGTTTTTTTGCTAGTAATAGATAAGAAAAAATTGAAGGCAAGTTATAGGTGAACTCGAATTGCTATTTGAAAATCATAATACTTAAATCTATTACGATAACTGTGCAACTCACCGAGATCCATTTATTTTTCATGACTTCATCGATTTGTAGTCTCTGAAGCGGGTCGGTGCACAGCATACCCTTAATCAGGTCACGTGCTTCTGAACTGACGTTAGACCATTCAGGGTCCGGAAAGTCGTATTGTCCCAGTCTTATTCTTTTCTTCATACCGGGTGATATTGCTAATCCGTGATTACTGTAGAACGGAGGAAATCCGCATAATCTGCAGAAGATTAATGTTTTTAACAAGTCGACTCGTTTATTTGCAATTAACGTATCATTTTCTACGAAAATTACTTACAATATATACATAATAACACCCAACGACCAAATATCGCAGCTTTTGTCATATTTTTCTGGTCCAAGAACTTCAGGTGCTGCATTTAAAACAAGAGTTAGATTGGAATAAATTTAACATGTATTTTACATTAAATTAAAAAAGTTTACTTACCAACATAATATGGCGTGTAACAAGGAGTTTGAAGAGTATCTTTAAGATGCGTCTCTTTGGCAAAACCGAAGTCCGTCAATTTTAAAATACCCATAGTATCTGAAAATGTCAAATTGTCTATAAGTATACGATAAATATAACTACGAATGTGCTTTAAAGCTTTCTAAAACTAATGGATCTATGCGAGAATTTAACTGTATGCAATAGTTAATTTCGTAAATTACCAATTGGTAATTGTTGATCGACCGACTCGGTAACTGTGTCCGTTTAGACAAAAAACTTAATATTTATTTATGTTCTTCATTGAATTAATGAAAATCAATTCATGCTAACATATTTATAGATCGCTTACCAGGTTTCGAGTATAACAAATTTTCTGGCTTAAGGTCTCTGTGTGCTATGTTGGAGTCATGCAGATGTTTCACGGCGATACAAATCTCGTACATAATTTGAGCTGCTTCTGTAAAACAAAAAAGTAGATCCAATTATGAAATAACCTTGTATTATAATCGAAAAATCATACGAATCGTAAGATTTACCTCTCTCCGTAAAAGCACCATCTTGTCTCTCTTGGATTCGTTGAAACAGCTCTCCTCCCTCCATGCTGCAAAAAAAATTAAACCAGTTAACAACCATCTAAAAGCATCAGAGGCTTAATTGGACATTTACGTCGAATCAAAACAAACGCTCGCCAATTACGAAAAGGTTCGGCATCGAAACATTGATATACATTGCATTAATTTCGCTGCTTACCATTCCATGACGACGAGGAGGCATTTATTTCCGCCATAAGTATTTTCGTAGACATCTTTGACTTGCACTATGTGTTTGCAGTTCGATGCTCTCCAGTGCAAGTCCACCTCCCGCCTCGCCTTTACGCAGTCGTGCAAAACCTGTGCGCCGAAGAAGACCGGATTAAATTTCACTCGAAAAAGAAAAAAGCAGACATATTGTGTAACCCGGTGATTTCATTTATTTTTTTTTTCTCGGTCCGCGAATAATAAGTACTCGCGTACACGCGATCGAGGCAACATACTCCTATATAGCTATCTTCGATAATAAGCGTGTCGAGATAACGAATTCTTTGCGTTATCGTCGGAGTTTTTTTTTTTTTTTTAGAAAAGGTGTAGCCAACGATCTCGGCGACGATAATATTAACGAGTTTTCGTTACTATTCACGCTGCGAGTGTTTTAGCTTTCCGTACAATAAATTTAATGTAAATCAAAACAATAGGAGGTCTGATACATTTTCCGAGTGCCAATTTACATAATACGCGGACGTGTCGTACGCACGGCTTGTAAATCAAGACGAACTGGCCGGTTAATTTACGCGGACGTTTCTGGGCTTCGCTTCTAAAACTGTGGGTATCGTTATAGAGTGGATATTTGTAATGTTCACAACAGTTTTATTATTACGCGCTTACAACCAGGTGCACCGATAGATTTCGTTCGGACTTTCGAGTCACGCGACGGCGAATGTCAGGTTTATCGGGCCTGTTTGAAATTGAAACAGATAATAAAGGAATAAAGAGGCGACACACGTATTTTCCCATCGCGAATTGAATTTCAGTAATAGCGGACACTTAGCACTCTCGAGTGATGTCATTTTGAGGCATTAGTGCCGTTTAGCAATTAGTAAGCGTAGCAAAGCTTCATTATGAGAAAAAACTGAGGCATTTAAAATTTTTGTCGCCGTACAGAAAAAAAATCTTTGACGCAAAAGCGTAGAATTCATTGAGTAAACACTGTGTGCGCGCATTTCGCGAGTCATTCGAGTTACCGGGAAGTGGTTGAATTCTATATTATTAACAATTTCAGCTCTCGTTTCTACGACCGATTGAACTACTTTAGATTTTTTTAACGTCGTGCTGAATGAAATGATCAATCGGTTTTTTTTGATTGGCTGTTTTCGTCGCATTATTTTAACTGTTTATAAAATCGAAGCATTCCCAGGTAAGTTTAATAGTACGTATTTGCCGATCAAGTGCTAGAAACAAAATTTAAATATTAGATTTAACTGCATAATAACGTACGTAAGAAAAAAGGAAACTACTGATAACTATTGATAAAACTACTGATAGAAAAAGGAAATACTGATAAATATTTTTAAAAAATTTTCCTCGTCTCTAAAATATTCCTTCCACTTATCAGCGGGAATCTTTATTTATTTATTTCTAAAAAAAGCCAGCGAAGTCTAACGAGCGAAAGATTAATGCATTCACGTGATTTAATAATATCCCTTCCTAGAAAAAAAAAAAACTCGAAACCCAACGAGCGAGAGAGCACGAAAACCAGCCGAGCACGTGTGTGCATCGAGAGAAAAAAAAAAGCAAAAGTGGGAAAAGCCGAGGTGAAGCTCGAGCATTAAGCGTGGCATCAGTGCGCTCATGTAGGTGTCCAGCTATAAATAGAGGCTGACTCGGTCAGGTTCGCCGCTCGTCTTCAGAGTTCTGTGAGCGCGAGACGCTCTCGAAGAAATAGACGTAAACGCTCGGAGACGGAGGAAAAGGGCCGCGAGAGATCGTGCCACCTGAGAAATTACGCGTGGAAAAAATTCCGCGCTCCGAATTCCGCGAGGCCGTTTACACCGGCGGCGGGCGATGACGAAATATGGGCAGCTGGCTTTATACTTTCAAGATCGATTACATCGGCGCTTTTCGATCGACTGACAGCTCGAAATCGCGAGATAACAATGGCACTGGCCGTTCTTTTTTGATGAGTCACGCATCGGCAAGGCTCTAATAAACAAACCCACTTTTTTTCGCCGCCGCGATGATGTAATGTATAGCCGAATCGAAGGACGCTCCTTAAGGACTAAGCCAATCCGGTCCAAATGGCTGTGTTTTCCCGCGGAGACGCGATACGGACAAATAGAGGAAAAAGTATTGAGATAGTAACCTTGAGCGCGTACTTCTGGCGGGTGGCTCGGTCGTAGCACTGGACAACCTTGCCGTTAATGCCGAGGCCGAGTACGTGATTGCTGATCTCGTAGTCGTCGGTTATGGGACTGGTTTTCGGCGTTCGAGCCTCGTTCCAGCAGACGGGGTACTCCATCATCCTGGGTAGCGTCAACGCCGGCGGTGGACTCTGCTTCCTTCGCTTCGTCTTGCACTTCTCTGCAATTCGTGTGAACATGTTTCGCCTCTGGTTATTTACTCATGACACGGCGGCACACGAACACGGGAGACTTTCACCGAATCGAGCCGCGATCGGACTGACTGACGACTGACTTATCTCTCCCGTTTGCCTGACGCACAGATAATATTCCCTGGAATCTGTCGGATGTGAGGAGGGAGCACGAGAGAGAGAGGGAACTGGCTTGTGGGTTGTGGGTTTTTCAGGGTTCCGCGGAGAGAATGCCAAAAATTGCACAAGCTCCATTTTTTTGCTAATTCATCACAGAAAAGTTTTCGAGCCGACGATACAACGTCGAATACCAATGCGAGTCAGCGCTAATTAATTGAATCGAAATTGATTCATTGGAAGTGTTTGAGGAAGTATGTAGCGGCAGACGAACGAGCGAGAGAGAGAGAGAGAGAGAGAGATGTGGAGAGCGGCGTTGTATACTTACATGGCGATGAGCGCTCGGCGAACGTTAAAAGTGGCGGCAGCGTCCGCGAAGAAGATAAGATTGGCAGCGACGAGGTTCCAGGTGGAACGACTATCGTTCGGCGCTAAAGCGGGCGAGCAGCCGATTCATGACTTGAATCGTACAGCTCTACTCTCCCACGACTCAGTCGGCTGGCCGTCTCTCCAACGTCTGGCAGTCGCCGCGAACCGCGACTGCGCAACCGCGGGCTCTGGGCTTATTGGCTCCGGCGTTGCCCGAGTGCGTCGCTTTCCCACACGCTTTGCCCGCAGAGCTTTATGACCTTTAATAATTGCGACGAAACTTGACAGGATGCGACATTGTTTCCTCTTGCCGTCTATTTAAAACGAATTTGCATTTTAAATCAGCTAAATCTAGCTTTTTGTATTTTAGAGTTTGAAATTTATTTTTAGGTTAGTTATCATTATTTATGATATTTAAAGATCCGCTTTCTAGCAGACAATGATCGATGGTAGTTTTAATACACGATCTTCCAGCTGATTGTTGGATATCTTTGCTTTAGTAGACTGTCCGTCATCTGCTTTGCCGTACACACCTATTCTGAGAGGGAGATAGAGATGACGTGATTGTATACATACAAAAGCAGTTCGGTTGTTTGCTTTTAAAGGCGAATTTTAATTCAATCTGGCTCCGACGAGATATACTACAGCTACAGCAATGTTAAAGCCGAAAGCGTTGACGCAAGTTTTGAGCCAAGCAAATACTGGAGGCGTTGAGAACACTTTGTAAGTTGACGCATTGTATTGTAAACTTAACCTCAAATGTCATTTGTCAAATGAATCTTAATTTTCGGATTACAAATGTTGTTCTGTATAATCTAAAATTTCATAATTAAGAATAATTATTTAATATTTTTCATTTATTTAAATAAATAAGTTTTGTGGTTTTAATAACTTAAACCTTTACTTATCAATAATCGTTTATCAATGCTTCTTGTTTGTTATTTCAAGGCTTCTCAATAGGGATGGTGGATTGTTGGCATACAGTGGTTATGGTGACAAAGACGCCAGAGTAACTGCTGCAATTACAAGTAATATTTGGTCAGCATATGAAAAAAATGGACGCAATGCTTTTAAAGAAGATGAACTAAAATTTGTTCTTATGGAATGTGCAGTATGTATTTAAAAGATTTATAAGTAAAGTTCTATTTTATTTTTTCATCTTTAATTAAATATCAATATTTTAGGAAGGCAAAGTAGTCATAACAGAAGTAGCAAACTTGTTACTCTGCTTATATGCAAGAGAAAATGTTGGTTTTGGTCTCTTGAGAGAAAAAGCACAAGCACTGGCAAAGTACCTTGATCATCCTTTAAAAACAATAGCAAGTATGCCGTAAAACAATGTGTACCAAATAGATTAAGGCTTTTTAAGAGAATATCATTCTCACAAAGATGTTTTAAATACTGTAAATTTATTATTTACTTAAATAAAAGTTCATTTATATGCAATAGGGTCTTTTTATTTTTTAGTACAATTTACAATCGATACAAACGATGCATAATAATTCTACATACATTGTGTTTACGCGTTTTGTGACTCTTGCAATCGAGCAATCTTAACGCGTGCATATATATATTTATATATATATATATATTTAAGATATCGTTTTTTTTAGTCAATAAAATTTGTAATAGTTCATACAATAATGTTTATAATCGACTATTTTTCTCATTTTCTTCAAGTCGAGCTTGTTTACGTGGTATCTGGAATCGTTTAATTTTTTTCAAATTTACTATGTACAACTTGCGCGTCAAAAAACGATTTGCACAATTTTTTTTCAGTTATAGTACAAAAGTATTGGTCGAGTTCGATCTGCTCATTAAATCTTCAAACGATGGATTCATCCATCAAAAAGCTCTCTCGGTTTTCGAAGCTTTTATTTGATTTACTGAAGATCGTTGACTTCCTTTTTTATATTTCGCATAATCATTTTTATTGAGCGACGCACCTATTACATATACATATTGTCCAGAGCGCATTTTTTTACTACATTTATTATATCTGCATTGTGATTGCCTATAATCTAAAAATTACTAGACTCTGTATTTTTTCATTTAAACTTTCAAATCGACTCTCTTAACGAAGCTGTTTTAAGTTCCTTTCTTTAATCCCGCCTCGAACGTAAAGAGAATACAGCGATTTATCACAAAATTTAAATACCACTTATGTAATGACCAGAGTGAGATGTTCATACACTATATATATGTATAAGCATAAGTTGTATATATTGCATAAGTTAATCGAAAAGTGTAATTCTGCACTTTTGTTATTTACTATATATATATAACCAAATGCCGCGTAGAACGGATGTTTTAAAATGTTGAGCCTCTCAGTCCAAATGACAGTTAACAGGAGGGCTGGTCTCACTGTTATGACGATGATATAAAACACGGTCGAATCGCTTCGACATATAGATGTACATACAGTTTTTCTCCAAATATAGTACATGCATATATCTACACATATATTATATATGAGTATATGCAGAAATGTAACATTTAGTATTGCACTCCACTTGTTTTCCTATGTATATTCCTACATATCGGTAACGATCAGAGGGTTGCGCGATCCTTCGCTATAGGAGATTTATCGAAATACACTGTATCTCTTATTACAACTCATACACACTATTTACGGATTCTAGCCACCGATTAATATTTTTGTAGTTTTCCATTTTACTACTTTTCAATCGCACAGCTTCGATTGTTTTGTAGAATGCTCACACTAAATCATACGAAATTTTCAAATGCGTTTACAATCGGACGATAGAAAATCGTAAAGTTCATATTTATATTTATGTTTTTACGGCGGCAGTGCAGAGGTATAAGTAATTACAATAAGTTTACATGCAAGTACATCAGAGAGGAGAAACAAGACAACTGTTTTCCAAAAACGAATTGACTACAGCTTTACATAATATCATCATTTTTTACTCTTGTAAAAAAGGAGTAAATCATCATAAAATTTTTTAGCTCGTGTCTAAAAACCACAGGCACGAGTCGTTCTTTAAAAGCTTAATATACTTTTCGACTGATTGTTTTTCCCTCCAATTCTCTTCTTGCAAGTTACCATTGATAAAAAAAATTAAAATAAGGCTCGAAGTAAGGTGCTGTGCCTGAAGCTTCCTAAATCTTTCTGCGTTTCTGTCAAAACAGTCACCTGTCCTAATAAAATCACACGTTCCTGAACGAAATTTGATGTAAAAAACGTACGTCAGGGTATATTAAAAAATCGAAAGTAAAAGAAAAAAAATGATCGTCCGGCGAAGTCATGCTAAATGTACAACATTTTGCTTTGATTATTTTGCTGATCCAGTCTTCTATCTTGATCCTTGGAGCGAAGAGAGAGAGCACGAACGTTCGAAACTGTCGAGAATCAGTCGGGATGACAGCTGAACGATTATTTAGCGTGCGTGGCTTGGCTTCGTTCAGGATCTGAATCAGGCTGACTATTCATTATGACCCGCCACCCAAGTTGGTGGAGTCCTTGGCCAAGACATGTTGATTCTTGACTTTCTCGCGAGATACTTTATTAGTGGCCACAATCTCGATAAGCAGCCAAAGATAGGGACTTGGATAGGACTTGAATATTACATGCGCGAGCCTTTTTGTTGGAGAACCTAGAATAGAGAACATCCCAGTCTGTATTGCATAGCAGGTTTATTTTCAACTTTCGTTTACAGTGTGTACCCAATGACATTTAATTACTTTTTACAATGAATCAAATATACTTTTAAACAATTCAACTCGCCTAAGAGGATCGTGTAGATAAACACATGGAATGAGCTACTGGATATGTATAAAATGTACGAGTGTGCACACAACAAGCTAAGAAGCGAAAAAACTCTGGATCCCTCAAAAGGAGAGTAAAGTAAATGTTAATGTAGCCCCAGCTTTTAAAAATGTCCAATCACCCCAAAAGCAGCAAGGACCTGGTACTTACGAATTAATGGATTAGCCCACGAGCGCATCACACACCTGGATAATTTTCCTCCGCCATGAAGCAGCAACTTCGCTTTTTCCGAAACTCAGCCAGCTTAATTCGGCGCTTGGTTGGTTCACACAAATTGTGGATCGCGCTACACACTGGCCTGCATGCACCGTAAAAGTGTCATGCGGAACGCAAAAACGAAAAGAAATCACTATACCGATAAAAGTAATGGAGCTTTATTCCACTGTTCTCTCTTTCTCTCTCTTCTTCGATGCATGCTTGCGTTACAGAAATGTGAAATCTGCGCCGGTTAAATAATGGACATAAAGATGTTTACAAAATACCATTTTAAAAAAGACATGCTCATGCAGAAATAATAAACCCTTGACACTAATATCGATGACTAATGATACAAAATGTATAGGTGCGTGTTTTTGTGATAAAAATATTTTAATGTACTTTCTTTCGTTTTCTTGTACATGTAGGCACGTGTCTCGCGTGCAATATAAATACGTGTAGAAAAAATGTTTTCAACAATTCTTTTAAATAACACAAATATGGTCTGTGAGTTTCATTAGTCACACGTCTTGTTAATATTTTTATCATAAATCAATGTATTAACAACTAAAATTTTTATTTCATTATACACCTATTATAGGCCACCTTGCTTTATTAAGTCTGTCCTAAAGATTAAAGTTCAAGGCACAATTTCATTATTTTAAAATAGAGTAAAGCATCAGATTTGAGTATCTGGACAGTCTTAATAAATTTTATTAAAATTAAAAGCACTTATCACTCTATTAGTTTCTACCAAAGTAATTGATAATTTCATAAAAATTAAAATTAATGTAAAAACAACTTAAACACGACTAGTTAATTAGGACGACTAGCTGGATGATTTTGGCTGGATTGTGAATGCGCTAAGTTTGAGCGGGAGAGTAGTGGTACCTTGACGCGATCTGTTGCTTCTTGTTCTTTACTGGTCAGCTGTGATGGTCCATATTCTCGACTGACCACACATAAAAATTCAGCATGGTCGTCATTTCCATAATTATATTGAGAACCAATATTAATCAACTGCAAAAAACCATAAATTATCATCAGATCATAGATTAACAAATTAAATTTGACTAATTAAAATAACAATAACCTGTTCAAATTTCCATCCATCAGACATAGTGGAAACCATCTGCGTGAGTTCATCTTCGTGACACTGAATAACCCTGTAAACATGCTTCTTGGAATCACGCATGGGTCTGGTGTCTCTTAAAATGATTCTCTCTTTGATAAGTCTGATAAGTTCTGTTATGTTGTAAAACTCAGCCTCCTCAAGAACACCCTCCTCAGCTAAATCCTTATTAATAACGAGTTTTCCGTGACGAAGGTAGTTAAGAATGGGACTAAAGTACGTCGGATCTCTGTCAATAAGGTATGCTCCAGTTTCATCCTACAATCAAGAAAAAATAGGGCAGAGGTTATAGGCATACAGTTCACTGTTCTGGCTTGTATACAGAAAACACACACACGCGGCCATTATACACAACACGTAGAAACACACTTGCAAGTTGCACTCGGACGGGAGCAACGATCCAGCCGAGCGATCGAAACTCGGAATATTGCCAAAAGCTAAAAAGAAGCTTAACTGGGCGGTCCGAAAAAAGCTAGCCAGCGAAAAGTGCAAAACTTACCCTATCGGAGATGAGGTCCGAGTCCTCTTGGCAGAGACGGCAAAGGAACGAGTTTGGATCGCGGGTGAGAGTCGTCTTGGCCGTAAGGAAATAAGTGCCGCCGACGTTGAGCCTCACCCACTGGTTGTTGCAGCGTTGCGGCAGGTGATTGTTTTTGCTGACTTGGTGGGAATTCGTTTCGCAGAACTCCGCCATGTTTGCACTATGTCGCCTTTGCAGACACTCCAGCAGACTGTTGTGAGCGAACCAGCGGAGAAAACAGACGCACGCGGCTAGACTGCTGCACCGAGCGAGCGGAAACACTCTGCTTTTGCGCACGCACACAGGCGCAGCCCTTCGATGCGATTCGCCCGTTCCCGATTTCTAAAGCGCTCCCTATCAAAGGGCTGCGAGCTGCGTCCTGCGACGCTGCAACTGCGAGGCGAGCAAAGTTCCGCTGTTCCGAATTATAGAGTCGAATTACAAAACGTCTGTAAACGTAAAGTGAGTCATATGACTTGGGGAGCGCACAGTAATTCGCGCTTTGAAGCATAAATGCGCTGAGTTTTTGAATTTCCTCGCTCCCGGCTGCAAATACCCGCTTCGCGATTTTGGGAGGGAGGTATTACGTATATCCGCGCGCTTTTATTGGTGGTGGAGGTGGTGGTGGTAGTGGTACAGCAGTACAGCACACGTATCGTCCGAGCGAGAGAATCAGAGAACAGAATTTCGCTGGTCCTCAGTGGTACCACCGTTCCGCAAGCGACGGTGTACCGTTTGCAAAAGAGGGACTGCCGTCTACTCTCCTCCACCAGAGAATCTCGAAAAGTCGTTCGCTGTACGTTTTTACCCGCACAACGAGTCCGTCGCTCCCTCCGAGTTTTTCCAGCAGTTTCAGTGGCAGAGGACAATTAAATCGAGGAAAGAAGCCTTGAACGTTTTGCTTGTACAGTGATCGAAAGAAGTTCAACGCAGCGAAAGAGCGAGAAGCGGGTGGAGAGGGAGAGAAAGAGGGAGGGAGAGGAAGAGAGCATAAAAAGGAGCTAGGCTAGCTTTTGCGGTCTTGTGATGTTCGCTGGCCCGTCGCCGAACGAGAGGTTGGGCTGAGCGCACGTACGACAGACGTAGTCGCTCCGATAAGACCGAGAATGCCGGTGAAAGTCGACGTGGTGCCACCGCCGCCGGCAAATTCCAAGCAACCGGGCGTCACCAAGTCGCTCCTTTACAACGGCTCGCGCTTCCAGGGTTCGCAAAAGTCCAAGGGCAACAGTTACGACGTCGAGGTAGTTCTACAGGTGAGCAACGATCTCTCATTTTAAACCTACTTTCAAACACTTCTAATGACGCTTACGATTTTCTAGCACGTGGACGAAGAAAACAGTTACTTATGTGGTTATTTGAAAATTAAGGGGTTGACCGAGGAATTCCCAACCTTAACGACATTTTTCGACGGTGAAATTATCTCAAAGAAATATCCGTTTCTCACGCGAAAATGGGATGCAGATGAGGATGTTGACAAGAAGCATTGGGTTTGTGCTTAGTATTTTATTTATTTTTTTAATTTTTTTGTAATTTTACTTAATTAATCCACTTGATCATTTTTCAGAGTAAATTTGAATCCTTTTGCCAATATGTTAAGACATTCAACTCTGATACTTTTGATTACGAGGCTTTGAAAGGAACGGACTATGTTTTTATGAGATGGAAGGAACACTTTTTAGTACCTGATCATACGATCAAAGACATTAATGGTGCCTCGTTCGCAGGCTTTTACTATATTTGTTTTCAAAAATCAGCAGCTTCCATAGAAGGTTATTACTATCATCGCAGTTCTGAATGGTAATACTTACAATAATATTTACTCAAAATCAAACTAAATACAGTATTTTATATATTCTTTACATTATGTCATTATTTAATATTTTTTACCGTAACTAAATATCGTGTTTGAAATTATTTTTGTTAACAGATTTCACAAAACTCGCTTTTTCGTGATTTTTTTGCATGCGCAAATCAATTTATTTCGCGCACGCCGTGCGAGAGCAAGCGCTCGGGCGCTTGCCCACGCCGTTACAGCGTACGCCAAGCGTCCGAGCGCTTGTTTCTCGCATGGCGTGCGCGAAGTAAATTGATTTGCGCATGCGCATACTTCGCGCACTAGTGCGAGAAACAGCTACTTTCCACAAGCAAAACAAGCACGAAAAAGTGAATTTCGCACACTCTGTTAAAAAAAATAGTATACACCCCTCGGAAGGTAAGGGAGTATGTACATAAGGTTGTGCTGTGCTGTACTGTGCCGTGCTTTCCGATTTACTTATTTCTTTCGCATTGCATCTTCTTATTCATCATGGTACAAACCGTGGATAAATAGGAAGATGCAATGCGAAAGGAATAAGGAAATCGGACAGCACGGTACAGCGCATCACAACACAGCACAACCTTATGTACATACTCCCTAAAATGGCAAGCCCGTAGCTTGTGTTTGACACGTGTCAATCTACTCGAGCTATAAGCTTGCCAATTGTTTTCCTCCCTAGGTGCGTAATGTACTATTGGTTTTAAATGTTTAAAAATTAATCGCGATTGTAGCTTTAAAATACTAAAATACAGTTTTTGCAGGTATCAATCACTCAACCTGAGGCACGTGCCAGAACATAGTATACAGATCTACGAATTTAGGTGAAAAAGGGAATGCAGGCCATTCGTCTTCGCGAAAGCTCCGTGATTCATTCCTGGACTAGGTTCTCGCGCGCGCTGAACTCGTGTGATGATTCTTGTAATAATTTTGCGTTATTTTATTATAATGTGCGTGTTCGTTCTTATCGAGTGGACTAGTGCCTCAAACATTGGTAAGTGATAGAAAAGCTAAAGCGCTTAATTGTCTGCATTCGAATCTTTTATTAGAAATTAAATTGTGATTACCTTTATGCCTTTTTTGCGCAAGAATCGATATTTTTTCGTAAAAAAAATTTTTAAATTCTAATACGCACCGTACGTTGACTTTGCAAATTTATAGCAAACAGACTTTTAATTTCAATGCTAAGACTTATATAAAATACTTTTCTATCAATAGAATTATTAGAATTTCTACAATTTCCGGATTTGCGGTTAAGAAGTGGAAAACAAAATACATTATTACCTCGTACTAGTCAAGCAACAACAATTAAAATCTATTGCTCTTATGGGGGACGTTTTTGGTTTTAACAGATGGAAAACAATTTGAGAAGACTTTACAATTAGTATAATATTTTTACGAAGTGATTGAAATCGACATTATTAATCAAAATAATAAAGTCTTAAATGTAATGATTTAATCTGTTAAAATCAAACAAAACGAAGACTCATGACTCGCATAAAACTGAAAAAAAAAAATTATAACATAAAAGCATATATGTTTAGAGTTTGAACTTAATTAACTAACATAAAAATTACATAGTACTTTGTTATTCATTGCTTCCAAATATCTTTAAAGTGTAATGTTTAAACATTGATTGGAATATGCATAACTGTCGATGTTTTAAATATGCATTAAGGAATTAACGTTTCACTAAATAAACATCATATGCAAAAAAGTAGAATGAATGAATCTGTAGGAGAATGGATCATTGAATTAAGGATAATGGAAATGACAATTTGTTTTTTTTTTTATTAATTTTATTAGACCGCCCCTGGATGTGTATTATCGATACCACTATTACTACAGTCTGTGAATCGAAAACTAAGAATGGCAAGTACCACGGGGTTTAGCAAAGTATAGTTTTATAATTTATGAATTGTATAAAAGATATAATTGGACTATATCTATTATAATGCGGATTTTTTATTAACTGATCTATTTGACATTCTAGTTTTCATAATTTCTGTATTTTTGCGAAAAAAATATCCACGACATTATGTTTTTCTATAGATATACGCGCTTCTTTCTATAGAATTTTACTATTTTTATGTTTATTTTTGCATATTCCGCCTTTTATATATATAATATACATACGTAAGTATGTATAACAGTTTGTCCAGATTTCTACATAAGTATATTAATGAAATGTTCTCGCATTAGCTTGAGTGGATCGAATGTATGTATTTGATATTTTGAAAATCCTTTGTTGTACATATATAAAAAAATGAATTTCGCATTTAAAATACGCATATACGATAAAATAATTGAAAAAATTAATTCAATTAGCAATTCAAAACAAAGTAGGGATTGTTTTATTCGGTTTGAGGAGCTACTAAACGATATTTGTTTAAAATTCGTTTAGTAAGAACAAAAATGATTTTGTTGTTTGCGACACTGGAGCGACATTGAGTGATATTTATGAATGCAGTGAAGAAATGTTACTGTTAACAACGACGATGCTCATATACGTGATTTTATTTGATTATTATATTTTGTTTATTTATTTATTATAACGAAATTAATGCAAGGAGAGGTGGAAGATTTCAATGAACAATGATGTAATCACTGCGATTTGGAAATGAAATGAAATTGTATGTGTAATAAAGACTAGAATTGCATTATGATACAGAAAAATTGTGTTGATTTTTTCCTAAAAAAATCATGTCATTCACTCTGTATATCTTGCTCTCTCTTTGTCTATGATCTCAACATCTGAAGATTGATTCTGAGCTGCCATCCGATGCGATCGTCGTTTCTGAGTTTTTTGTAATGCACCACTCGTTGATAAGCGTTTTCTCCTCAATTTTTTAGCACCAACACTGAACGCTCTCTGTCTCTCAAGGGGTAATGACGCCTGCAAAGTTGTACTTTTTAATCTTTGAAGATAATAAAATCTCAAATAAATTACTATACTTATATAGCATTCATAGAAATCGATATAGTAATGTGTATTTAAATGCTTCCGTCTACGTCACGCCACGTGGCTTTGACGTCATGCCGGAAAAATTCCCTAACCGTCAGTACTTCAATTTTAATAAAAGAGATAAGCTACTAAATTTCAGTATACCTTTTTTAATTGGGCATTTGAACTTGAATAAATTTTGTACAAGTAGTGAAAATCATCAGAATAGCATTTTTTGCTCAGAACTGCATTGAAATTAAGAAATTGCGTGTCAAATTCGAGTTTTGCTCTCAGTAAGTCGACAAAAAATTTCTCAATCTCTTTAGTATTGTCAGCACCGAGAACGCATTCGCCGCCTGCTCCCTCCATCATTGTTTCTACTGTTGACGTTTGCCCAACCAAATTCGAATTCGGTGAACACTGAAGCTCCTGCTTCTTCAGGACATCACCCTCGCAATTGTTAATTAATTGCGGGACTAGAAGAGTTTCCAATCGGTCATCTACAACACTATCACCGGAACACTGCACTTTATCTACATAAAGCAACATAATTATTAGTTTATTCGAACGAAACTGAATTCCGTGTTTGTTTTAGCTTACCATTTAATTTTTTTAGTCGATCAAAAAATAGCGTTCGGTATTTCATTACATCGTTAAATGATTCGTCCAAATCTTGGTTGATAAAGTAAGTTCTAGTAAAGAGAGAATCTTGCCAAAATTTTTCAGGTCGATCATTTACATCTGAGGAATTTTTAAATTGCTCCAAAACTACCCACTGCATCTGCGAAATTTTTGTTCGGCGTTCCCTCGACACATTTTCCAACCGTTGATTTAATGCAAGTATTAACCCCATTATTTCTTCTAATAACTTGGAGAAAGATTCGCTATTAGCTGTTGTTGCATTTTCTTCAACTTCTTTTGTAGTTTCAATTTCTTTCACATTTGTTTCTTCGTTTGTAATTACGTCCATTTTTAAATTTACGTCAATGCAAAAATTGAAAATTTTTGTAAATTATTCTAAGTTGAAGGTGAATGATGTCTTTAAAATAATAACCTAATTAGTAGACTATGAAACTTTTTTTAAAACAAAAAAGGGAGATATTATGTAGTAATTGTTTTATAAATATTCTATATGCATATTATTAATGATGAATTCAATTGGCTGTAGGTAATCTATTGAGACTCTACTATGCTACAATTTAAAATGTTACAATTTGTAAGCATTTAAATTAGTGTTCTTAATGCATATTAGAAAGTGTGAAAAATCGTTTATAAAAAAATACTTGACACAAATGTTTTAGCTGTCATATACTTTATTTTTATTTTAGTCGGTAAAATAATTACAAAATTACGCCGTTATTGTATAAATATAAGTATTTACTACTGCATAGGCACGTGTCGTATAACATTGTATTTACATTGCAACTGCCCTAATCTTAACTTTCCCAAATTGCATCGTCTAACCCAGTCTCTTTGCTTCTTTTATAATTATTATTAAAAGTATTATTTTGATAGTATTATAATTATTAATGTAACTATCGTTCGTTATTATAATGATTTTTTAACAGTCACCAACAAAACTCCGGTTTTCTGGAGACAACTCAATGTAATCCATCAATTTCATTGATTTAAAAATGGTAAGAAAATATTTGCACCAAACGTGTCGCTTACACTTGCGTGCTAAATTCCTTATGTGCATTTCATGCCACATTAATTACATACATTATAAATTTCTGTTTCACAAAATACTGTCGTTAGTTTGTTGTAAATTTAATACGTTTTTTACTTCGTAAACCCTAATACATCTATCGCGTGGTTGTTCTAGTTTTTTTTTAATACAAATAAAAATCACGAACTTGTACACACAATATTTTGTTGAAATAAAAGCGCATAAACTCGCATACTTATTGTCACGATATCATTTCAAGGAATCGAATATCCTTTCATGTAGTGCATTTAAAACAATAACTTTTTTTTCTTATCATCCCCTCATTTGACTTTCAGGTTCCATCTTACAGCAGTCTTGCATGGTAAGTATATAAGGCACTACGCTGGCAACGCTTACTTTGCCTATAAGTCCCGCAAAAAAGAGATCTTCTAATACTCGAGGGTTTATCGAACGAAGGGGCGCTAATCGTAAAAGTAGTCTCGGTAATCGTTCCGATCCAACCCTTTGTTGCAATTCAGTCCAAGCTGATTCTTGTAATGCTTGAATACGTTTACGCCAAGCTCCAATAAGAAGATTGTCTGCAATTTAATTTATACAATAAATCAGTTTAGAAATAAAAACTAGTATAAGAATTATTTAATCAATTTTAAATTGTTTCTTACCGGCGCTAAAAAGGGAAAGGGCTTTCAGATACGCATATTCTACAGAATCAACTTGCAATCTGTGAAGTGAACTGACGCAATCTTGCAGACGACATATGTGTTCGGTAACAGACCTGACTCTGTTAGCAGGTATTTTTTCCTGCGCAATATTAGCTTGTACATGATTTATAATCCACGTAAGAATACTGGGAAGAGAAAGGGTGTAAGCGCACTGAGCTAATCCAAGTGTGAATAATTGTCCCCATGAACTACGAACTAATGTCGTTTGAACTTCCGGGCTGTGATAGAAATCATGTAAGTATTAATTAAATCACATAGTATTAAAGTATTAATAATTATTGAAGGAAAAATAATTAAAATACTTACGGAAGAGTTTGAAAAGCTGGTATGCCTCTAGCCCAATGTACTGATAAAAATAACAACCTAGCAGCACTTTCGCAAATATAATGTATCGACAAATATGCAGGAGCTGGACTAGGGGCTCTCAACTCAAAATGCATGTGTCTGTCAAGTAATAGAGGGCCACAATTCCATTCTTCCTCGGTATCTCCATCACCACTACCATTAATATTCTATAAAATCGAAATTACATTTTTGAAATCTGATTTATAAATATAATATAAAAGTCAAATTCGTAAAAGAAAATAACTTACATCTCCAGCCATAAGTTTAGCCATATTATTCATATTATCCAAAGCATGGGAAATGAGTAGTCTGTCTCTTGCAAATGTTAATGCATCACTGAGATCACTGTCACTACTGTGATGCTCTTCCATACTCGGACTTTCGGGCTGATGATGCTGTTGTTGCTCCCATGTACCGGTCACCGGAGTAGTTTCAATAACAGGAGGTGGCTGTGGTTCTGGCTTTATTCGCGCACCGCGATTACCACCTTTTCCACCAGCTCCAGTTTCATTGTTCCCCAAAACAGGCTTTCTTTCGTGTTGAACAGCTAGAACAATTATAAAATTATAAAGCATATTAGTTTTTTAAGAATAATGATTGCGTTTTCTGTTTAGCTAACAACATTGCAAATTTAGATCTGTAATACCATAATTGTACATTTTTAAGCTTGTTATATTGTGTTATTAGTAGCAAGCTAAAACACTCATTTAGTGTTTTATTAATATTTTTGAAAATGGTGTGCAAGGTTATTTCTGAACTATTTTTTTTGAAAGTATTTAGGATTTTTGCATTATAATTATTACTGATGTTTTAAAAAAATCCTACTTACTTTCAATCTTTTTTAGGCATATAATGAAAGTCTTTTACCTTTTGCTATAGCACAAACGGTTTTGCTAAAATCTTGCACACCATTTTTCATGTCTTAAAAAAAGATTCCAGAATTGGGCCAGAACATACAAAAAAATAAAAAAATTTACTGGTTTGTAAATAAAACTCGTAATTTAAAAAACTTACAATCACTCCTCATGCCCATTGCCAAACACTTTTGTAATCTGCAGTATTGACAGCGATTCCTGTGATGTTTTGTTACTTCACAGCTTTTGCTCCCTCTGCACTGGTAACCAAGTTGTTTACGGATGCTTCTTTTGAAGAAGCCTTTACAACCTTCACAGCTAATGGCTCCATAATGCCTTCCACTTGCTCTATCACCACACACAACACAGAGTTCTAAAGACAGCCCCAAGCCTAAACAAGAACTCCTTCCATCTCTAGGCATCTTCATCTGCATCAAAAGAGTCTGCTTTAATTCAAGAATTTTAAAAATTTAAAGAGATTGTGATATTATTTACCTCCATGTCAACACCAGTATTGCCTCTTATGTGTTCAATTCCAGTGTGAAGATGATGATGTATTATACCAGCGGCAGCAGCAGCTGCTGCTGCTGCAGTGTAATGTTCAACATTCCCTAATTCTCTTTTGAGCTTGTGATCTGACATTTCTAAGTCTTGCATGTTCTCTATATTGCTATTTTGCAAATCCAGCCCAATGTGGTGTCTTCTAAGGGACCGATAGTCCCTCACTCCAATATTGTGCAGGTCTGCTTTATTTTCATTTAGCTTTTCCTCACTCTCTGTGTTTAATTTATTGTTGATAAGGGGCTTTGACTCTTTCTAAAAATAGTAGAAAAACTGTTGGTAATTGCGATCTTTCATAACAATTGCTCTGGTTACATAAAAGAAAAAATGTGTAATAGGCTTTTAAAGAGATAAAAGTCATGCAGGATTATCATTGGCGATGCGGTCTTTACCTCAGCGTCGACGTCAGCTTCAGGTTCAGCTTCTTCGTCCTCTTCCTCTTCTTCGTCATTTTCTTCCTCTTCCTCGGGTTCGTCCTCCTCCTCTTCCTCGCTGTTGTCGTCGTGCTGTCGTCTCGTGTTCTCTCTCGTGGCCGTCCGATTGTGCGTCGCCGCTTGCGTCGAGCGGAAATTCACGTCCACTTGCTTTTCGGCCTGCTGCTGCTGCTGCTCGACGTTTTCGTACTCGCCGTCTCTATCCATTTCTCCTTGTCTAAAAATAAAAAAGCCCAAACACACGCTCGATCGTTCTCTGCCGTTTTACAAAAGAAGCTAAAAATAAAGGCGAACTGTAAATGACGAGGAGCGAGTTTGAACGCGAGCGAGCGAGACGGAGCTGCCATGAAGGAGAGAGACGGAGAGCGGCGGCAGCAGCCGCAACACCTGTGCCGTGTACACGTAGCCCGTTCGTCGAACTTTACTGCGCGCTCTAACCTCAATACGGAGAACTCTGGCGGCGCTCCGCAACGCCAACCAATTGAGTTGCAGGTGCACTGCACGGCCGCGGGCTTTTATCAAGATCCTAGAGGAAAAAGCGGACCCCCAGCGTCGTCATGCGATTATCTCTGTAAGCGGGTTGCCACTCGCTGAGCCCTTTCATTCGCCAATAGATTTTCTGGGAAATTCAAGTTCCGCAGGGTGTATAAAGATAAAGAAACGCGTCCACGGTGCCGCGAGAACAGGAGCAAAAGAAGGAGCGGAGAAGAGACTTTATTAGAGAGGGAGAGCGCTCTCGCTCGGTGGCAGGTAGCCAGCGGAAGAGTAGGAGCGGAAGCGGCTTCGCTACTTGCTCTCCTGCACTGCTACTCCACCCAGGTGCATTCTTCGCTACGTGCACTCGCCGCCTGCTAAGAGAGAGGCTGACCTTTTGGAATTTTAAAGGCTGCTTCCCTCTCTCTCTCTCTCTCTCTCGCTCTTACGCCTGACCACACCAGGCAATCCGCTCTCCTTTTTACTTTTGATTTATACGCGCGTCTTTCTTACTATTTTTACGAGTGCTTGTTTATGTCTGCAAAGGCACCGGTCCCAACTTTTTTTACCATTGATTTTGATGATTTATGGAAAAATGATGATTGTTCGGGTCTCGGCTCCAATTGTCACCGGGAGAAGAGGAAATTTCGAAATTTACGAGAGACTTTTTAAATTTACGTGCGCTAAAACCAGAGACGAGGGTATAAATATTTTTTATTGAGGCCGTCGGGAGCGTTAAAACGGGAAGATAAAAAGAGGTAAAAAAAAAGCGGGGCCGCTCTCTTACGAGTACTTTATCTACCTGACATTTTGATTCGCTGGAGCAGCAGCGGTGGCGCACCTGCCACCGTTGGGGCGTCGCACCGTTGCGGTCAGGCCTGCATTTTTCACCGTCGACATGTCGAGGGCAAGGAAGTCTCTATATACTCGGCTCCATCAAAACCTATCGAAGAGAGCGTGCAACAACAAATTTTCAAGTCAACTCTACTGCTTGCTACTATAGGTTATGTTTTCTTATTAAAAAATAATTATACCTGTGGAGTCGCGCGCTCTCTCGCAATTAGCTAATCGAGCAGGTGCATTAAGGCCACTGGGAAAAAAACGGTAGCTAACTTGGCGGAGAAGTCTGGTCGGTGCGTGGGAAGGCGACAAAAGAAGGATCGAGCTGTAGCGTCCAAACACACGGAGCAAGAGCGAATCGCTTGGCGCGTGCAGGCACGCGAATTTCAAGTGTGTGGAAGGCGCTTTAGCGCGAGGACGACGGGAGCGCAAAGCAAAGCTGCTGCAGCAGGCCGCGAAGCCGCCGCTACGCGACAGAGAAAGAGAATGGAAGGGAACTGAATCGAGAGAGAAGAGGAGAGCCGAGAGGAGGGAGAGAGGGACGACACACTAGCTAATCGGGGCGTGCACCTAGAGCTGAGGTGCACGAACGCGAGACTTGCCTAACCGCCTTTTCGAGATCAAACTCTATACTGCACCGATGCACGCAACTCGTTTACTTTTACTTCAACCCTTAGCTTTTATTCCTTAAGTCTTTTTACTTAAAATAATAAAACATAAATAAGTCTGTTATTTTTAAATAAATACTCAATCTTTATATAGAAATAAGCTGATACAATTTTTTAAAGTTAGTAGATATCAAAATTATTAGCTTGAAAGTGACCCGGTAGATCTCAAGCTAAAAATAATGATAGATAGCGTAATGTACACACTCAAAATCTAAACATAAACAAATAAATAATATTATTTTATACTCAATTCTTTCAGATTTTTTAAATAAATTCAGTAACATTCATCGAAAATTATTTAAAAATATTTTTAAGTTGTATCGTAAAAATCGGTAAATACTTGATCTTTTATTTGCATTTAAAAATTGTAACAAGGTCATTTTTGCTTTTTTCGTAAAAGATAACGGAATCGTAAAAATCGGGAAAAAGATTCCTAACCTATAACGCTAACGACTTTGTATAAAGATAAGAGATAAAACTTATCAACTCATTAAAGTGCATCGGATGCACATTGAACCTCGAAATCTTAATGAAGGAACGCTGCGTCAGCGCAGGCACAAACGCTAGACACTGAAAACTTAAATTTTTGACAAGCCAGTCCTCACCTTGAATATATTACTTTTCGACCGCTCTCGGATGAGTAATTTCTGTTCGTTCTCGGCCTTGATCATCTGTTGAGAAGGATGTCGACAATGTCCCCGGGAGTTCATAACCTTTGGCACAACCATTTACCTTTGCCGCCTGCTGCTTTTTTGTCTCCTCCGCTGACTGCTGGCTGGCGCATGACATGCGTCGCGCGCAAGCGAGCACGTGATCACACCCCCACTGCCGGCGCACGTGTGTGTTATCTGAATCTGGCTGCTTTGCTTTCCGACTATTTATTTGAGCGTGCGCGGCGCGGTTATTGCGCCGATATATGGCGCGCCGTTGTTATCTTACAAAACTGTGATTTAGACTTTTAGCTTATTTTACCAAAGGTTATACGAAAAGTGCTGTAATTTAAATAAATTTAGGAACGAAATATTAAGATAAATTTTAAAATTTCGTGAACTTTGCCGTAAAAAAAGTTTTGTTTACAAGTAAAAAAAAAGCTCTCTTTTACTTTATTAGGAGTGGTTGTTTAGAAAAACACGAAGAAATTAAAAAAGACACTGATTTATTTATTTTGCAAATATTCGCCATTACATTTGCGTTATTATTTAGAATAACGAACACAGCCAATCCCCTATTTGTCATTCATTGCAATAAGTCTATGTTCACATCTTATGATATATTATTACACATATACGGTATGTTGCAAAGGAGAGAGCAAGACCGAACAAAGGCACAGGGGCATCTTTTGAAGGGTGATTTCATTATGAGTGCGGCGTTGCATGTGCCATAAAGTCAATATTAGATACAAAAAAAAGATTAATCGAGCAGAGACAGAAAAAAGCAGACACATGGAACAAAGGGCTCATAGTGAAATAACTCTAATAAACTATTTAAAATGGTACGTTCCTCTAAAGGAAAAGAAATACATTACATTTTGATATAGATACATTGTCTCTGGTGATCACAAATGCCAAAGAATTGTGATACTTCATTTATATAATTTTTGGCGATTACTTAAGGTAGAACGATTCCTTATTTAGATAAACAAGATAGTAAAAAGTTTTAAAGCAAGCTAGCTACTAGCTCACTTTGTCTTTCAGATCTTATTCACTAACCAAAAACATCTTGACTCGCAAATACAATGTACAAAAATCCATCCTCATCTTTTTCTCGTTGGTAAAGCTGAGCCATAGTTGTACTACCACTGACAATACTCCTTTGATTTACAAGCAAAAAAAAGGCTTGTGTAGGATTCAATTGTAATCTCCTCCTATAAAAGTTTCAATATTATTAGCAAGCTATCATGCCTTAAAGAGTAAATTAAAAGGAACAAAGAAAAAAACCTCACCTAACAATTTTGATTAACTCTGTGACAGTTAAATGATCTGGCACCAGAAACTTTGTTTTATCAAGCACTGGCAACTGCTTCTCAGCATAGTATCTTTCCACTATAATAGGTACCTTGTTTGGGAACTTTTCTTTAATCAAAGTTACATCGTTGACACGCTGATCTACAAAGAGAAAAGTAACATTAAGTGAAATGCTCATCAACAAGTAAAGGGGCCACAGAGAACTATCTCTGCGCGATAGTGCGCAGTATTATTTTGGTAAATGGAAAAGAAAAAGCGTGCTGGCGCTGATCACCGTCTTACCGAACGATCGTCTTTCCTTGAAACTTTTTGGCGTTAAATTCATAGTTGCGCCGTGTGTTGGATCAGCAGTGCTGCTGCGCGTCAATGGACGCTTTTCCGAGAGTTTCCCAGCGGCTGGTCGTTTTCAGCTAGTTTCCACGTCGATCCGAGCACTTTTCGCTTCCTGACGCAGAGATTACTTCGCGCTGTCGTCCCCTCAATCGCGCACTTTGTCCGCCGTAAAAACTGATTTGTATGTTACGCGCTGCGCACACACGAAAACGAAACAGAGAGAGCAAAACACAAATATCGCTTGTCTTGGCTGGCCCAGACGGCCACACTACTATAGTGCGCGTGCGCCTCTCATCCGAACTCTGCGCTGCTTAGAAGCCAGGCTGAAAGATGCCACATGAATAAAGAGCTGTTTGCATGTGTTGAACGGCTGGGCACTGCTACGACGTAGTATACCAATATTGCACCCACACATCGAACATCTGAGAGAAAGTAAGTGCTGCGCTTGCGCAGAAGCATGCGCAGGCTGTATCCTTTTAAATGGCTCTCTTTGTCACAGTTGAAGCATCGTTTATCGCCTAGGTACTTTTCGAAGTACTTTTTGGATGGGTGCTCAGCCTCATTGATGTGCGAAACTTTAAAAATATTTAATAAACTGAATAAATTTGCCTTCACTTTTTCTTTAATAAATAAAACCTTCGTAAACTATTTATAATATATCAGTATAAGTCTCTGAAGCATAATAAAAAAAGCATTTGTTCGAAATATTTAAATGATTATTGTTTTTTTTGCCTCTTTAGTACTTTCAAAACATGAATAAAAACAAAAAATAAAATGAACGAAGATACAAAAAGATATTAAAGAAATAGAAAAAAACGCAATGTCTACGTTTTTTAAGAATGCTTAATTTTTGTTATACAGAATTAATTTTTATAAATTAATTGTTCAATTATTTATTTATAAGTATTTTGAAGAACAAGTAGTATCATAAAGCTTGTAATAAATTGTATTATAAATGTAAACAAAAACATTTATGAAACCTATTTTTACATAATTATATAATGTTACACTTTTGTAAATAAAATCATAAAATTTAAAATGTCAAATCGAATCTCACTATTTTAAATAAAAGACGGTGAAACGTGTAAAAAATCCATCAAAAGAGCAACTAGCGCTTTGTAAATTTTTTACAAGTTCGACACAGTTATCGCAGGTCATATTTTATTTGGGCTCGACAGAAAGTTTTCGATCTTTATCGGGGTGGATTAGCTCCAGAAAATCGAATTTTCTAATGCGCAATTGAGGCGGCCGCAATTAGGAAAAGTCATGCAGGTTGTAATTGCTTTTGAAGAAAGTAATAGCAGGTAGTGATTTACGAGAGGGACGACTAGCAGTAAGGGATGGGCACTGTCTCGGCTCTCAGGGATAATCCGACGAATACCTAGAAAAAGGGCAGCGCAGAAGAAAGACTTTGCAGGGAGCAGAGAAAGGGGGAGAGAGAGAGAGAGAGAGGGAGGGAGAAATATCGATCGATCTTCGACGCACAAGTCAGCGCAATGTTTATCTCTGGCTCTGGGCTCGGGGGGCTGTGCGTGTGCGGCTGTGTTGGTGCGGGTCGTTGTTCGGGAAAAAGCGCGACGTACCGCTGCTGCTGGCTCGCTTTGCCGCGGCGGGTGCTGCCACCTATTTCGAGGTTTCAGCCGCGTGCGCCCCGCTAGCTGCCCGTGCGCCAAGCTCCGCTGCGTATGGTGTTTTCTCGCACTCGTTCGTGCATCATCTTGGCAGGCAGTCGCGTAAGTTCCAGTGGGAGGCCAGCAGCAAGAGCAGCGTCGTCGTCCTCGACAGCGAGTGCTCGCAGTGTGCTCCTCAGTGCTCGTGCAGTGTGTCGAAGAGTGTAGCAGCAGCAGCAGCAGCAGTCGTCGTCCTCCGCCTAATGAGAACGAAGAGGCGAGGGGAGTCCTGAGCGCGCGCCAGACAAAGACAGACGAGGAAGGGCCGCCGCCACGACGCTCGCTTGCTCGGGGCATGACCGGGGCTCCGGGGCCTGGGCTCTAGCGGCCCGGAGCTGGAGCTGCAGCGGCCGAGGATGCCCCTCTCGCGGCCGGCGCCGCTCTCCGCGGGCCTCTCCTCGCTCGCGGAGCAGCTGCAGCAGGCCAACGCTTACGGCGACGGCGGCCAGCTGCCGCCCCTGCTGCTGAAGCCGCGAGTCCTCGGAAACGGCGAGGCCGAGCAGCAGGGCGGTGACTCGGAGTCGGCTCCGGAGCGCGGCGGCGGTGGCGGTGGTGGCGGTGGTGGCGGCGGCAGCCACCTGCCCAGCCTCGGGCACTCGAGCGCCAACGGCAGCCTGCAGAGCCTCGGGCCCGCGGCCGTCGAGCTGCTGCACGCCGCCAGCCTGCACCTCTCGCGCTCCAGCTCGCAGTCGGGCTCGCCGCTGGCAGCGGCGGCCGCCGTCGCCAAGACGGAGCAGGAGCAGCAGCAGCAGGGGGCGGGCGGGCCCCCGCCGGCCCCCAAGTCGCTCAAGCCCCTGACCATGACCGTCACGCCGGACATCGTCATGAAGCTCTACATGAGCAAGCTCACGCCCTACGAGCACCACGAAATCTTCAACTACCCGCAGATCTACTTCATCGGCGCGAACGCCAAGAAGCGGCCCGGCATCATCGGCGTGCCCAACAACAACGACTACGACAACGACAAGGGCAGCTACATCCACATCATCCACGACCACGTGGCCTATCGCTACGAGGTCATCAAGGTCATCGGTAAGGGCAGCTTCGGCCAGGTCGTCAAGGCCTACGACCACAAGAACCACCTGCACGTGGCGCTGAAGATGGTGCGCAACGAGGAGCGCTTCCACCGGCAGGCGCAGGAGGAGATAAGAATCCTGAGGAATCTGCGCGAGCAGGACAAGGACAACACGATGAACGTCATCCACATGTTCGACTCGTTCACCTTCCGCAACCACATGTGCATCACCTTCGAGCTGCTCAGCATTAACCTCTACGAGCTCATCAAGAAGAACAAGTTCCAGGGATTCGGCCTGACGCTCGTCCGCAGGTTCTCTTACTCGCTGCTCCAGTGCCTCGACGCCCTGCACAAGAACAAGATCATACACTGCGACATGAAGCCCGAGAACGTCCTGCTCAAGCAGCAGGGACGTAGCGGTATCAAGGTCACTATTTCTTTTTTTTTTTTTTTTTTTACGATCCCCCTCTCACTCGCGCCAGCTTTTACCTTTTAAATATTCACGTGCGGCAGGAGGTAATGTTAAGTCTGAAAAATTAGTTTCGCCGCTTTCTCTTTCCTTTTTTTTTCCTTCTTCCTAGCGCAGGGACATTCGACCTTCGGCTTAATCTCCCCGACAAGGGTCCGAGCAAACTTTTGTTTCTCTCTCTCTCACGGCGGAACGTTTTCCGCCTGCCTACCGCTCCACACGGTTTCACCGTCAGATGTTCGCTCGCGGGAGTTTGCGGGACGGTCTCTCGACTATCCGTACACGCCCCAATTTGCTTTATGGAAATTTTAATAACGCGCCGAGTTTTTCATCCGGAACTCGATGAAGCCGAAGTAAAGAGAGAGAGGTCTCGGTACAGTTACTCGCTAGCATCCATAAAAATTAATCACAATTAGCTCGCTCATTGAACGGGGGGGCAGCAGGTCCGACGTATTTATCGGCTCCCATTTCCCATTACGGGGGCGCAGTTTGTAAATAGAACCGGCGTAAGGGAGGGTAGGGCAGGTACTATGGAAAACAAACAAGCGCGCCACATTGTCCTGGCGCTCTCTCTCCGTTTTTTTTTTCCGCTCTGAGCAGCCTCTCTTTTGTTCCTCCTTATACGCGGCACCGCCGAATAACTAAGTCGCAGACGAATCGATGAGTTTCTGTCTCGCGGCGACGCATCTCATTCAGTCCGCGAAACGTCTACATGCCCGAGTCCGTGTCTCCGAGTCGGTCTGTCTGTCTTTCTCTCTCTCTCTCTCTCTCTCTCTTTCGCACCGCCGCCACCGCCGCCGCCGTCGCCGGAAAACTTCCGGCTCGATATGGCGCTCTGCACTCTCCGCGCTTGAGTCACTCGCTATATCGTCTGCTTCGGTTCCTATGTGCCTCCGTGTGTGGCTCGTGCGCCTTTTTTCGCCTCGAAAATCTAGCCGCCTCTACGGCCTGCTGCTACGTTGCCGATCCTACCAATATGCGCGACGGGATATTCGCGTTTCGTTACGCTTTTCAAACTTTAGAAATTGCCTCCAATGAACATCAGCTGTTCCACTTGGCATTTCGTTTTTTTCCCAATACTGTTATTGCGTCTTGCAGAAAATTGCGCTCTCGAAAATTCTACCGGCCTGATTTACTGGTTTTCTTTAATTTCAATCAATTTTTTTTTATTACTCTTAATCGCGAAATCGGCTCTGCAGGCACTCGAACTTTTATCGTCGTAATTCGGACGGCTCATTAAATAAGCATTATGTGACAGATATGATTCATCAAGGCTGTCTGTTTCGTCAGTTTTTCCTTTTGCTCATCGAACACGAATACTTTAGTTTCTGATTTCGATGATAAAAGCAAAACTAATAATCAGCATTGACGTAACATTATAACATTTTTGATCCACGTCGCAAAATAAAAATTTTCCGCTAAAAGCAAGTTTCATTTGAGCGAAATTCCTAAAATATTGGCCGACAGGCAGTCCGAAAAGCAAAATATAATTAACCGAAATGAAAAGAGCGAAATGTCTGCGAAGCTAGTAATGAGAAAATGGACATTCTCGAGAGGATAAAAAGAGAGAAGAAAGGGAGGGCAATAGAGACGTAAGAAAGAGAGAGAGAGAGGAGACGATGAACGAAAAACTGCGCGGTGGTCATTTCGTAAGCCGGAGAGTAGAGGACCTCTCCGGTCGTTTACCTCAACGAGGTTGTTGCTTTAAAAACCGTTCTGGTACACCAAAGTTTTTCTAAAGTCCTCTTATTTAGGCTCTTTTTCAGATACATCCTCCTCTCCATCACGTTTTATTTAGTCACCGAACTAGTGTTATTTTTGTTTCCTCTTTACGTGGACTTTCGTCACGTTGGACAAAAGTGTTCGCACGTTTTAAAATCCCTTTGTCGCTGCTTCGCTTTGTTTAACTGTAATGAGAATGACTTTTTTGAAGAACGTTTACAGTAATCCTAATTTCTAGTTAATTTTTGGTATATACCTGTAATTGTTTGAAATTTTCATAAGAGCGATGCAACTGAAAAACTGTAGCTGTGTATTATTACCTAAGTACGCTTGAGCCCGAGACTTTTTTTACTTTTGCAGTTGAGTTTATAAATCTACATTGATTTTATTAATAAAGCAATTACGGTGTTTTACGTGCACTAAAATCAAAATAGAAAATTAAATGCTATAGATTCAAGATTAAAAATAAAGATTCTATCAGACTTAAAAATAGTAGATTCTGAATAAAATATAAAATGGTAAACTGGAAGGGGGGGGGGGGGCCGCACACGAAACGTAAAATAAGTAACTGTGACAGTGGCGCTGGTATGATATACAGTTATAGATTATTGATCGGACAGTATCATTTTCAATTGACGTGTTTACTAATATCCAATCAAAGCAAAGCAGCGATAACTTAAAGAGTTAATTATAGCGCTAATTTACACTTGTAAATTCGCACAAATTCGCAGAGATTCGCATATCCAGCACCCAAATTCGTTCGAATCCGCATGCAGATGGCCGTGAAAAATATTCGATAAACCGTCTGATTCGACCAAACTCTCGGTGCTCCGCCGAGACATATAGACCGCGTGTAGAGAGTTTATTAATAGTGCATCGTCAACCTATTCCATTTCTATTTTTACGAGCTGGCAAGCCTATACAGGAGGCTCGCTTTTTTTCCCCCGGAGCCTTCAGCCCGTAACTAATGCATGTTTCCGTCGTTCGCAGGTGATAGACTTCGGCTCGAGCTGCTACGAGAACCAGCGGGTGTACACGTACATCCAGAGCCGCTTCTACCGGGCGCCGGAGGTCATCCTGGGCGCGAGCTACGGCAGGCCAATCGACATGTGGTCGCTGGGCTGCATCCTGGTGGAGCTGCATACCGGCTTCCCCCTGCTGCCCGGCGAGGACGAGCCCGATCAGCTGGCCTGCATAATCGAGCTGCTGGGCATGCCGCCGCCCCGGCTCCTGGAAAAGGCCAAACGCGCGCGAAATTTCATCAGCACCAAGGGCTACCCTCGCTACAGCGGCGTCACCTTCACCGCCGATGGCAGCGTCAAGCTGAACGGCGGCCTCAGCCGGAGGGGCAAGTTCCGCGGACCGCCTGGCTCGAAGGACCTGAAGACGACCCTGAAAAGCTGCGATGACCCACTCTTCGTCGACTTCATCGAGCGTTGCCTCGAGTGGGATCCCGAGCTCCGCCTGACGCCAGCCCGCGCGCTCAGGCACGCTTGGCTGCGCCGGCGCCTACCCAAGCCGCCCGATAGCCAGGAGGGCAAGGCCCACGCAGCCCTGCAGCACACGGCCCACGCCTCGGACCTGCCCAGCCTCGCGAGCTCCGTGCACGTCAGCCTGCCGCCACCTCCGAGTGCCCTCCAGGTATTTCAGACTTGTTCCTGTAGCAGTAGGCTGCCGAACTGCCTACTGAGCTGCGTTGCTAATGAAAATGGATATGGTTTGCGGTAGGGTAGCGCTACACTGGGTCTGCCTACCTGGCCGTCAGGCGATAGCCCAGGCTACAGCAAAGCAGCCAGCTCTTGTAACCACCCCAGCCAGCAGCACAATCAGCAGCATCAACAGCCCCATCAGCAGCAGCAGCAGCAGCAGCACCAGCAGCATCAGCAGAAAAAGGGCGCAAGAGAGGAGCAACAGCTGGCCAACCAACTGTTTAAGGTGCTAGCGGACTTGAAGGACAGCGGCAACTTGCACAAGCCCAACAACGGCGCGCAGCACACCAATAACCGACGACAGCTCTATACGCAGCTCTCGCGGCTAAACTTTTCCGATGCATGCGAAACCCCGTTAACGGCTTACACCGACAAGGCTAACTCCCAGTGCCACTCGAAAGCTCTGTGGGACAGCCTAAGGTAAGTCCTGCAGTAGCTCGGGTTCGATCGCTTATAATCTCATGTAGATTAGCTATGGAATTCATTACATCATCTTTCATGCAATCGCAGTCCTTCAAAGTATTTTCAAGCTCGACATCAAACTGAAACGATGCTACCTATTTATTCCTGCGGATCATGCTTCTTTTCTCCTTACTTTTTCCTTCAAAGTCAGCTTTGAAGGAAAGCGCGTTTTCATGCGAAAAGTTGGACGCGAAAGGAACGTGTTCTCTCGGTCTTAAGGCTATTTTCTTTGATCCCTAGCCTGCAGGACGTTAAGCAGCACAGCAACGGCTCCTCGCACGACAGTCGCAGCTCCCACGGTTCTTTGGGCAGCGTCTCCGACAGGTCGCTCGTCGATAAAGACGTCTGGAAGGATATCAGGCGCTACGCCGCGGAGATGTGAGCGAGCCGTACGTTGCTCCTTTTTTTCTTCGAAAAGCTATCCACTTAGCTATCAAATTCGAGATTTATCTTGACTTGACTTTTGACATTTGACTGCAAATTCAAAACAGTTTTTGTCAATGTTTATCTTTTGATTCACGCTGGATTACTGATTTAGTTTTTAAAACACTTATGAATTCATTGCTGCGTTGTACATAATGCGATATTAGTAAATTTACTGTCAAAAGTTTAGTCAAGGATCATCCGATTCTCAGTGGTGTAGGTGGATAATATTCCGCATTTGAATCCGTTTTCTCCTCGCGTTTTATGCTCTTTGCATGCATTTCGTGTATTTTGAGTTTTTCACTCACGGTACTGACTACTTTGTACAGCATCAAAAGCCGGTACTTTTGTCGACTTTTAGTTTTTAATCCTGTTTCCTCTCTACTCTTTCTTCTGTTTTTTACTTTATTACTTAATAGACTGTACGCAAAATACAGCGAAACGATTGTTCGTTTCTGGTACGTATATATTGATAATCAGCCGAAAATCTGTTTCCTCTAAGTCACGTTTTTAAAGTCGTGATAAAAAGAAACAAAATTACATGTGATAACCAGAGCATTAACTTACTCTCGCGTATCATCTTGGGATTCGTTGTACGAGACACAAGAGACTTCTCTCATTGATCTATATTGGATGCTAATATACTGCCATTAGTTTTTATTATTGTAATGAAGTGGCGATTCAGTTTCGCCATTTTCAAACTGCATTAAATATATATGTGTAATGTGTATAATGCATTAAAACTTGTAAACAAATTTTCTACGTATAGATTTTTATTGTAAGTGGATCAATTTAGACAAAGACTTGATGTGCTTGTTAAATTTTTCGATATTAAAGAGAAAATAATATTCTGAAAGTAAAAAGTCGAATTATTGTGGAACTTTATTAACAAAAGCAATTTCATTTGAAATGAACAGCATCTGAATTTAATTTTATTGATAGAGAGGTTTTGAAATGCAGAAATGTCTTAAACAAGAAAAAAAGCTGCAAAAATGAAGATTTTTTAACTTTTTTGACGTTAATGACGAGTACTCTTTCCCGAATTCATTTTTTTCTCTTTATGCTTTAGAGTTACTGACTAGCACGTGATGTAGAGTGGACGCGCAATGCGATAAGATTTTTTTATAAAGAGAGTAGAAGATACGAATATTTGTATTTGCAGTGTTTTTTTAGCGTTAAAACTGTCAATATAACGTCCACACTTGCGGCGATTAAGACAACAGTGGAATTCGTCGTTGCATTTGAAGAAACATTTTTTAAAGAAGCAGTGCATTTTAACCTCGGATTGAGTTTTGTACAACGTGTCCCTGGATGCATACTTGCGTGCGCGCGATCTGCCGATATTGTTGACATTGAATTATAAGGCTGTGATCCAACGTCTTGACGTCGAGACATTTTGTCGAGATGACTTTCTTTATACACAAGAAATTAGAAGAGAAATAAGTAATGTGAAAAAAATAAATAATTAAAAACGAACTCTCAAGTATTTTAGATTTGTACTATGTGTACAAGCACCTTGGAAATTCGAACCGTCTGTGTTGCAATCGCAGCTCATCGCCGAATTGGACATTCAAAAACACAGACGTCAGTCAATGATTATGTTGTATGCGCTTTTAGCTTGGTAGGTAGTTAATTTTAAATTGGTATTATTACCAAGTTTTAATGTAATGAAATTTTACTGACGGTACTTATTTACAAACTTAAGTAACCAAAAATTTTATTATAAATTTTATTATAAATTTTATGTGTACAATACTCTTACTGCAGTCACTTGCAAATAGATCTTGCAATAACATGAATTTTTAATGACAAAAGTCTAAATCGGCGTCTAGCTTCGTTTGCTAATTAACAGAATCGAGAAAAGACAAAGTGCAGAAAAGCTAATACGTTGTCTAAAGATAATTGGAAATCCTAAGTCTGAATGTCGCGCAAGATTGATGGAATTTTCCTACTTTAGGCTGAGACTTGCTTCGAATTTTAGCAATTGTTAGGCACTTGTCTACTTGTGGCTAAGTAGACTTTAAAGACTACTTAAAATTGATTTGATCAGTGAGTTGCTATCAAGTGACCGAGTGAGATAAATAAAATGCTAACCTAAAGTCATAATTTTATTTGCATTTATATAAAAACTGAATGCTATGAAATTGTGGACGAGGAATTGTAAAATTACTTGTAGATGGTTATAGGAAAAAATTTACAGGTTCCACAGCCGGATATTTAAAAGAATATTATAGTGTAGACAAATGATTAAGAAGAACATTTTTATATCTGCGTTGTGGCGCAATACTTTTTTGTTGTTCAGAGAATTGTAATAACAAAGCAATAGAGAACGTGCATAATATTTTTATTAAAGGTTTTTAATTTTTTGCAATAATCATCACCTTTCAAATCCAAATGTTGTAAATATTGGCGCTCTCTTTGGAGTTTGAAAGGCACCATGTAATTTCTATTACGTGCATTTGGTTTAGCCCAAGGTTGCTGCAATTTCCAAAATACTGTATAAAACATTAGATTCCGCTTAAAATTAGGCAATTTGCCGAATATTATGCATTTTCTCCACTTTGATGGGGCAAAATTATTACGTCAGCAGCATTCGCGTGCGTGTGTGCTGTTAATTTTATGTGCATGATGAGTGTAATTAAAAAATTAAGTGAGTTTCGAAAGCATTTTACACGTGTATGGATGTATGTATATATGTGCGCACGTATTCGGCGATAGTTTTTTTGGTGATTATCGCTTTTTAATCGACCTATTGGTATGTAATAAGACTTGTTCTAGTTATGCACGTTTATGAAGTATCCTAAGTTCATTTATATTTTAAACATTTTTTGCACTGTCGCTATAAATGCGTGGTGCTGTATCAAGTGCCCCGCAGTCGATGTCTAAAATATATCTCGGACTCGACGGCGCAATTGTGAGATGCGAGTATCGACAATCTTAAAAAAAATTCTGGCGTGACTCCCTTAAACTGGTTTTGCTTTATATGTAATATTAAATCACTTTGTAAGTTTAGGTGTATTAATGCGGTATATTGTTTATTGGGCCTTGAATATTCTTCCGACTGTAATTATTGATAATTGCAAATTTAGTCATTGATTAAAATATTGAAGTCATAACTAGCGATATTATTTGACCTTGTTGTGTGTTCAATCTTAATATAGAAGCAAAAAAATTATTAGAAAATAAAATTTTATACATACTGTGTAAGTCATATTTGGATTAATTGTGCGCAGATAAAGGTCAAATTCAGTGTTTAATTTCAAATTGTAACGCTTGGTCAAAAAAGTTAATGTTTTGCTTAATTGTAAAGTAATCAAATCGTGTGTAATGAAATCTTTCGTTTTAATCTAAACGGCAACTCCAATGTTAGATTTTATGCTTAAAGAAAAACATTTTGTAGCATGTATTTTTTGCTTTGAACGCATTATTAATCGGCATATTAAGGAGTCGTTTATAATGAGGTCTCAATCAGTAATTAGGTATTAGTAATCGATGCTGTAAGTACGCACGCACGCACGAAAAGCGACTTTGTAAATATCATAAAATGTGACTAGAATCGCTGTGGAAAATCGCGAGCGCCAGTGATCTCGTCGAAATACTCAAAACATTTAATACTTTTAATTATGAGACTTTGTAAATAGTGTGCAAATAAAAATTTATTATTTTACTTTTTGCGATAAAAAGAAATTGTGTGATGATTTAAAGATACGGCTGCAGGGTCGCCACTGGGTCATTAATTTATCTTCAGAGAAATCAATAGATCTTATTAATGATGAAAGTGCAATCCTACAACAGTCAATAAAAGCTTAAAGTTTTAATGCGAAACATTTCTGGTCAGACTTTTTATATATGAATGTGATGAAATTCGTTTCTTTAAATAGTCGATTTTTTAATTATATTTATTCTTTGTGTCAGAGTGGGTAAAAATGGTCGACAGTCGCGGACTCGCTGATTTTTCCCAGCAGAGGTTGCACTTACAAAAAAAGCATACTACATAAATTTGTACGCATTAATAAAAAAGCCCGTTTGTTATAGCGCGCGTGTTCTCAAGCATAATGTCATGTGTATAATAACAAATATAATACTGGTAATAATAATGCATAAAACACATTAAGACAGAGGAATCCTAGGTGTATAAATGTATAGATAAGGTTGATTTGTAAAAGGCATGAACAAATCCTAGGATTAACGAAAAACGAAAAAACAGCGCGACACTTTTCTTTAAGCGACGATGCAGACTTGATCTCTTTATTCGTACCGTGCGGCATACTACTAGTAATTATGTATAAACCAGATGCATTATCGCTATAAGGAAAAGGTGGAATGAAATAAAAAGAAATGTGTATACTCTCGTTACGTCCAACCGCATTTTACCTCCTAGTTGAATTTCCCAATTGCGTAAGCTCACGGACGTTCGCGCCAAAGCTTTCGCACGTTCGATTGATATAATGGAAATGCGTAGAGGAACCGAGACTTGTTAAAAAACGGTCGGCGCCGATCGAGAGATTACCGCTACAAAAAAAAAGAGAGACACATGCTGTACATTAAACGTAGCGAATTTATGAGAGCCCATCAGGCGGACAACGCAGAGAACCCAGTGAAATGAGAAGAAAATAAAACGCCTTGAGATATTGTATTGCCTCGTCCGGTGTTTGCTGTAGTTGATAAACTGTACGTCGTGAGGCGATCTTGGACAGGTCAGCAATTAATTAGCGTTCAGACACGTAGAGAAAGAGGCGAAAGAAGAAGACGAAGACGAGACTCACTTTGAGTGAATTGTACGAACGGTCAAATTCGTCTTCTTGAGATTCAGTGCCCGAATACCTGATTTCATTATAATAAGTGAATAAATACTGCTTACAACGGTTAACATTTGTTTTTCATTTTTCCTCAATAATCCCAATCCTCACTTTACTTAAGTATCAAGTTTTCAAATATTAGCAAAGTGTTTGTAATCAAATTCTAAAAATGTTTACAGTAGTATTTCACGATTGTTTAAAAAAATTGGCGGGGTGTAAAATCAGCTTAAAACGCCCTCTGTATCTAAGACGCGAAAGATTGACGCAAGCGCACAGAATACAATCACTAGTGTGCAGTAAACATACGCACACATGTTTAGCTAGACTCACATACATTAAAAGAATCAGCGAAAAGAGACAAAAAGAAATACACCCACGTCTCACTTGCGTGCACAGAGTCAAGGAAGAAAGGAAAACAGAGGTTGCGGCGAACCCATCCGTTTCCGTGTCCTCCAGCAGAAGGAAGTGCAATTATCGGAATCGAAGCCAGGAATATTGCGTTGTACTTGTACACTTGTACTTGTACACAGTACAGGTGTGTAGGTAGGTAGCTGCCCATGTGTGGGTGCAGCTGCGCCATGAGCATTCGACTCTCCAGCAGCAGTAGCGTTCAACTGTTCTCCTTTCTTTCTCACTAATTGATAACCGAGAGAGTAGGTGCCGTCATTCCGCTGCCAGAAGCATTCTAATGAGGCCCAGTGAAACGCAGCTGCCAGCGGCAAGTATGGCTCGAGGCGAGAGCACAGCGACGAGTGCCTAAAGGACGTTCGCTCTTTTTCCTTTTTGGCCTCAAGGACGCGGCCCCGTAGTACAGCTGGATAGGTGCAGCGCAGCAGCCTCGCCAACGCATCTCGCTATCCCCAAGTGTCAGAAGCAATTCACTTGCTCGGCCAACGCGCTCCTCGGGTTCCCGATTGCCGAGCGAGCAGTATGCTCAATGAGACCTGCATCTCTAGGCTATTATGGCAGCAGGAGAGGACAACCTCGTCAACGGCTCCAATGCTTCCAGTAACAACAATAACAACAATGCCAAACCCAGGCAAGAGAAACAGTATGACTACCTGCTTAAGTTCCTTCTTGTGGGTGACAGCGACGTAGGTAAGCAGGAGATTCTCAGTGGCCTAGAGGATGGTGCTTTCGAATCCCCTTTCTGCAGTGGCAGTGGTAAGTTATCTTTTTTTTTTATCTAAGGTTTAAATTTGCTTTTATAATTATTATTGTGTAACTTGTAGCATACAAAACAACAACCATTTTATTGGATGGAAAAAGGGTAAAGCTGCAACTATGGGACACATCTGGTCAAGGAAGGTTCTGCACCATCATAAGGTCTTATTCTAGAGGAGCTCAAGGGATCCTTTTAGTTTATGACATTACAAATAAGTGGTCTTTTGATGGAATAGATCGTTGGCTAAAGGAAGTAGAAGAGGTAAATTATTTTATTTTCTATCACTGCTCAGTATCATAACTTTAATATTTTCTGACCGTAGCAAGCACCTGGTGTACCAAAAGTACTAGTTGGCAATCGTCTTCATTTGGCTTTCAAGAGACAAGTGAGTGAGCGGGATGCAGAGTTGTATGCCGCGAAGAATCGCATGGCATTCTTCGAAGTATCTCCATTATGTGATTTCAACATCAGGGAGAGTTTCTCTGAGCTCTCTCGTATGGCACTTCATCGCAATGGAATGGAACGCCTCTGGAGATCAAATAAAGGTAAATTTTGTTATTCAAAATTTTATTTTTAATACGTTTCTTTTCCCACACTAATAATTACTTATCTTACTTTCAGTTCTCAGCCTTCAAGAATTGGCTTGCCGAGCAATAGTAGCAAGAACTACAGTTTATGGAATAGATCAGCTTCCTTTGCCTCCTTCTATCAAATCTCATCTAAAATCATATGCCATGACAACCGTGTCCCAGTTGCGACCACGTCTTCATACATCGTGTACCCATAGTCGAACTTTCTGTACCATTAAAGCCCTAAATTTAGGTCACCGAAAGTTACGTTTCATATCAGGATCGAGCCCCGGAAGTGGAGGATCTTCGACGCCTGGTAGTTCACCGTCCGGAAGTATTAATGACTCACGTACAAGTTGCGTAGGTCGAAATTCCTGCACGATATCCTGATCAGAAACAGCGTTGATACGCTTTTGGTCCATTTTAAGTTTCAGCGTCTGATGACGTTTCTCGTTTTATTTTTAGTTATACACTAATACTTTAAGTGAAGTTCGATGTTACTTTTAAAACTGATTAATCGTTTTGAAAATTGTGTGAAAATTGTTAATGATCACACTGTATTTTTGAAAATCATACAAAATCTACACATTTAATTCAAATGAATATTGCTAGTTGATAAAAGTTAAAGTAGAACTCAATTAAAGTATTGATATAGAAAAATGTTTGAATGGACGTCCATCCGCTATCTTTTTAAGAAATTCACGAAATTTCTTCATAGCAGATAGGGAAAACCTCGATACGGGCAATATATGACTTAATTATGTATGTAAGTACCAAGTAGTTTTTGTGTGAGTGTGCTATATTTCATGTGCAAATAAGCATTGTAACCCAATACATGCAATTCTTAATTTTTCGAAAAAATTGAATATTTCATTATAACAATTGTAAGCTGTTATGTTTTTATTTTATTGTTTGTTTGAAAATTGTTAGAACAAAAAGTCTTCTAGTCTGTAAAAAATTGGTATTCATTTGGTTCATAAAAAAACGCTATACCTAATTGGACATGATTGAGAACTTTATATATCTGTAGAAAATCCAGAGTTCATATACTTTGGTAAATTGTGTTCTATAAATTATGCAACAATATGTACAAAAAAATTTTTTACACTCTTTCATGCTAACTAACTTTATGAGCAACAGTAGCGAGCTAGTCACAGTGATAAATTCAAACTTTAATGCAAACTCTCTTCCATAATTACTGTAAGTTTACTTTGGTTTAACAAAATGTGTATTTATATATAAATATATGTTTAGAGGTTGTACAAACTTCAACAGGGTTCACCTGATAACCGAACTTCAAAAAATGTAATGGCGTCAATGCGACTATTCATTAGAAATGTTACTAATAAGAATTAGAGCAGTTGTAATGTTAGAATACTGAGGTTTTCGAAAATTTGAACGAGAACTGAAAAAGTACGTGTATAAAAAACACTTAAGAGTCGTCTTATTATTTGTGTATACGCTACTGTAAGTCGAAAAAGATGCGATTACAAAAGAACTGGATGCCAATCATATTTTTGTACATCTTGTATAAAGTATTTTATGTTACTTACAAAACAGCTCGTTGATGTATGTCTGTAGGTGTGGGTGCATGGAATTTGAAATCATGTTAACAAAGAGCGTATATATCGCTCATAGGAAAAACGTGAAATACTTGTAATATAAATAACAGTTAAGCATTTATTTGTATTTTCTATCCTTGAAATTCAATCCTATTTCCTTTTTTTTTAACGCTGATTAGTGAATTAAGCATCGACGCTTTTCTAAAGGGAAGGGTGATTTTAAAGGGAAAACAAGCTTGCATTGCCATGGCGACAAAATAAAGTTTCTTGAACCTGAACAGAGTTTTGTGTTTACTTCTGTGAATTAGTAAATGCTAAGTAAAATGAATAATACTCCAAAGTCTCAACATTTAAAACTATATCTTAAGTTAAAACATCAGGAGTCTATTATTGATAGATCGATTGAAGCTTTTTTAATCAACTCAAAGTGTGAATCTGAACTTTGTTTTAGTATTAAACGTGACATAGATCAATTTGAACAAGAAAGGTAACCAAAAACGTAAATGTAATGCTTAGTGATTTAATAGATTAATTGATTTAACTAAATAGTTAATTGTTTACACAATTTAGACAAAAACTGCAAGACTTCTTAAAGCAGTCTGTGATCCAGATTTATGAAGAGTTAAAATCTGCCAAAGCTACGATAAATACTGGAAATATACAGCAAATCGGTAAATGAATACTTTTAACTGATCAATTTTGTAGTTTGAATTTATCAAAAACTTTATTAATTAATTTTTTTAAGTGGTCGAAAACTTTAAAAGAAAATTACAAGATTTGTGGAAGAAAATAGAAGATTTTAAGAGTCATTGTAATCATGTAGATAATTTAATAGGAGAGGAAAATAATTTGAACACTGAACTTGCCACATTAATGAGAATAATTCGAAAGCATAAAAATTTAATTTCCGATGATGGGTTTTATTGCAAATCTTTAAGCGTCAAAACACAAAAGGAGGATCCTATGAAAGAGTACGATTACGACGACGTTGAAGATTTCTGTACATTATTAGCGAAAACAGGTAAATTAACTCGAAATATAAAATCTTAAAATTGATAATTCGATTCTGCGATTGCATTTATAGGACACACCGGTAATTGGAGCGACGAAGACCATCTGCTCTACCTGAAACTTCGTCAAAAACACAAAACTATCCCCCATCTAGTCCGCGCGATACAAGTTAAGTGTCCCGATTTGACGAAAGAGTGCATAATAAACCACGATGCCTGGTACAGAACTTACCTGAAGCTGCGGGAGAAGCAGAAAATCGCGGTCCAAGAGTGGCGCAAACGCAAAGAGACAGAGCGGCAGGCCCGGCTTTCCCGAGCGTCCGAGTCCGATCGTAACGAATTCATGCCCGAAATTCTCAGATCTTCCGAGCAGAGTAAATCCGAGCTCGAGAAGAAAAAGGAGATGCTGAAGCAGTGGAAGGAGCAGAAGGAAAAGGTGCGCGCCGCGGAGGAAGAAAGATTGAAAAATCAAGTCAGGGCCAAGACGGAGTACGAGGAAATTCGAAGGCAGGCTCGCGTGTCCCGCCTGAAGAGGAGACTCGCCGATTACAAGGAGAAAAAAGCTGCACGGCAGGAGAGCTGCGAGAGGCGCAGGAACTCTGAGCCGTCTGTGACTCACCTGTTTTTGCAGATGTTTCGGTTATTGTTTTTTTTTATTTTTAGTCAATAATTTGTACTTTTGAGTAATCTGCTTTTTTTTTTACAGAGCGAGAGATGAAGAGTTTTTTGAGCGGAGAAGAAATATGTTGCTGGCGAAAATGGGCCAGTCAAAGTCGAATGATCAACCGATTCGGTGCAATGTCGTGAGAAGCGGTGAATCTACTTTGTTTAAAGAGACGATCGCTTGGCAGGAAAAGCAGAGAAGATTCGAAGGGAAAGGGGAGAGAACTTCGCAAAGCTATTACATAAAAGATTTGCCAAGAAGGTAATTAAATAATAATTAATACTGAGAGAAAAAAAGAGTAAAAATTACTATTTATCATTATTTCAGATATAAAAAGAAAAATAAGAATATTTACTATATGTTTTGACTTAACGTTAAGTACTACAATTTTCGATTTTAATATTTATTATTCATATAGTAAATATTATTATTTTTCTTCTCATCTCTGAAATAACGATACGAAATAGTAATTTTTTCCCTCAGTGAATAAATGATTAAACTGTTTTTAAACGTTATTTTTATTTTAGATCAATGGTCAGTTGGAAGAGCTTCGAATTTCCTGGATCTATATCCTCCAGGCAAAGATAGTCAATTAAGAGAATATGTATAATAATTCAATTTGTACAGATTTAGGATGTAAATGGAGGAGGTGAAATAAAAATGTAAAGACACTTTGATATATACTTATGTTTATTTTCTTTCTTTATGAAGGTACTTTGTTTTCTTGCAGACGGTGTACATAATAAGTCATGATCCTGTTGGAAGTATTCAGCTGGATATGCTGGATTCCAGATGAATTCCAGGTGAATTCCAGGTGGATTCCAGCCGAAATCCATCTGGATTCCACGCCGGAAATCCAGCGTATTCAGCTGGATATTTTTTAACAAGGGAGTAAACGCGCATCAGAGTCAACACTGATCAATTCGAATTCCATTTCTATGGAATATGTTTGAATTATGTTTGATGTGTTTTAATTTTTTCTTACTAGACTGTAGTATATTTTATAGTATTATTATTATATTGTTCCAAATAGGGAATTATTGGCTGCTCTCTTTTGGTTATCAGTTTTGTAAGATATTTAAATTAGAATTCTTTATTCCTGACCTGAAAAGTTTTTTTACAATACTATCATAGATTTATATAATACCAACCTTTTACATCTAATCGTGTGGAATCCTAGGATTATAATTTAATATTATTAGATTTATTAATGATGTTACATTTTGTTTTCAGTTAAATAAACGAATGCGAAGATTATCATTACAATTTTCTAATAGTTGTATAATATTGGTAAATTTCTTATTTTTTTGAAAGGCTGTAAAATTTTGATGGCCATAGACTAGAGCTATAATTGCTTTAAGAGAGAGAGAGAGAGAGAGAATAAAAAAAATAAAGATTTGATTTTAATTATAGCCATCATAATTTTCCTGAAAAAGAAAACAAAACATTAGTCTTTAGTGCAGCAAATTTGTAAATTGTATGTATGAGTGGTTTTCTTTTCCTTTTCTTGTAGTCTATAATGTTATTATTGTTTGTAGTCTCGAGAAAATTTGCATAAAACTTCTTTAATATAGTAAAGTATTTGCTTTACTATATTAAAGAATTTGCTTTACTATATTAAGAATTATTCTTGTTATTTAAAATGTTTTCATGGAATTTTGTTGAATCGTACAAGTCATTTTCATATCGATACATATTTGTCAGTGTGCCCCTATTGTTGGTATTCGTAAAACGCATCGGTAATCAAGATATTTTTAACGTTGCATTTTTTTAGTATCAAATAATCGTCATTTTGAATATTTAAATTTACTTTTTTTATGTTATTTGAATTAATGTTTTCTTTATTAGTAGGGTGTTTGCATATTTTTTTAGCATATTTTTAATAGGTCGTTTTTTCCTTTAATTTCGGGTTAGCGTAATTTGGTACTATTTTCATTATGTTTAGATTTGGTGTCTTGTTTCGTTGTCTTTTTCATCACATTTTGTTCACTACTTTTCAGATGTTCTGAATTTATTTGCTGCGGTAGTTTGGATAATTTGTTTGTACTTTCAGCGATTGGATTCTCGGCATGTTTGTCGATATTTTGATTTTTTATATTTGATTTAGTTCTATTTTTATTCTTGCAAATTATATGTATCGAACCATTCATAATAATTGGGCCTGATTTAATGATTATTTCAAAAATTTTTTTACTTTCGAGATTTATCTTTGCCATATTTCTATTTACTTTATTATTGTTTCAGATTAAATCGTTTAATGTTTCTTGAGTTCTTCGTTTTCTAAATTAATTTTTGCAATCTTTATGTTTACTGAATCGTTCATAAGAGTATGCTTGAATTCTGTAGCTATATGATATATTTCATTTTCAAAATATACATGTACAATGTCTGTATTTATTTTTTCATTAGTAAAAGGATCGCTGATAGAATTATAAGCTGTAAATTAGTAGTTTTTTTTTGTAGCAAAGTTTATACAGTGGGACTCTACTTTTGGAATATAGTCAATGTTTATGATATGTTTATGATACCTTTTTTTATTTGATTTGCTATTACCAAAGCATGAAACGTTGAAGTATATTTTCTTTTTATTTTATCTGAAATTTTAGGATTTAGACGAAGCAGAAAATATTTTAATTTTATTTCATCGATAAATTTTGTGTAATCTTTATTACGTTTTCATTCAAAAAATAAAACATGTAAAATTTCGGTTCCCAAACGTGATATTCTTGAAAAATATTCCAGGACTTTTTCATTATCATATTGATAGTTTTGAATAACTTCGATTATTAATTGATACGTAGTTTTGCCACTTGAAAATGTTTTCAGTATGTAGATTTTAAATTCACTATAATATGAAAATTTTTGACCAATGATTGCATTGTGCTTTATTTCTTAGTTTTTTACAAATAATTAACGGAAATAAATGTTCAAATGATAATTCGTTTATTGATAGTATTTTATCGCATTTACTTATGAATTGATGGACCGATACATTAGAACCATCAAAATCGGGAATAATTGTTAGGAGAAATTCGAAGAATTCAAATTCATCATCGTTGGTATAGAAATTTTTACAAAAAAGAATGATTTTTTTCAAGTCTTGTTTTTTTATTATATATTTCATATATTTATCATTTGATTGATTGACTGTAGTTGATTCTTGATTAGGCGGTACGTTGGCTTTTGCTCCTGTATTTTATTGTCGATGTTTGCGATTTTGTTAATACAATGAGGTCATTTGACGATTTTACTTTTGCAAAGTTGCAAATTTTAAAGATTTGTAGATGTTGAAATTGTGTTGAGGTTTCGATTAAATATTCGTTCGTCTCTTTACTTTGATTTTAACTAGGTTAAATTGCACTCGTTATTTAATTTTTTTTTTTTATAATTCGATGAACTCGCTCGTCGGGATTTTTATAATAAAAAAGGAAGGATAAAGTTATTATGACTTTTAATTCACATGTACTTGCTCGTCTTGATAATGTATAGTCCTTTTTTTTTCTTTAATGTCTGTGTAATTATATTATTCAGTACTTGGTCATGGTTTAAGATATTCTCAAAAGATCAAATCCAATTATTAAAAAAACAATTATATTATTATTATTAATGCTCCCGAACTTATTTCGATATATAGGACTTTATAAAATTTTGTAGCTACTGAAATTGCTTCATTTAGCAATATTTTGTAGTTTAATGTTGTCTTTTCAAAATTTAATTGATTTATAATTTTAGGATTCTTGGGTTTAATTTGAGTTATTAATTTTTAATATTCTCGGATTTGGTTCGAGTTTTTAGAGTTATGAAATTTTTTCGACTCTCGAAGTTGCTTCATTGAATAAAGTTGCGTATATTATGAATCTATATTTCTGAAGTAACTCTTGATTTCATATTTATAGAAATTTTCTATCTGTTGCTATCCATAACTTAAAAATTCGTACCGAAGTCTTGCTGATTACAAGAGGAAGGCTGCGCGGAAGAACTGCGAGGCGCAGGCACTCTGAGCCGGCTATGGCTGACCTCTTTTTGCAGATGTTTCGGTTAGATTTTTTTTTTTATTTTTAATTGACTATTCTTGTTTTGACTGGCTCTGTATCCCGACTTTTTTTTTCTTTGAAAAGGCCCTCACTTAAGGTTGAAACGTTGGAATTTTACCAATAAAGAAAATAAGACGGAAGAACCATCGGTATTTCTTATATAATTTTATTTTTAGTTAATAATTTGTATTTTGGAGTAATCTGCTTTTTTTTTTACTGAGCCAAAGGTCAAGAGTTATTTGAGCGGAGAAGAAATATTTTGTTTGCGAAAATGGGCCAGTCAAAGCTGAATGATCAACCGATTCGCTGCAATGTCGTGAGAAGCGGCGAATCTACTTTGTTTAAAGAGACGATCGCTTGGCAGGAAAATCAGAAAAGATTCGAAGAGAAAAGGGAGAGCTTCAAAAGCTACAGCTGTTACATAGAAGATTTACCAAGAAAGTAATTAAATAATGAATAAATGATTAAATTGTTTTTAAACGTGATTTCTATTGTAGATTAGTGGTCAGCTGGAAGAGCTACGAATTTCCTGGATCCATATCTTCCCGGCAAAGATATTAAATTAAGGGAATATGTGTAATAATTAAATTTGTATAGATTTAGGATGTAAATGGAGGAGGTTGAGTAAAAATGTAAAGACACTTTGATATATGCTTATGTTTATTTTCTTTCTTTATGAACGTACCTTTTTTTTTTCTTTCAGACGATGTACATAATAAGTTATGAGTAAACGAGCGTTAAGTCTTATCCAGAACTGCCGTTTTGTCCTCACGTCGCCATAATTTTTCAGTAAAATTTTACAACGATTTTTTTGTCGGAGGTTTAGGTATCGCTACACACAAACTTATTGCGTTATGGATAACATTAACACTGGACAGTTTTACTCGAATATATATACATACATACATATACATGTACATATATATGAATACACATACATATATACATAGGTACATATAAATATATTTATATAATATACTTTCTATGAACCTGCTCGTTAATTGATATTCTTTCGTTAGATTACCAAATACAAAAACATAGTTGATGCGGTATGTGATAATGTTATAATACAAGCGAGCCTCCTTATTGCGTCGAATAGGGTGCTACATGTCATTCATTTGGGACCTTACTCGACACGATACATAGACCACCTCATGGAAATACTTATGTACGAATAGAGCCCTTAACTTTTAAATTATACATACGTAGAAATATAATTGTTTAGAATTCACTGTACTTCCTAAAAGGTTTATTACAATGAAAGGGTAAAGTGTAAAACAAAACGCTCTCTTCTTCATTTTATTTCTCAACTATTACGTTAACCTTTCTCTCTTCTTCATTCCACCAACTATACTTGCACAAATTCACACTTTCATCAGTTTCATTCTTACCGTACTCTTCCTATTCCCTCCTTCATATATATACCATATATTCTTTTACTTTTTTTTTTATTTATAATCATTTGTAGTTTATGTTCGACGCCAAGAGACGATCTCGTGGCTGTTTTTTTTATCATTTAAATATATACACGCGTGAAAATTTGTACAGTCATCATCTCTTCCCTTTTAATAGCTTTAAATCTTGTTTATTTTAAACTTTTTTCAAAACTGTGAACTCGACACTTTCGCGCGTATTTATTATTTTTTGTTCCACTATTTATCAGCGAGATCCTAAATTCTCATTTCCACCCTTAAAGATCTATCATTGCACTCTTTTTGCAAAAAGAAAAAAACTTATCCAGTCGTTTTTGCGACGTTTTGACTTTTAAGAAAAATCGATACTTTGCGACCAAGAATGAGTTAATTTTTTAATTTGGACTATCCTTCAGTTTGTTTTGTCATGCTTAAAGGGAACTTGCATACATGTTTTACTCCACGTAATGGCCTTTAATATAATATTTTCGGCTGTCCATTACGTGGTGGACGAAACATGATATTCTTTTACAAAGAAAGATGTTGAAAAATTAACTTTCTCTGGTTTTGTAATGCGATTTTTTGATCTATTATAATAGTTCCGCACGTTTTTTTTACCAAATACGCGACTTAAACAGTATTTGTAAACGCTAGGAATAAAAAATGCATACAATTTAATTAGACAATAAATAATTCCAAGTAGTTTAGAATATATTTTTAATCTTTAAACAACTGTTACACCTTCTCTGAATAATTATTCATTTTAGATCCCCCTTTTGCGGAAAGAAAGCATCGAGTAGTGCAACACGTGCCCTTTTACCTTTTTTATGTTATCTTTAATACAATAATATAGCGTATACATCAAAGACGAGAGCGCGAATGTTTTTTTTTTCAAGTATAATACTTTTGGGAGTGCAAAGAACGTAAACTCTGAATAATAAATACCTAATGTTACAACAGAACCGCTTTTAAGTATTTCTTTGTAAGATTTTACATAACTACGTTTTATTTCATGTAAGAAAATAAGATATTTTAGTCAAAGATTTGTCATCATTTGTTTTTTTTTTTTATTATGTACATATTACGTCTTCTTAAATTTTTACAAACATGTATTTCTCCCATTTATCGTCGCTCTCTTCTCTTTCACACACTTTTGCTATAAATCCCATGCATTAATAATCATTTTCTAAACTTTCCTGCGAGTCAAACCCGACAATTTTCCGTTTTTCGTTTTAGTTCTAAAAACGCAGTAATTATAAACTACATTTTTCACTACTGAAGCTCTCTTTCGCTCATACACCTTTATTAATGGATCTAAAAAATGGTGTCGAGTATCGGCTGGTCCTTTTTCCTTAGCATTTTTCAGATTATTAGCATCTATATATTTAACTTTATCTCTCTGTATTAAATATTTACACTGATGAACAATCGTTCACGACACGAGGTAAGGAGTCTTTCCTATAACGTCGTTTGGCCTTCGTCGCGAGCGAAATTTTTTCACTCGAGACATAAGCGTCCAGCACCGGCACAGTGGAAAATTACAAAAACAAAAAAAAAAAAAAAAAAAAAAAAAAATAGTAAATAAAATCCTCAACTGCATGAAAAAGTTGAATCAACGGCAGCCCGTAACTGCTACTCACACAAGGTAGTCGGGGTCGCTGCAGTCTTCGCCACTATCGCTACTATCTGACAGTCTTCTCTTCTTTTTTTTCTTGTGCTTCTTGGGTTTTTCGGTTTTGTGCGTGCGGTGCTTTCGATGGTGCTCCTTTTCCGTAGAGCCATGATGGTGACTGGCGTGTATCGTAAGTTTTGGTACGCGGGGCGGGCCCGGGCTTTGATTCACTAAATTGGGATGTTCGGGCACTTGGTGTACCTGATACTGAACGTTGGCAGCAGCTTCACCGTGAAGTCTATCGGATTCGGAGGAGTTGGCTACCTTGGAGGTGTCATGACCACCTCGCCTCGTGGAAGTGTTGGTTTCGTCAGCGTCCTCGTCGTCTGGGTCATCGGGGTCGTATTTAAGCACAAGTTGTTTGAAGTCGAGGTACTCTTTGACCAATTGTCGTCTACCCTCTTCGTCGAGATCTGCCTCGTCGTTCTTGTCTTCTTTTAACCTCTTTAATGTGTTCTTCGGCTTGAAATGATGATTGTTCTTGCGGTTGACTGCCTTTTCGTAGACCTTGGCAGTTTCTGAAGGCGAGTACTGACTGATCTTTGCATCAGAAAAACCATAAAGATCTTTCAAATGCCCGCGAAGAGTGAGTAGTAAAAGAAAGCCTTGACTGGCGGTAATATATTCTCGAAGCAGTCTTGTGTCTTCAGGTAACCTCGTAAGCACTGTCTCCACATCCTCCTCGTCATCTTCCTCGTCTTCCAACACGTGAAGCAATGGACCTGGTCTTGGACGACCGTCAGGGCCATATAATGTTGATTGTTGAGGAGCTTGTGGGTGAACTCCGAGCTGTGAACGTTCCGCAGGAGGTATTTGACCCGGCGGTAACATTTCCATACCCTGTAAGCAATCAAATAATTAGAAATTGTTTAAAAAAATTATTTAAAAAATAATTGAGCTTAAAATTCTTTTTAATGATTATTGGTTAAATATTAATATTAAAATCTGTAAGTCATTAAAATTAAAAAGTTAATAATTTAATAATACCTGTGGATATAAAACTTGAGAATGTTGTTGGGAATCTAGTGGAAGGTGCCCGTCCTGTTGTGGATAAAGTTGTTGTTGCTGTTCCTGAAATGGCTGCTGTTGGAATTGCTGTTGTTGTATCTGCTGCTGCTGTTGCAGCTGATTGTGTTGCACACTACCTTCCTTAGGTAATAAAGTTTCTCTAAAGGATTGTAGGAGATTCGTCCCAGACGTAGAAATAATGATATCTATATGATGAATAATAAAGAGCGGCTCGTCCTGCACTTGATAGGAAAAGTAGGCCAAATTGTCGGCTAGATACAACATCTGGGAAAGACTTGTTTTGGCGCTTTCTTCGAATTGTTTAAGGAATGTTTGGACTATGGCTCTCCTCTGTGTCTTTGTGTTACGCATTATCGTGTAGAGAAAGCCGTTGAGCGCCATAGGATACTCGCCTTCCTTGATTCGCATGCCTCTTACCATAGTTGGATCCTTTTGCAGGATTTTCTGCAAACGATAGCTGAGCTTGATACCAACAGGAACTTTCGCTTGCACGAAGCCGGGGTACTTCTTTTCAATGTCCTGCAACTGCTTATCGGCACTGTGACTCACAGTTTTCTCGCAGTCTGTGCTCATACATATGAGGTACGGGACGATTTGAACAGGGTGGACTAAACCTTGCGCCAGGATCAATTGGATAACTTTGAGAGCGGCGTGCCTTACGTTGATACTAGAGTGCATGAATGACTCAAGAATTTGATTGAGGTACTGCTGAATGACCGCACTAGCCATACCGGATGAGACGTCACCCATCTCTTTCAGGTTCTCTTGCTTCGAGCGCTTCGCCCACTCCAAATCCTGCTTTATCATTCTTTTCTCTTCCTCAGCTAAGTACAGTTCTATGTTGTTCAAAACTTGTATTCTCATTTGTACAGGTGCGACATCCGATGTTAAAAAGTAGTGATAAAGCTCTTGGAGCTGAGGTAGCATCATGAATTCGGAATGCCTAATACACAGAGAACCAATGGCGGACATGGTAAAATTTCGAGTGTCATCGCCATCTTGGGTAACGAAGTATGTCAGAACTTCGAAAACTTGATCCTTGATATTTTCGGGTAGACCCTCTATTACCAGTGGATCCGTGAAGTCGAAGTGCCTCAGAAGCAGGCCCACAGTAAAGAGCGCTCTCCTAAAGTATGGCTTGCACTTCATGAGCATAGGACTATCAGGATCCTTTTCGTAAAAAGTTTTATAATTATTCAAATATCCATAGTATTTATTGAAACAATCTCTAATTAACTTGAAATTTTTTGTGACATTGTTGACGATGGATCCCAAACAAGACAAGCAACTGGCAACGACAGATCTATCATGCTGAATAATCAGTTTTACTGAGTCTTCTTCCAGCTGTGCCAGGAATGTTTCACTTGGATGCTCCATTAGAGGTACAACAAGTTCAAGTGTATGTGCGACACTGCTAATAATTTGATAGTCTCCTTGAGTCTGACACTTTAAGCTCAAATAGGGCTGTAACGTTATTGCATGATTTACCAGTAACTGAGGCCTGATCTTGGCGAAGAGGTAAAGGGTTGTCAAGCAGGCAACAAGCCTCTGAGAAGAGCCCCTTTTCTGCGAATTCGGCTCATCGATACTGTTTAAGTTCGTTTCTTCTAACCTCAGTACGTTTTCTATCAAACAATCTACGATTTGCGTGCATGACGTAAGTAGAGCTTTAGGTGGTTCTGTGACCAATTTCGTGCTATCCTCCTTGTCTTCCTTGGGCTTGAAGAGGCTAACCAGTAGCTGCTCAAACCATTCAAGTCCCATGTCCTTACAAGCTGCAACAACGTCGGTGATGTTCATAACTTTACGCAGCAGTGCTTTCGTGTCAAGACTTGGTCGTTCTTTCACCGGTGTAAACCACATGTTTTGAAAGACTTCCATGACAAGTTTCCTGATACCCTCTTCGTCATTGACTCTTCTTATCATTTTTACACAAATCTCTGGAATATTTTCGTAATCCGGGAACTCCATACAGATGTCCTTGAGGATTTTGATGATGCGCTTTCTCACACTCACACCGGTATCGAGGATTCTCGCGAGGAGAATGTCGTAGTACTTGTCTATAAGTTCTGGCCGACTCAGTACGGACTTACCAATGAGATCGACAGCTGCTTCTCGCACCGAAGTCGAGTGATCCAAGACAGAATGCTTGACGCTAAGCTGAACATCCGTACGTCCAAGCATTTTTGGATCCGCTTCGACGATCATTGTTAGGCACTTCATCGCCTTTGTTCGAATGGCTATGGAGCTTTCAGTTAACACTCGAAGAATTTGTTGAAGGTATCGGTCGAAGCTTTGAGAGAAAGGCCTCGTCGATGCGAGGTACTGAGAGATGAGTTCGGCCGAGTTGTAATCTATGTAAGTCTGCAGGATATCAGGCTTTGTTCCGCTACTATAAGGCCGGATTTTGCTAATTATAAGTTTTTTCTTCTCCTCGATTATCCTGTAAGTTTCCGAATGTTTCTGCTCGTTAATCTCGCTCTCATCGGGGTTCGGCTCGTCCTCGATCTCGTCTTCGGTATCGTCGTCACTTATTCGATGCCTGCCGCCTTTCTTTTTCGACCTTTTCTTTGGAGTCTTTTTACTCGGCGATACATTCTTGGGTTGCCCGACGCGCTGCTTGTCTAAAGCACAGTCTTTATACCATTGAGCTAAATAAAAGTGGCGAGCGTAACCGAGCGCCGAGTCTTTTGTTCCATTGACAGCTAGATAATCGAGAAGCACTTTTTGTAAGAATACCACTCTTTCCTCTTCTTGGTCTAAGCCACGAATTTCTTTGTCTTTTACGCGGTCGTATTCTGCATCTCTCGATTGTTCAAGCTTGATATCGGAAATAATTTGATCTATAGTTGCTAATTTACAATGTGAACTGACAGCATCTTTTCTCAATCTTGCTGCAACAACGCCTAAGTAATCTATTGAAGCTACTCTTAGAGACATGTCTGAGCTCTTATTTGAGAAATGTCCCACTAGTAACTTGCCAAGTAAACTCAGCATTAATTCAGCAGCTGGCCACTCTGGTTTATTTACAGTAGCTAGTAAATCTTGGACGAAATTTTCGAAAAGCGGTCGGTAATCTACTTCTTCACCTTTACTACTACACTTGTTTAGAAATGCCGTTAAAAAATTGCCTGCCAATCTATGTGCTGCCTCATACTTGCTTAATATGAGTACGTCAATGTCCACGTTACTAAGTGTTACTTCGTTTTTCTTTTCATTTTCTTCTTTGATTCCAGATTTAGAATTACCAGAATCTGGTAATACCACAACGCACTGAATTAATTGCAATACCAATGCAGTGAGCATTTGTATGTACTCATCATTACTGAGTCTATATGTTCGAAGGCTTCTTTTACTGCTTGGTAGTCTAGCTATAGAAGCTAGAATGTCATCAAGGAGTAACCTTCTATGTTTCTCATACTTAGTAAATATAATAGTCACAAGTTTAAGGGCACTCAATTGCAAATCACCGACGTTTTCGACAAAAAATGGCGCTACACCAAGTGTCGAAGCGTGAAGGACACTATTATCAGTAAGAATTTGTATGCCGAGCAGTTCTGCTAAAAGACTTACAAGTTCATTCAATTTACTGTAAACCATAAGAAAACTTTTCTCCCTTACTTCTTTAGTTCCACCATGACCCCTCTTTTTACGAGCACTAGAATTAAAATTGTCAGTCTTATTTTTTGAGTCTATTCTGTAAACAGGGTCATACGTAGGATAGATTGTATTTTGTAGTTGAAATTTAACAAACAAAATTATTCGATCTATGACATCTTCCAAGTATATTGTTTTTGGCATATTATTTGATGTCATTATATGTAAACAAACGAGAGATGCATCAACAGCTTGTTGTACCCTACTCATTGCAATTTGCATCCACATGCGACTTTGTTCTGCATCATCATCTGGATCTGCTAGTGGTGAAACTCTGGCACCATCTCTAATATTTTTCTCCATAATGTTTAAAAGCCTCACCAATTTTTCAGCAGGAACTGATTCCATAGCCCCTAAAGATTTTAATTTAGCTGCCTCTGAACATAAAGTTTGTAACTGATGATCAGGAATTAACAATTCTTGAGGGACATCTCCATCTTCTTCTATTTCATCTAAAGCTGCTTCTTCTGTATTTTCGAAAATTGTTTCTACTAATGAATTGAATCGCTGATACGTATTTGTTTCCATAAGCTCTTCTACACTGAGCTTTGGTAAAACAGGAACAAGTTTCTTTTCAAATTTCCTGATTTTTGGTTTAATTGTAAGGGATTCATCCTTTTTATCTTCATCTTCATCGTCTTCATCATCATCTATTATTCTTTTTCTTCTTGCAGAAGAAACTCTCTTTTCGTCAGAACCTTTTTTCTTTTCTGCTCTTTCCTTCTCTTTTTGCGCTTGACGTTCTTTGGCCCTTGACTTAAAGTACTTATTATTCTTGCCAATTTCTTCTTCACTATCAGACTCTGATTTGATAGCTTTTTCATTTACTTTTTGCTCCCTACTTGACATACTTGTTCTTGTTGCTCTTCCTGCAGATTTTTCAATAGACATACTCTGATTTTTCCGCATTAGTGCCTGATCTGCCAGAGATCTATTTAACATAATTACTGGTTCTTTCAAAGGAATTCTAATATCCTTTTCAAAAATATTGTTTTGAGTTGGTAAGTGTTGTTCTTGAGACAGTGGCAATTCTTGTGACTGCTGAGGTTGTGAATGTTGAATCTGCTCTGCTGGATGTGACTCCTGAGGTTGATGATGTTCTAAAGGCATTTGAGAATGATGTTGTTGTGGAAGTGAATGCTCAAAGGATAGATGAGATTGAGATGGTGGTGCAGATTCAGGCAAAGGCACCATGGTACTATCAAGATTTGTGCTAGTATTGACACTATCAAACACATTAGGTTGAACTGGTGCCAAAGAACCTGACATCAAATCTCTACTGTGATTTGTGTCTAAACTTCCTATAGGTAAATCGATTTCAGGAAGACCAGCCACTTGATCTAATATAAATCCAGGATTATCATGTAATGTATGATCGATGTCTAGAGCTTGGGGCATTTGAGGTTGGTGGAGATGTCTATTCATCAAAGGATCAAACATTTGCTGATGCACATTCATGGGTGACTGCTGCATTGGGTGCTGTTGATGCATCACATGATGCTGTTGCTGCATCTCAGGATGAGGAGGCACTTGCATGCCACTGTCACTTGGTGGTGTCATATGCATGTTATGTTGAGGTGTCAACCCACTAGACATCCCATGGTGCTGAGGGGTTAGATTTCCAAATGGACTTGGAGTACTCATATGGGCTGGAGATTGCATGCTAAACTGAGCTGCAACATTATTTAAACAGTGATCTTCTATCATATGCTGAGGGGTTGTTGACGTTCTTGTTTGTTCAGTTATAACAGTCGCACGAGGCGATGGAGAAGGCACAGTAAACGGACTACTTTGTGTAACATCTGTATGATTTTGTGGTGCAACAGGCATTCTTGGATGTTGCGCATGAGGAATACCACCGGGTAACATTGTTCTTCCTACTGCCATATGAGCAGGACTATTTTGTGGAGTTTGCCTAGAACTCGATGAATTAGAGTAGGAAGGGGAAAAACCTTCATAATTGCTCGTCATCTGGTGAGTTTGTTGCTGTGGCCAGCTTCTGGGTGAATTGTACTGAGGACCTTTAAAAACGTGAGGATTTGTTTGCAAAATTGCTTTTAACAATTCAGGAGCATTCTGTTGCATTTCTAAAGGCTGCTCTGCATTGGCATAATGATCTTTTAATTCAATATGATCAGATGATGTTTGAGATAACGATGTGATAAGCTGGGGCACTAGATTTTCATCACGCATACTCAATAGAATTTGTGCCTCATCCGCAACTCTTGGATGAAATAAAAGAGATTTATTTGTCATAGTCTGTGGTAATGGGGTAGGCAAGGGCATCTCTGGCAATAAATCTGACAAACTCGCTATTCCCGCGAGGGTAGTAATCGGAACACTTGGTATCACACCATTCATTTTGATTTGTTTCCTTTCGGGCATTTGATAGTTTTGTCACTCACAATGCACGCACAATTGTCACTCTGCTTCTGTTCTGATTATTAAACAAAATTGACACTAGCACTAGTGTCTAGGTGCTAGTAACTTAGAGCCACCTTTCAAGTTCCCATGTTGTTTCGCAGGAAACATCAACCAAATTTTGATGAGGCTCTCGGGTCCTGTGGAAGGCGATCCATGATGCATGTACCTTTCTTGCCTATGACTGAAAACCAAAACATAAAGCACCATGATTAACTAAGAACAAATCAAAATTCCAATTAATGAAAAAAGCTAGAGACTCACCTCAGCAGGCCTGATACAGAGCTTGGTACATGATCTACAGTGCTTAAACCGATATATCCCGTCTTTTTTGACGCCTACAAAAACAAATGCAGCGGTTATAGTGTGGTAACAGTGTTTTGGTGAAGAGAAGGGCAAAACGGCGGCACTCACCTGGCTCCCTCGGCTCTATCCCGTCGTGGCCTACTTGCTGCTGGGGATGCCTGATTCCTCAGGCGCGTCTCCAAGTGACGCTTAGCCTCCTGCCGCTGCACGGCTCCAGGCCAGCTTGTTCGCTCGCTGGAATGTACCTCGGCTCGCTTGGTTTCCACCTCTCTCGGGACTGCGTCCCCTCCGGGGGAAACGCTGCTCGACGACGAGGACGGCGGCGGCGACGGCGACGGTGGAGCGCGGCTAGGCGCACTCTTCCTCACTGGCACTCGGCCTCGCGACCGCGCGTAAACATCCGCGGCTCGCCGAAAGACGATGTTGCTGCGGCTCGTCCTCCCGTGTCGCGGGGGGTTTCGCGCGCACGAGCACTATTTATAGTGCGGATGCGAAGAAAACAGACACAAAGGCGTCCATTTTGCTCGATGCTGCTCTCTCTCTCCTGTCTTTGCCGCGGGTTCGTTGGCGGCGCTGAAGCAGGCCGCGCAGAGCACCGCCGAACGGACGAGGACAGAGATAGTCGAAGAGCCACTGTACGCACACATGCAAGCGGTTTCGTGGATGCGGAATATGGCGGTTCAGTAGAGCTGCAAATAAGACAAGGACGGAGCGAGCGGAAGTTGCGTAGCCGCCTGCATACGTGATGCTTGTGTGAACCTGCAAGCGACGTGTGTGTGCCTGCAGGAGAGCGGCAGCTGCTTCTCGATAGTCCTGTCAGAGGACACTACCGATCCATGGAGATTGGAGACGCGGGTTCCTTAGCTCGTGCTTGCCAAGCGACTGCATCTTTATACCGGGGTCTTACTGTACGTATTAAACTCGTCAACGTACTGGTATAGTTATAATTTGAGTTACGCTCGTCAAACTCTTTTTTTTTGACTATTTAAACAAGGTCTATTTAACCAGAAAACAAGAAGTTTTTCTTTCAAATAAAAAACATATTCCGGGGCAGTTATAAAAATTAAAAAATTTGAATTTAAGTTTTTTTTAAATAAACACAATATATCCAATATAGTTATATGCCTTGTATTATTTTTAAAAACAAAATTTTGTACTTATGTGATACAAATCAATTTAACTATTATTTTTCTGAAGTTAATGATTCTTAGGATGATTAGAAGATGCAAATATTTATTTCTAATAATCAAACTCTATAAAAGTTTATTCGAATTCAGAACGTAAAATTAAATATGTTCGTAAAATACTTTGGCGGAGATTATTACCACCAAAATAAACATTCTACATTCTTTATTTTGATTGGTACTCTAACCTCAATATAGCTGTCATTTGTTTCTATTGTTGTGGTTTTAGAAAAAAATTTAAATTAACATCAATCCATTCATAGTAGCAAAAGTAAATGCAAATATTCCAGATTCGAATTTGTAAGCGCATTAATACCTCTTTCATTTAAAAAAATAACTAAAAAAGATTGTATAATATAATCAAATATTGCAGGCAATTTAAACGTAGGTTAAAAGATAACTTATAGAAGGCTTTTTGAATGCATATGGTTCCAAATTTAAATGACCAATCACCAACTTAAACAAATGCTTAATAATAAATGTGAAATTTCAAATACTCTTATTAAGTAATAATAATTATTTTAAGGCCTCAATTTTTGTAAATCCTTCTTAATTTTTCGCAACATATTGTTTGAAAAGCTGCAATAATGCAATTTTCATTATTTTATTAAAAAAATTACTAATTCTAAAAAACAGTTTTAACACAACTTTCTTCAAAACAATCTTAAAAAAAATGTTAAGGTTACAAAGGTCCTACTAAACGGCGTCATTACAAGAACGAAAAATATTATGAATCGACTTTGTTTACAATAAGTGTGTACGCAAATGCCATCGAAAAAACTCTTGGCGTAATCTACCCGCGCGCAGAGATTTCTACTTGGAACGGGTTTGGATTGCGCGCGCAGCGGCGAACGAAAACGCAGCAGCAGCGTTCCTCTGTCCTGGCAGATGAAATTGGTGCGTATGCACGTAGGTGGTCACGACTCAATCGGAACGTCGATCGTGGCAGGGCGAGGGGTGAAAGACGCGAGCTACGCAGCGGCGCAATGATTTTATTAATCGGCCGAGCTGTGCTGCTACCTACTGGCGATCTTTCAGCTGCGCGCGCACATTTCATCTCTCGCGACTCTCGCCGCGGAACTTTGAAAATCTTTAGATTTTCTCTCCTCCAACCATCACTCTTCAAACTTCGCTATTAAAAAAAGAAAAATTCCTCTTGGACCTAACCGTTAAACGAGCGCATATCACTTCCGTGGATCCCCATAAACGCATCCCTGATCATGAAAAAACAGATCTCTTATCCAAAAAAGCTTGGGTTTAAGCTTCCCCACTCTGACTTCTGAATACTCAAACTCGATTATCTCTTCCTTCTTTGAACTTTTCTAGAAAACCCTGTTTTCACTCTCGCAACCTCGACAGAAAGGCTATTACCGTATTACCACCTTCTGTCGAATGCGTAGCGACCACTACAGCCTAGCTTTCAGCCTTCACCGAAAGAATCTAAAAGATTCTCCCATCTGCTGAAGATGCCGAGGACCTCAACCATATCCTCTGGACGTGCTCCCGCTTCGAAAACTACCCTCCTTTCACTATAACATCTTTTCTCCATTCTTCCGACGACAAACTCATCAAATCAGTATACTTCAATTTCTAGATGTTAGTAATATTTCTTTACATATAACCATCCTCACTCTAACAAAACCTCCCCTTAACTCTATACCTCTCCCCCTGCTTCGGAAACCCCAGAGTCACCTCTCTGCCTGGGGTCCCTTCATAGTCCCCGTTTACCAACGGGGTCTGACTGACAGACATAGTGGCACTCTGGGGAGTGGGGGTGAGCCTTCAGTTTGCCTTTTCTGTTACAGGTGGACTGGTTTTTTCTCCTCTTTCAAATACCGCGCCCAACCAGCGTCTCTGTCGTCGTTTTGTTGATGTATGTGGCTGTATAGTTACCAACTGTAGTTAATAAATAATTTTTTAATTCTAATTAATAATTTTTTAATTAGAATTTTAACTTGCTCTGTTATTACTTTAAGTTACCTAATAGCTGCATTTTTGTTGGTGCCGTTAATGTCAGTTTTGTTTATAAATGACATCAGTTTCTGACACATTCTACGCAATAGGTCGCAATGCAACTATGCAAAATTTCCTTTTGTTACAGTGGAGTAAAAACATTTTAACTTTGTAAAAGAACTTTGCCAGTCTAGATTACAAATTACCTTTCAGAAAAATCTTATCAACAATTATTTTAAATAAGATATCAATATTGTAAAGTGTTTTCCAAAAAATTTATAAACTAATAAATATTATTAAATTTCAATTGTATGTCTTATATATTATTTTCTCGATTTTAAAAAGAATGAAATTGAAAAAGAAAATTGAATTGTCTATATAGAGCGGTGTTTGGCTCAGGCGGTAAAAGACTTGCCTCCCAAGACAAACATTAGGGCGCTGGTTCGAATCCCGGTCAGCTCGAATTTTTCGGAGGCTTTTTCACAAAAAAGAATTTGGATTTTTCAATGGCCGAGATCGAATCAAGTGCTCGGGGAATGTGCTTGAGGCTATTGATGCGCGTCTATTCTGTGTCTGACTGTGGGATATAGATGAGCGCAGGAGTACCCACAGTCGGCAGTCTCAGACCTGCACGAGAACTTCGCCCCCCTCATAAAAATTTGTAAAAAAAAAGAATTAAACTATCCTGGTCATGGCCTAAAGTTGAAATAACTTAAAGGCCAATTCGGGGAAAACATTGTAAAAAGAATTGTTTACATCATGTAAAATACCTACTCACGTTACCACTGGCGCATTTGTGTGCAACTGCGCGTCATCTTCATTCTCCTATACGTCGTGAATGTACATCTACATAGCTGTACACGCGTCATATGAACTTGTATACTTGTGTAGTACATTTTACATACAATGAATTAGAGAAAAGCCCAGATGTCATTTTTATGAATTTGGAAGTCCCGAATCTTCTGAATCGTGTGATTTAAAAATTTGCAAGAACAACTGGCCTGAAACAGTTGTTTGTATAAACGCATACCTATTGTTTAATTTTTTCCAAATAAAAAAACTTTTAAATTATTAAATGTCTTTTGTTTCCTTTTAGATATATATAGTTATGAAAATTATAAAGCTATTTTTATTTTATAAATTTAAATAATAATTCACGTAAAACATTTGTTAATCAAAAGTTAAAATAGATAACTAATAATTACTAACATACGCAATAAGCTTAACTATTAATTGTTTAGTTTTTTTTTTAAATTTCGTTTACCATTCGCTACTCATTTTATGTAACTCTAACAATTAGACAAATTAACTGCACAAAAATTAAACTTTGTAAGTGATGACATTTTTTTATTCATTTCCTATTCGTCAGTGAGACTATTCACTTCATCTAAATTATTAAATATGCTAAATGACTATCATACATATGTACATACAGCACGTATTTACATGTGTTATGATTATACCTAATAAAACTTCAATATTTTGAAATCTACAAAATTACTCTTGACAATCACAAAACAGGTGCAAGCATCAGGTCAAAAACAGTCACCAAACTACCAAAGACCAAACAAACCCTCCCTGGCTCTCTCACACATGCTCGCGATGCGCTCTCACGTACGCCCACTATGAACACGCAGGCTCATATAATATAGAGAAAAAAAACAACAACAGTTCGTGCATCTGGCCGTTTTCTGCGCAGCGAGCGGAGCGCGGCGTCGAGAGTTCGGCTCTCTTTCTCTCTCACTCAAGCTCGAGTGTCTCTCCTTCGTGCAGTGCTCCGAACTCCGAACTCGAACGCTGTGCGAGCGAGAGAAAAAAGCCAGAGTGCGCGAGCGCAAGAGGTAGCCGTTGTGTGTGTCTCAAGACTACTCCGCTGCTGGCTGCTACAGCGACGCGCGGAAAAAGCTTGACGCATCCTCTCTGATCTCTATTGTTGTTATCGTCATCGCGGAGGAGGAAAACTCTCTTTCTACTCGGTCTCTGCGTGTGTGAAAAACGCTCTCATTTCGGGCGTGAGAAGTTGTTCGTGTGTACGTGCCAGCGAGCCTTTGAGTCGTGCCCGTAGACAGACGAACAGTGAAGTGTTTTGTGCGCGCCGAGAGATAAAGAACCAGAGTCGAGACAGTGGGTTTTCAGTGCAGCTTAATAAGCGTGTAAAAGTCCGTGCATACTTTTTCGTGGATAAGCAGCGCAGGTGTCGGACTTTCTCGTTCTCTCACTCGACGGCGCCTCACGGATGACGACGACGCGATGGACGAACCTTCGACAGCCAATGCTTCAGGTAGGTACCTATATGCATGCATGTGTGCGAAGTCGCGTGTGTTTTCCCTTATGTTTTGATCAAGCGGCTCACCGATTCGGGCCGGATTATGCGGGATATTTTTGGTTTGTTTTGGAGAGCAGCGAGATCGACTTATGGCTCGGTGATCTAATATCCTTGGTGATGATCTAATGAACGGGGGATATATTCGTTCTTGGTGTCTTTTTCTGTCTCTGTCGCTCGGCAGCTCTGGAACATGTGGGCGTCGAAGTCCTTTCAAAATGTGTATTCTATACATTTGATTCCGAGCTTGTTTTTTCCACATTTCCGCTCTTTATTTTTTTTCTGGAATAATTCTGGTTTTACATATATAGTCAAAGTTTTTTTTAAATATTCGCTTTTTATTTGTGTTAGTACTTATTCAAGCTTTTACTATAAATGGGTAAATATTTAATTTCATAGAAATTTTATGATAAAATAATTAATTTTATAATAAAAACATATATAAAATTATGCTTACTGATTGTTTTTTTTAAATTTTTATTAAATATATAAATATAAAAATAAGTGAACAAAGTTAATCATAAACTGTGCCCAATACAAATAAATTAAGTTCAAACAATGACGTAGAGTATTTTTTATCAAACATAATGATTAAAAATGTATTTTTATTTTGTTTACTTTTAAATTCTTTAAGTTTCTATATTTAATTTTATCTTTTATGTATTTATAATGCATCAAGTGATTCACAAGTGGAAATTATCTTTTAATTTCAATTAAACTGAAATCAGTTAACATTCAAGATCCTGTTGGATTCTTTATAATAAAAATACTTTTATTTTTTTTTAATTTAAAATTTTTATCAAAAACAATAAAAAAGTAATATATTTTGAAAATATATAAACATCTTACTTTTTCAGATCCTGGTGGTGGTGGCAGTGGTGAGAGTAATGGAGATAATGAAGAAAAGGATGTCTCAGCTTGTGCTGGCTGTCTTAATACTATCGAAGAAGATGAATTTATTCAAGCTCTTGGCCAAGAATGGCACGTTGACTGTTTTCGGTATGTAGAGTTAATTGCATTGCTATAAAAAAAATATTGCTAAAAAAAAGATAAAAATGCAGAAATAATTTTTTACATGTCAATCTTTCAGATGCTCTGCATGCGATGCAGCATTATCTTCATGGTACTTTGAAAAAGATGGATTATTATTTTGCAAAGATGACTACTGGGCAGCCTATGGAGAGGCATGCCAAGGCTGTGGTCATATCATCACTGGTCCTGTGATGCTGGCTGGTGATCACAAGTTTCATCCAGAATGCTTTGCTTGCAATTCTTGTGGAACTTTTATTGGAGATGGCGAAAGCTATGCACTGGTGGAAAGATCAAAGCTTTATTGTGGAGGCTGCTACAAACGTCAAATGCAACCCCACAACAAAACAGCAAATTATCCATTTGTCAGAAAACCACATAGCATAAGACTGGTAGAAATCCCTCCGAGTACAAACAACCAGGAAAAACAGCGAGGAATTAGACTGACTTTAGATGCTACACCCAGTCCAAGAAGCTGCGGTGGTGCATTATTTCGAATATCAGAGCAAGTATCATTGTTAAAACATTCAATAGCAAATTTAATACAATTTACATTATACTAAAAGAAACTAAAGTATAGAGAATTGGTACAAATTTCAATTTGGATTAAAATAAATTTTAGCAAATGTTGTCAAGTTAATGATAATGTAATAGTTTGAAAGAAGTCAAAGATTTAATTTTTTTTAAATTAAAATTTGTATCATACATAGATATTTTACAGTAATCTTATTTTATAATGAATAAAATTATTTAAAATGACAGCTCTACAACCTTAACATATTAAAGTAATTTACCTTAAAAAAATTCATATAATATATAACTCTTGCTTCAATTTACTTGCATGAAAAGCATTCAAGTGGAAGATCGATTAAAAATTTTATAAAATTCCAATGTAGTACAAATAAAAGCTTATAATAACTCCAAACAAAAATGCAGGTTGTTAAGAAATGTTCGTGGAAAGATCTGTAAGCTGGTGACCTCTATGACGGAGGTTCTCTTTAGGCTATGCTGCCACTTCTCTAATTATAGGTACTACCAATAATAAATCAATAATGAGTATATGTAATTTGTTATATAAATGCAACTTTATGTACAAATACATATCAAGAAATTGCAAATATTTTGCCTTGAAATACATAAATAGATAATGCAATCTATCAATACTTTTTTTGCTGCACATATTGTCAAGGACTTTTTTCGAAGCGCATGTTTGTTACTTCTTATTTTGGCCTTTAAGATAACAGTTTTATCTGCCTTTTTTACTCTTTAAAATAACAAACTTAGTTAGTTAAAGTATTTAATGTATATAAATTATACAAAAATTTTAGAAAGTAATATGAAATTTTAAATTCTGTGTTAGTGTTGAAACAAACTTTATGGCTAGATTAATTTAAAAAGCTTTTAATAATTTTTTTAATAGAAAATATAAAAATAAATTTGTCTATTGTAGTATATAATTTTTGAATGTGTTAGTAAAGCTAATTACATAAAAGCAGAGCATTTTATTTTTCAAAGCAGTTATATAAAGAAAATAGATTAAATAAAACCTTAGTAAAAAAAACACGGAAAATGTAAGAGGAGTCTAATTTTAAGCTATAAAAAATTCTTTTTGACAACATCAATGCAAGTGGAAATGCTTTTTATATTAACCTGAATGCAAAATAATAATACACTGTTTGGTGTTGGTATTAACGATTAGATGAATTTGTACAATTAAATAAACTTTTATTTTGACTAAAAAAATTCAAATTTATTCTAAGCATATCTAGCAGTTTGCTTAAATAACAATAAGAAATAAATAATTATATTTTTAATATTTCAGTGTGCACACTAAAAGATGCATGTTATCACTTTTTTTAGAAAAACTAATTATTAACATTATTTTTTTTTATTTTTTATTAACACTTAAAATTAAATTTTAGGCTTAATATGTCCAGTGATCTCATGTCATTACATATTGGAGATCGTATATTGGAAGTAAATGGAACACCTGTCAAAGATCAGCCTATAGAGAGTATTGAAAATCTCATAAGATATTCAGATACAGTTTTACAGGTATTTTTTTTATCAAAACATTAAAAATTTAACGATTGATTTTTTTACTGGAAACTTGAAAGAAAAAGATATTTAAAACAAGAAAAAACGATTTTTTTTATAAATTTGGCAATCGTTAATAATTACTAATATCAAAATTATTATAAATTTACTTAACAAAAAGTATTATATTATATTCAACTTAAACTATTAAAACTTTTGAAAATAATATTGAGAGTACTCTTACTAATTAAAATATATCGATATTCAACTTGCACTTAACAATTTCATGATCAAGAAATAATATATAAAGCGCGCGCTTGCTTGAATATTTCACTATAGATTGAGTAAAAAATAATTTTTATTTTAGCTTACAATAGAACATGATCCGGATGCTGTATCACGACGACCGACATTTTCCACGGTTCACTCATCAATTATATCTCGAACATCAAGTCCGACGACGAGTCCCGACAGCAAGGAGAGATTATTTAAGAGACGAGATGAAGGCTATATAAGCGGAACAAGAAGTAGACAACTGAAAAGGACCAAGGACCCCAAGCAGAAAGAACGAAGCAGTTCAATGTCCCGATTGCTCGACGGGTGAGGTTTATTTTTAGAGTGAATTTATCGTGATTGCTAAAGTCTTGTTTTAGATTAGATTAAACATTTATCAAATTAAAAATCTATTAATTATTATCACTGAGGTATTATTTTACAAAATTCTGCACAAAAAGAGCATTGGATCGATACAAATGTTTTGTTTTCCTTTGAATAATAAATTTAAAATCTAGCTATTTTCGTATTTGCTAATATAGGTCGTTGACTATTGCTGAAAATGCAATATATTGATTATTAATAATGCAATTATAGAACATCTCCGACCAATCCAACCTGTGACCTGAGTCGAACCAGATCGTTTCGGGTGGAGCCAAAGAACCAGAGGATATTCAGAGCCAGTGATCTTGTTAAGGGAGAATTGCTTGGCAAAGGCTTCTTTGGTCAAGTGTACAAAGTCACGCACCGTGACACTAACGAAGTAATGGTGCTTAAGGAATTGTATAGGGTTGACGAAGAAGCGCAGAAAAACTTTTTAAAAGAGGTATTTTCCTATAATTGATTAATATATTTATTAAAAGATAAAAATATTTTTAACCTAAATATTGATTTTTATAGGTTGCAGTGCTTCGCTCGCTCCATCATAATAACGTCCTACGATTTATCGGTGTTCTTTACAAAGATAAGAAGCTACACCTTGTTACGGAGTTTATCTCAGGCGGCACTCTCCGAGCCCTGCTGCATGATACGACGGAAAGTTTGCCTTGGGAGCAAAGGACTTCATTTGCAAAAGACATCGCCGCTGGTATGGCCTATCTTCATTCCATGAACATTATCCATCGTGATCTAAATTCGCATAACTGCTTGGTGCGAGAAGATAAAACTGTAGTTGTGGCAGATTTTGGATTGGCAAGGATAATACAAAATGGCAATGCACCTGATAAGCAAAATCCTGGTAAGTTTGTCCTGATAACATATTTATTACATGATATTTAATGAAAACTGAAGTTTGTTTTTTTAGAAATGATGTTGAAATCATTAAAATAATTATATTTTTTCATGAAGTATTATCAATAATTTAAAGCAATACTTTAGCAAAATTTTATTTCATAATACTTCCGAAACATTTAATACCTTATTTTTAATCTTACTAAAAACTTAATTTAACTCTATTTAGGAAATTATAGCAGGCGTTCAGATGGTGAAGTCCGAACATCTCGTAAAGAACGGAAGAAACGTTACACCGTAGTCGGTAATCCTTATTGGATGGCACCTGAAATGATGAAAGGCAATAAATATGATGAAAAAGTTGATATTTTTAGTTTTGGAATAGTTATGTGTGAGATAATAGGTCGTGTTCAAGCAGATCCTGATTATCTTCCGCGATCTTCAGATTTTGGTCTCAACAAAAAGGCATTTAAAGAAAAGTTCTGTTCAAATTGTCCAGAATGTTTTTATATAATAGCGTTTCTGTGTTGTGATCTAAATCCGGACAAAAGGCCACCTTTTGAAGTCATGGAGGTATGGCTAGAAGGATTACAAATGCATTTGTCAGTTGATGCGCCACTTCCAGCAGATTTGGATTCAGAAATAAAAAATTATGCTGGTCCTAGTCCAAGTAGTAGCGAATCTTCAACTCCAGATGTTTTGAGTCCACAATTGAAAACCATTACCGAAGGACAGGTATATATTATTAATGTTATTTATTTGTTTGTAATACTTAAAACATTATAGTTATTTTGAATTATACAACGCATTTCTTAATTTTAGGTTCATCGAGAAAAAAGTCGAGCAAGTTGTTGCGATGATAGTACACTGGAATCTGATTTTTATCTACAAAGTAGCGAGTGTAAGGAAAACGTTAATATTCCCGTGAAAAATGCAAAAACAGATTCTCCAGTGGCGGACAATGAAAAACGATATTCAAGACAAAACAGTAAGACAAAAGAGTTTCACAAGGATTCCGCAGGTAATAAATCGTCTAAATCCTTCTCGAGGCAAAGTAGCAAAAGCAGTACGTGCAGTGAAGACGCTGGGCCGACAGATCGTAGGCAAAACAACTCTCGCGCTAATATGGTAAATATTTATTATTTATACTAATTGAATTTTTCAGAACACAGTTTTAATTAAATTTGTATTACTTTTAGCATGAAAAATTGGATAAATTGACCCTAGAAAAATATCCAAGTATTGAGAAAATAAAATATGTTGGACAAGCCGATAGTCCCTGTATAGTTCCTACCTCGACCTCCAATTTTAATTACAACGAATCTAAGCGATCTTCTTATCGAGTCAATCCTTCTCGTGCCGATACCAAAAAATCTTCAGATGACTCAACCTCCGACAGCTCGAAATCAGAGAATTCGAAATTCAAGCCTTTAAATTCTGCTAGCAACTTGGTTAGCATGTATTTGCGCCAAATTGGTAAATCTCTTGTTACTCCTTTAGAAAAAGATAACACTTCATTGTGTTCGCAAAGCAGTAAGAATTCTTATTGTGTAAATAATGACGTGGAATGTAAAAGTAAAGCTTCAAATTCAACGCCGTCGTCGGCTACCACGCCTCTGAGGCGAACAAAGATATCACCAACGAAGGAATCACCTTCTAAAAATGCGTTCTCTGGCGATACAGTAGAACCTAATACTTCTGAAGATTCTCCTAAGAGAAAGCAGAAACCAAAAGCAACAAAATTATCGGTATCTAGAAAAAATAGCAATAAACGAAAAAGCAGAAGAAGAGGTAAATCCGATCTAGGATACGTTGATAGTTTTTCTTTTGATGATACGAATTCTTCAAAGGATGAAAAAGAAAAGGACAATAATAAAGAAGGAAAAGAAGAAGAGGATTCGAAACACATCGAGAATGAAATACTTCTGGAGGGAGACTTCAATCTTTATCACGATTTCTATAAGAAAGGAAGTGTAGAGCGTCAGGATAGTTTTGGTTCAGACAGCGCCGTTGGCACAATGAAAAGCGACTTTTTTGCCGACATTGATCTTGCCAAAATTAGAGACGGATCTTCGGCGCTGCTCCAAGAGCTGTGTCGTACACCGGATAAATGTCCCACAACTCCTAATCGCACAGCCTCGCCCTTCGAGAGTACTGTTCTTTAAGAGCTGAGCGCGTTTTATGGAATTTTGAATCGAGACTGATTTTAAAGAAATTTTATTCCATGGTGTTTAGATGTGTTTTAAAATCGCTCTATAAAGTGGTCTACATTTTTTTGAAATAGTATTTATATCTGGTAAAAAGTTAAAGAGGTAAAACTTTTAAAGAGAAAATAGTAGGTAGTTAATTATCGTCTTTGTACAAAATATTTTCCAAGTACAGTAAATTAATTTCCTAGTAGACATATTTAATTTTATTCTAAAATAACAAAAAATACTATTCAAATGTTTTTTTAGGTGTTAAATAGTTCGTTAACGCTTTTTGTAAGTAATCACGATACTTTTATAAGACTGAGTAAAATTTGAAAATTCATTTTTAAGACAATTTTATCTTTCTTTTTGTGTTTAATTTACGATTTTCTAAAGATCTTATTTTCTTTTTTACCAGAGAATAATCTTAATAACCTTTGCATTAAAATGTCGTGTAGAAGCGTGATGATATCTTTTAAACGAAGTTTTTAATTAATTGAATTTATTTAATAGCATTAATGAACCATAGTTTAGTATTTGTTTAGAAATTTTAACTTTTTGAAACACATCTTAGCACAATCTTTGTAATTTTTTTAGAAGGCTTAATTTTACAAGATATTGAACTTTTTTTATTGGCGTATTAAAATTTCATTTCAAAATTTTGTTTTGTATGATTTTTAAATTTTATTAAGAAAAAGAGAATTTTAATGAACATTTTTTTTCACTCGAATAAAATACAAAGATTATTTTACCTTTATTTGAATAATATTATTTACAAAATTAAATTTTTTTCATAACTGAAATGAAATTTTCTTACTCGAAAGTAAATGTATTGCAAATCCTATTTTCATTCATGTTTTGTTTGTAATATATTTACAATACCTATTCCAGGTTTATTAAGTCGTGCATAATTTATAATACTTATAATTATATTTTCTAAAATTTAATTACTCTTCAACTTTTTGTTAAAGAATCAAAGCTAATATAAACGATCAATGTATCGTTATTGTTACATCAGAATTTCGTTTTTATATAAAATTTTTTACTGAAAACGTATCCATCGAGATACGTTCTTTTAATCAGTATTACAGCGAATCTCGCTAATCAGATATATTCAAAATATACTCGAAAACGCGATTTTTTCAAATCGTGTTAAAATTTGCGAATGTATCTCTAAAACATTCGATACATTCCCAACACAAACACAAATGCCTTTTGCATGATAACATTTTTCTTCAATTATTCATGTTTCAAAAGTAATTTTCAAATTATTGTGTGTAGAGTCCTCTCACAACTCGTTCTCACAGAGTAATACATTGAAATAAAAGGTATTTGTGAATGTTTCATTCATATTAACTACGCTTTTATTTGCGTACTCTGAATAAAAGCATTCCAAGTATGTATTAAACTGCGTGTTCCGATTGCTTGCCAAGCTGGTCACATATTAGATTTTAGGCCATAAAGCGATGATCAGCAAAATATTAATAAAAAACCGCTTTCCTAAGTACATACAAGGTGTCTTAAAGGCTTATAGAAGTATAACGTGTAGAAATGTTGCGCACTTTCTTTATTTTGTTCACAAAGAACGTACTTTTATTTGGCAAGAAATGGATTTAATGTTTTTTGAAAAATTTGTCTTTAAAAATAATTGTCAGAAACAAGATTTAGCAATAAACAATAACAGGTAAATACAAAGCACAAAATATCAAAAATACCTACAAATACAATATTGTATAAATAATCTAAAAAATTGACTAAGATTAGAAATGCGTGAAAATACTTGATCCTGTACGGATTTTGTCTTTATCTACAAAGAAAAGCAATCATAAATAAACTAGATAGTTCTGCATACATAGGTTATGCATTTACATATCAGTAAACTGATATATAAAAATTATATTTTACTACCAGCAATAATTAATAATTGAAAATTATTGTCAATTTTCTTGAATTTTGATAGAATTTTTTATGATATATTATATGGTGCTTTGTACAAATGATAAGTTATAATAGATCAAAAGAAAAAACAGAAACTAAAAACTTTGCATTATTGTTTCTTTATAACCAAAATACAAAATTTTTCAAAAGAAAAACAAAAAACAAAATCCAATTCTTGCTACCAGACTGTCGAATGGGACCGACTTCGTATAAAGATATACTGAACAGAAACAGTGTACTTCGTAGACAGTGCAATGTATGTTCATTTTCGCCTCCAAAGTTGTCACATGTGTCAAACCAAACTGTTATGATTTTTAAAACTTGTAATGGCAATTTGTTATTGTTGAAGGTGAAAATGAAAATATAGAGGATTGGCTTGTACAGATCGCTTTAAAATGTACATAGTTTTGTATATATATATTTGAAAATTTGTTAACGTGTTCGATAAAAGTACATGATTAAATCTCGGGAAAACATCGTTCAAAATCTGTCACGTTAACATTATATAAAGAGTTAGCTTTTAGGATTTTTTGTAAGTAAATATTGTTGTTATGATTAAAGTATCGTTTATTTCAATTGAAAATTTGCATAACGAATATGAAAATGTTTATATTTGAATCTACAAAATGACATTTAGTAATTTTGTAAATAAACTAAAAAACTAAATTATTGAAATTTAAAAGCATTATGTGTAATTTTATCCTCAGTCATTGTTACACTTGTTGGTGTACTTTGTTACTACATGTATTTATTTTTTAGAATAATCATTTATTATTTTCTGTAAAAAAAATCATGCAAATTTTCAGTTGAATTTATTTGCATACATCGAAGCTGGGTAATTAGGCATTATCATGTTTATATTTTATTGTCAAAGTTTTAAATAATTTTTTAAGTCGAGTAGTGCCTTTATTTTAGATCATTAAAATGTAGATCAGATGATTGCCCGAGTACGTCACATTAATTGCGACAACCTGCCATCTGCATTCATTCAATGCAATATGTATGCATTTTAGAGATATGCCTAATTTTTCCTTCTCCTTGTAATACCATGTTTTATCAGATTAAAAATCCAGTATTTATAATATGCAGTTTATGCTGTTGCAAATGTATATTATATTTTTTCCAAGAGTGTATCAAGGATACAAATAGGTTTTTCTAACTTATATCGTACTGTCATATTTTTTATAGTTAATTAATATATAACATTATGTAATAAAATGCACATGTATTTTCAAACAATGTTTAAATTTATTTGGAAACATCCTTTTTGTTAATTCATATTATTTGTTTTATTTATTGGTTGGAAATGATTATTATTTAACAGTGATTGCAAATACATATTCATTCTATAAATTGCACCAGTATTAAAAATATTTCATACAGAATAAAATTCACGAGAAATTTTAATTTGATTCATTAAGTATAAAATATTTGAGATATTTTCTTTCAAGATCTCTCGGCTGTTTATTTTAAATTACAGATATGTCTAAGATGTTTTCAAAACATTTCAAATATTTTAAAGTTTTTTAAGATATTACACTTTTTTGTATATTTTTGTATTTTATTTTGAATTTTATTTAGTAAAAATAAATTATTCTACTAACTAAAACAGCCTTTTAATTTGAATAATTTAATTTGATAAATCAGAATTCTTATTTTATAAAGTTAATACAGTATAAAAAATATAGAGTAACAAAAATCTATTTTCTTTAAACACTTAAGTTTTTGATTAAAAATGTCTTTATAAAAAGAAATAAATAGATAAACAAAACATAAATAGAATTCAAATAATTGGATTAATTTCAAAATCGAATAAATAGATATAAAATCGAATAATTGTAGATATAGAATATTTACGAAATTATTTCTTTTTTATCAACAGAAAAAGGTATCCAGTTATCCGAATTCCGTTCTACGGATCCAGACATATCCAGTAATCCAGTATCCAGTATATCCAGAAAAGTTTTATTGAAAAGGTTGCAATGTTTAGTTCAAGATGGCGCCATGTACTTGTTTTAAGAATGGAGGTGAAGATAAATAATTTACTTTCATGAACAAATATTTTATATAATTTTCTATTAACGTATTTGCAATGATTATTACAAATATAATATAAAATATATATTTTATTTTATAAAAACTTAAACATATTATAATATTTACTTTACTTGAGTCAGTAGAAGTAGGCTGACTACAATTTTTTAACATAAACATTCTTTATTTGAAATTTTAAACTTTTCTCTTTAATATTTTTTCATGTAAAATATGACTAAAATTATTGTTTTAAACTAATACTAAAAATGCATTAGTAAATTTTTTCTTTTATTTTGCTATTTCTGTTTTTAGCCGAAATTTAAGAAAACGAAGATTATAGAAAATATCTAGAAATTGTGCTTAAAACCGAATGCGAAGTCGACAAACTATACATGCGACATTTTCAACGAACGTGAGCTTTTGTTTTTTTCTCTCTACTCTTTATTATCGGTTTACTTGACTATTCGTAACTTCATTTTAACGTGAAATGATTGAATGATAAATAAAAAACTTACTAATTAATCGAGAGAAGAAATTCATCAAGGCTATTGAATACAACGATTGAAAAAAAGTAAAATCCATTAATTTCAAGTTTAATAAATTTTCTGTTGGATCCAAACAAATCTCTATTATTTCTTTACTTGTTCGCTTTTAATTTTAATTTTATTTATAGATTAGAAATTCTCGTTAATTAAAATATATTGAAATAATGAACTTTTTTTATTTGTTCATATAATCACATTTCATATTTACAAATTTTTTATCTCCTTTTATAAGTTTTTTCTGTGTTATTTTAAAATTAAAGAAAATTTATATATTTACTATACGTTAAAAAACGAACAAAACATTTTTATATAACAAAATATGTCGTTACTTAAGTAACAATTCCAACACTTGATAGAAAAATTTACAAATCTTATATCTTGAAAAGGGGGTATAGTGTTAAACAAAAAATGACTATATTATATGAACACCAAACGTTTAATTATTGATTTCCCGACAGCCACGAAGACCATTAGAAAATTAATAAAAGGACAAACCGAAAATGATTTTCCATTTTACTTTTGAGCGAATATTTTCTTAGCGCGATAGTAGCATTTAGCTCGGTTGGCTCTCAAAAGACAGTAAAGTAAGGTTGCTGATCGCGGCGCTGCGGCGTTGTTACTTTTCTCTTTTCTTCTTTCTTTCCGGGTTTCTCGCGCAGCTTCCCCTGCGAGGGCTCGGCTATATACACTTCCGCGATTTCCTTCCTCACGGACCTTCTGCGCGCGATGCTGAATTTAAGGTTTCCGTCGACATTGCTCCAGCTATAAATTTCCACACTACACTCGGCGGTAGCTCCGCTCTTCTTTCTCTTCCTCGCTCTCTCTTCTCTCTCTTTCTCTCTCGTTTTTCTCCTTTTCCGGCTTTTCTTTCCTCGCCGTGTCTTTTTCCCTTTACTCGCTCCAGAGCCTCGGGGGTTTTTTTTTCTCGCAGTAAATTGAATTCCGCCTATTTCGTGTTTAAGCAGTAAGTCGGGGAAGCGGTTTTTGTTTTAGCGGGTTCGTGCAATGGATTTTCGAAAAATTTTTGCCGCTGAAAGGAGGGAAAAAAAATTTGTTTTAGGAAATTTAAATCTGGATGCAGGATGGACTGAAAAATTTATCTTCCAGAACTTACAGATCATATATATGTTGGTTGAAAAATAAATATTGTGAAAACCTCCGCGAAGCCTATTAGTAGGTGTTTTATTTTATTTTTAACTTTTAATTAAGAGTAATTGATAAAAAATTGAATGGAGAAAATAAAATAAGCTTTAGTTTGAATAATATCATCGTTTTGAAAAAGTTTATAAAAAATAATTTTTAACGAACAAATTAAATACTTTAACTTTACTGGCAAGGAGAAACCAGTCTTTATTTGTTCCCAAATTAGGTACAATTAAAATCGATTGTCGAGAAGAATTTATCAGTATTGTTTAAATAAACAATGTTTGAAATGAAGAAAGATGTTTTAATATAAGTGTTTTAAAATTAAGCTCTTGCTATTTTTATGCTATGAGACTTTCAATCATAAAATTTTACAAATTTCCTTTAGATTTTTGAAGAAGACTTGCGACTTCGTTGCTAGGTTTCAACGGATAAAAGGTTGGTTTAAGTATTCTAATACTTTCATGCAACTGTACCAAGTTTCATGATCCGGTGACCAGATATAGTCTCCTCGTGACACCTAATGTATAAAATATTATGTACTTCTTTATTTTTCTCTTGATCTCATTACCAATGCATATGTAAATCTATTTAGATTCTCGTGTCTAACTTCGAGTGTCAAAGCGTAACTTCAACTTCTGCTCGTCGCAAATGTATGTGAACCTCGTATCGTCAATAAATCAGCGAATAAAATAAGCCGCGCGTCGAAGATAATAAGAACTTCTCCATTTTATCGCAGGCCGAATCGCACCTTTATACGAGCTAAAACTCCCATCGGAAATCGTCATTCGACGACCGCCGCGCCGCGCGTGCGACTTTTAAATTTAGAAAAAACATCGGGGAAATTTCTCGAGACATAATCCATCGGATTACCCTCTCGCCTGTTTATGCCGTCTCGGAGGCCGCCATGGCGGAAAAATCACGTATATAAAAAAGGCGAAGAAGACAAAGCGAGAGAGAGGAGCCGGCTCCTTCCCCCGGCGGTGGCTCCTATCGCGATAGTATAACCATTATGTGGATTCGTGATTTGCATATTTCAGAAAGTGCTGCTGCGCGCACCAACAGGAAAGCATAAACAACTCGCGCTGCCGAGGCAGAGAGAGAGAGAGAGGGGGGGAGAGGGAGGGAAGATGAGTTACACGCGCGGAGATTTTACAAAACGCGCGCGCCACTGCCACCGGCTACAGAGCTCTCGTCTGCGGATGCGCCCTGAGATTTTGCGAAATTTCTGCGAGGAGATAACTATATGCGGCCGCGGGGCTTTTTTCCGCGGGAGGTGCCGAGAGGAAATATTGAGAAAGTTCGCTTTTGCCTTTCCGCGTGGCTCTCCTTGTTAAATTGTTTTGCGGGAAAGTAGAGTCGGCAGCGCGTACGGCGATTTTCCTGCGAAACGTTTAGCCGGCGAGCGAACGGTTTTTTTTTTTAGCTTAGCTTGCTTCTTTGTTGAATAATTCTTGAGAAGTCTCTGGAAAATATTTGACGCTTGTAGGGCGATCGGACCAGTAGATGGACAGTTTTGTAAGTTATTATATCTATCAAACTGATTATTTTGCAAGTAAAATCTTTAATTTTGAATGCAAAGAAGTTTACTACAATAAAATTAAAGGTGATACTTATCAACGAGTGTTCTTTTAACATAAAACAAAGTATCTTCAAAAATAGGGTCCACCTGCGAGATCTTCTCTGTGTTCCTATTATACACCCAATAGATGGACTAGTTAACTAAATGGAGATATGGTAGTCGTCAATCTAATGGACACGTGTGACTTTCTTATCATTTTTGCAAACTTTCAATTTAAACAAATATTTCTAATACGTCTGGTATGTATTTACTGATAAATTGAAGTTTCTTGTCAGTTAATCGTCCATCTATTGGGCAGTTTACCCTAGTAGTCGAAAGCTTAGATTGTATAAAGTGTTTTCAAGTAAATGTAGTATATTTTTAACGAGGGTGCACTTTCAAATCTACACCATCTACTCAAACGATTAAACCAGCAATCCCCCCAATTTTCCGGACTCCCCCTTACGTGAAAGCACGCGATCATTCCCAAGACCTCGCTTCTCATCTCCCCGAAGACAAACAACTTCCCGAGTCATCGGACATCCTTTTGACAAAGTCCCGAATCTCAAAAAAAAGATCTCGAAAGCGCCGAAGCCGCAAAGGAGCTCGCCCCGATTACGAATTCATTCCACACCTGCTACTGTATTTTTCTTCTCCCCATATCCGAGGAAAAAAGAAAGAGGAGGAAGCAGAGAGGGACAGAGAGAGAGATAGATCTCCTCTTCCTTTGCGAGCTCGTTATCGGTCACGATCCTGACGCTCGTCGACATGAGACCGCGTCCAACGGCGTCCAACGAATATGCCGGCCCGTGTGCAGGGCCCTCAGATTTTTCGAGCTCGCATACATATATATATCTGCCGCTTTTTGAGGCAGATATTCCGGCGCGGCTTTTGGCGCTGGGCTCCTCTCGATATCCGCGTTGTTTAGAAGGCAGGACACGCGTGTGGCAGGAGCGAAAGAGGCTGCGCCGCGCGGCTGCTGGCGATCCCTGCTTGGAATACGATTCCGAGGCGGCGGCGGGCTCAGGGAGATTTCAATTTTTCGGCAGATCGCGCCGCTTCTGAGGCATTCCGAGTGACGGACGGAGAGGACTTCTGGAAAATACGCGCGGCGCGCGGCGCTGACTAAAAGGATATGCACTTTTGTTTTTCGGTTTGTTATATTACCGAGAGCCGGAGCTCGGCTCGAGATTTTTCTTTTGGATAAGATTAACATATCAGGCGCGTTTGGCTTGCGTTTTTATGTGGACAACCTTGTAATTTATAAGGCTGGCTCTTTTAAAATAATTAAATGCAACGCAAGCCTGGATTTAAAAAGTTCTATTCTCTACGTCTCTGTAGGATGCTTGTTTCTCAACTATATGTGGGTAATATGATGTAAACTTGATTTGTCTCTGTACTCTGGTTAAATAAATAAATAAATATGGTATAATCCGCGGGCTTTTTTTCAATACTAAATAAAAACGCGACGAACGCCGATGAAAAACTGAACAACGGAGCAAAAAATACAAAAGGCTGAAGCGTCACGCAAGATTATATTCCGAGGAAGAGGTGGCACTTGACGACTGTAAGGATACAGATAAGGATCTCTATGGTGTTTGTTTCTCCTCTTCACCGAGCGATCGCATAAGGTTATACGCTTGTACTCGGGCGCGGAGACTTGATTTTACGATTCCCGCAGCTGTTATCTCTTCTCGATGCCTTTTTAATGATCTCGAGCTCGCTGCTCGACTGTTGCGAAAGGTGAAGAGGTGAGACGAGGATCTTTAACTGCGGTGCTGTTTTATATTTTTTTAATTTTGGTACTTGCGCGGAGATGGACCTGAAATATTTATATGCGGTATAAATGAATAAATGAAATTTTATATATACGAATGATAAACCTGAAACTGCTGCACGTCGATTTATTTTATTTTTTGTGCAACTTTTAAATTACATCCTCGCGCCTATAATTTGCATTTTGCTGGCGGTGAACAATATATAAATTATACAATAAGCAAAGTTTAAAATTTGTGTATACGTGACCTATTCACGAAACATTTAATTTCCAGGAAGATCTGAATTTTTATCGAACCTCTTTAACTAGTCAATTTTCACCGTCCTCTTTACCACCCATTATCGCGCGATATCAGCATAAGAATTGCTTGTTAAACAATACGAACATCGGCACCCGAATTCGAATAGGAACATTAACTCCCCGAGACTATCTTGTAATATCGGCATGAGAATAGCTTGTTAGCCGAAAATATTCACTCCGCTCCGGCGATTTCGAGGAAGCTAAAGAGAGAGAAAAAGAGAGGGCAGAGCGCCATAATTTAACCCCCTGCGACAATTTTTTACGGGCCGCGGTCGGAACGAGAGGCGCCGGCGGAGCGCTCTCCTCGATTATAACTTCCCGGCGCCGAAAAACCTGGGCAGGTTCACACGACGAACGGGATTGCGGCGGCGGCGGTCATTAGCATAAAAAGCGTTCCGAGAGACACCGTGAAAAACAAGCTTAACGATCGGCTCCCATCGATATGCGCGCGGGAAAGGAGCCCGGGGAAAAAAGGTAGCATATAATCGGCTGCTGCTGCTGCTGCCTTTTCCAGCCCGACGAATCCATTGTTTTTCGATTATTTTATGACGCGACAGCTACTTTACGAGGAGGGGGGGGGGGGACCGAACTCCAATCGCTCGTGTATATTTCGTTTTATCTTTAATAGTGGAACATCTTGTACTACGGGGCTATTTGGTTTTGTAATTGGGTTTTGTAATTGTAATGAGCCGGCCGTTACGAGCGCGGTTGTAAATTTTTCCGCGATTGTCGTAGAATTTCAAAATCACAGGATGCAGCGCAGCCTTTTGTATTTTTAGCTCGGATTTAGATTATACCGTTTGGAGCAGATATATTTATTGATCAATTCCCCTCGGCCTTCCGGGAAAGTCGCTTCATTTTTTTCAATAATTAAAATCTGTTGCTTCTGCAGAACACTTGCATATATATATGTAAATTGATCAACCAGCCGCAAACTGTATACTCGACAGAAAAGAGAGAAAAAAACGGCGGGGAAGCTTTGCTTTGTGCCGGCCAAGAAACCGAAAAGCACGTTCCGTTAATCGCGCGACGATCGTTCGCGAAGACGCTCGCGCCTCCTCGGCTCATTAGAAATTCCGCGTGCGCGCGCGAACTCATCGGCTCCCGTTTTTTTTTTTCTTCCTTTTTATCTTATATATCTGTCGGTTTCTCTTCCCGTCCGCCTTTCTCACTTTATTATGTCCCGGATTTCGTCGGTTTCGATTGTGTTTTCAAGACGTTTTCTACTTTGTTCGTAAAAGGAGGATGGGCGTCTGTTGTTAAAGAATGCACTCCAATTAAAATTACCAATAAATTTCTACAATTAGACCCGGATAATTTTCAATTCCCCGTCGAACCGCAGCATTATTCTTCTCGACTCCCTCGAAATGCTCTCTGCCACCGCCATCCCTCAAACCAAAATACCCGCCCCAGAATCTGACCCAATCCAGCGTAATATCTCATTCCGCGGCACTACTCGTCCGGGCATGAAAAGCGCGCCGGGAAAAAGCGCAGCTCGGTCGGCTGGCTTAGATGCCTCGGGCCACAAAAGCGCCGCTATCCGGCAGATCAGTGTCCGAGCTACCAGGCTCAGGTGACACGGATATAACCCGGGGCCTCTCTCTCGGCTCCTCTTCTTCTTCTTTTTTTGTCGAGCGGCGAGCGAGTCTTCGGCGCGCGACGACAGCAAATATTTACTGCGCGCGGCCCCGAGGTGCCCCGCTGTTCACAATGCGGTGCCGGGGAAGGATTGAGCCCCCGACTCTCGGGGTTTTCGAGCAGCTTTCGTAAATTTGAGTTTAATGCGATTTTTACGACTTTGGGGAAAGCGATCGCGTTTATCTGGACGGAGTATCGGCGCGCCTTCGCCTCGGCGGACCTTTTCACTTTTGCGATTAGCCTGATGAATAGTGTGTCAAATTTTAATTTTTGCCCGGGTCGAGGGCTCTGCAGCCTTGGAGTTTCGGTGACTAATGCCGTAGTGCAGAATGTTATCAGTGTTTTCGAAAACTTTCTATGTGTCGTTGAAATATCGAGAAACAAAAATTTCTGTTTACAATAAAAGAAATCCAACGCGTGCAAATGGGTAATTAAGATTGATCTTAAAAAAAAAGGCACCAAAATTTTAGAAACTATATCGGTCCGAAGACGTACTTAGTTTGTAGAAAAAAAATTATACACCTCGTCAGGTATCGAAAGCAAAAAATCGCTACAATCTTCCTCCCATCAGAAATGCCCAAACTATGATATATATCTCTGTCTCCCGTCGAAAAAAACCGTTCGACATGTGTTCCTTCACGCCTCGTAGTTCAAACATTTTCGAAATGGGTTTCTCAATATCAAATACACGTGTATCCGCGCAAAGCCATCGCAGCCACTTAGAACAAGCTGCTCAACCGTCCGCGATCTGTTATATCACCCGTACAACAAGTATCTCCGCGAGCGGAGCATTCACGCATCAGCGATCTCGGCGGTGAGGAAGGCCTGAAAAATCTGGTCGGATGATGAAAAAAAAACGGGCCGGCCAAAAAAAAAAGAAAAAAAACAGTGGAAGGAGAAACGAGCTATTATGATCGACTTCTCATCCGCGTGTCAACGCAGGCGTGTCCCTTTGGCTCGGGCTCTCCTACAAAAGTGGGCATTAGTACACTAGACGACGAGAGAGAGAGAGAAAGAGAGGCAAGGGTCTGGGCGGAATCAAAGGAACGGCGAAGAAAGGAAGGAGCGACCCCCCGTTGGGGTATCGGTTACGCTTAAAACCGCATTTAAGGGCCCGAGAGAGAGAGAAAGAGAGAACGAGTCCCCGAGACTCCTGGCGCCAACGGAGATCGGTATCTACGCGCGCGCGCGACCGTCGCATCCAGGGAAAAACCGTCGTCGCTCAAATGAGCCAGAAGGAAGGGGGCAGGAGGAGGACGGAGGCTGGACTGAATAATTAATTTATTGTTCCTAGCGGTAGTCGAACGAATTCGACGTGCGTTCGACGGAGATTGGTGATTTATGAACAGGGGATATATAATGCGGAGAGGTTCGGCGGTGAGGCTGATGAGTTCTGTACACTTTGGGGGCTTGAGAGGCTACGGACGCTTCGGGAACGGAGGGTTTCGGCCGATGGGACCGATGACAGTTTTGCGCGGTCATTTTCGGAGGGATATTGGGAGGATGGACAAAAGTTTACGGACGGGACGCGCAATATGGCGTCTTACAGTTAAGTAGATGTCATCTACGACGTGCAATTTGGGCCATAAATAATGATAAGGCTGCGGTCGAGCTACGTGACACTAGGCACGTAATGAACTTTCTTACTTGCAAAATCCAACGAGTTCGTTTGATAATCATAAGCAATTTTAATCGATGTACAATAATTTAAAAGAAAATCCTCGATCAAGTTATTATTCGTATCTCGGTAGCTCATCCGTCATACGCCAACCGTCCGTCTGCAATAAACGCCGAATCCCAGAGCCTTCTTCCCATGCCTCGTCTCCGCCGAGAATTTTCTGCACCGAGGCAGAGCCCGAGACCGAGTCTCCGGTCCCCGGCTTTGCCGCGCGATGACTCTCTTCAATCCGGCCGCTGCTCTCGTCGGCCGATAACATCTGATTCCCGAATTGACCGCGGCGCCTCTCTCTAGCCGCTCCTTTTCCCATGGCCAGGAGATCGTCCGGCACGCGCGCCGAAGATTTATGTATGCGGACTTTGCGCAACCCAGATACCGCGGCGGCCGGTCTCTCCGCTGTTCTCTCTCTTTCCTTTTTTTTTATATATCATCAAGTGCGCGCGGGAGGAGCTGCCCCCCGCCTAATCCGCGAGCATTGTTTTCTGCGGAGGGAGGGTTAGGAAGAGGGTCGCGGTCGCTCTTTTATCCGGGAATTCGGCACCGGCTGAGGAGCTGCGCTCTGCGTGTGTGGCCCGGTTTATATCGTTTTGTAAATAAACTCGTAGGAATCGGCGCTGATTAACGAGCTTTGTCGTCCGCGAGTATTGGACGGAATTTTAAGTGTTTTTTCGTATATTAGGGAAAGGGCCGGGGGTCGCGCAAGACTTATCGAGGTAGAAATTTATGTTTTTGGGCGAATTACGAAGTTCCCGGTCGTTTTACGCATCGGGTATTAAAACGAAGAAGATTTTAAAGATAAGAGTTTTGAGTTATATTTTTATGAGTGTGATATGAAACATTTTTAAAATCTATAGAAACTCGTGTTTATTGAGGTTGTCCCTTTATCTTTGTTAGAAATCTTTGCAGATCGGATTAAATTAAGATCTTTCAGTTTTAAGTCGCATCATCTTACATTTCTGTTTAGGAACAATAATAATAAGACAAACAATTACGAAATTTCCTGTAATTCCATCTTTTCTCAAAAATATATAACTTACTCACCGGCGGCACCTCGAATTGTATTAGCGTAACTCCGCCGCAACGGCAAGCGAGCCTAAACTAAAATTCTCGCGGCCGTGAAAAACAGCGCTCGCGAATAATAGGGCCGCAAATCAAGTTCGAGCGAAACCGTTAATACCCCCATTTAATATAAAAATTCTCCGGGCGCGCAGTATTATCCGGAAGGCGGCGATATCGTCGAAGGCGAACGCGACGGATCGACTTCGGGCCACCGGCTTGTATATATACATATATATACTTATACGTTAGCCGCGCATGGATAGTAATAGTTGCCGGTGGTAGTAGTTGGCTTAGAGTTATGTTACGGCCGGCCATAAACGAAATGAGAAAACTGTCCGGCCGTCGCTGAAAAATATCCGCGGAATACAAATGCTTGATTTGAGTCGGGCAGCGCGAGGCGAGCGTTCTTTTGTGCGCGCGGGGCAGATTATGATAAAAGAGGGGCGACGGGAGGGGGAGGGGGGGAGGGAGCAACGAGATAAGGAAAGGGGGCGAAGAACCATAAACTGCATATGCTATTCGACGTTTTATGCTTCTCGAAAAGCTGATAGTAAAAGTTGCTAAGCGACAGGATGAAAAGGAGAGAATTTTCGACGAGCCTCTGCACCCTTGGCGATATGAGTTTTCGAGGGAAAATTTTCGGTTTTTTTTCGGCTCGTCTCGACGGTATACAGTAAAAGCGTCGATTCGTGCGATTTTAGTGCTGAATTTTTATAAGATTTTTCATGCGTCGCGTAAAGCAGAATGTTATACCGGTACGAAATGTATTGAGATTGTAAATACTATAAAAAAATATGTTTTATGAAATATATGAATATAAATTTAACAATATATGCACGAAGGAAGATTTTAATACTGAACAATTTATTTTATATCATTCATTCTATAGTACTTTTATATTGAAAGTGTGGCCAATGTGTAAAAAACTGTTTTGCTACAATTAGAAGTATTTCCGCGTACTTACAATTCACAACCGGCTCTTCAAACAGTCGCATTCGTCCTACTCAAATCACCGAAAACTCCGACAATCCCAGCGTTAAACCTCTCGATTAAACCCCCTCATCTGTATCAATCAACTTTTCCGCGAAGCTCCGCAAAGCTGCGCTAAAAATCCAGCCCTCGTCGCTCACATCTCTCTCTTATCGATCGAAAAAGGCACTAAATCAAAAAGTAACGAATCCCCGGTCCGTCGTTTCCCACGATAATACATCGACGGCCGACCGACTCGCGGATATAGCGCTCGACACCTCGGCGAGCGAATTCGGCGAAAGCCCGTTCCGAAAAATTAAGAAGCAATCGCCGACGGGCTCGTGCGCTTCATCGGCTCTGCGCGCGCTAAACAGCGGCGCGGTGACTCTCTTTGGAGGCACGTCGCGGCCCCGCGGGGCGCCACCGCCACAAAAGCGCCGACTTATTTATATCCGATAGCCGCCGCCGCCGATGCGAGAGTCGGTCCTTGTTTCTTTTTTTTGGCTTTTTTGTTCGATGTCCTCCTGGTCGAGGCCGCTATTTGGGCTTCCTCGCGGCGCGAGGCTGCAATTTGTTGAAAGAGCGCCGCGCCGAGATGCTCGCGTGCAAGCAGATGTGTCGTGTACTTGACTCTTGATTCCGATTAGTTTATGCGTTGAGATTTTATTGGATTTTATAGGCCTGGGGGATTTTTGTTTTATTTTTTCGAGTATCTGTCCGACAATTGTTAATCTAATTTTTACAATAATTATGGACTTTAAGGGGTGTAATTGCAAATTAAAAATTTGAATATTCATCACTTCACAGGGAAGTATTAAAATGCTACCTGCAAGTTTTAATGTAATTGAAGTATGTTACGCCGATGATTAAATTCATAAATGCTAAACTATACAATAATTAGATTTAAAAGATGTATAATTAAAGTAATTTAATTCTGTGCAATGTACGTATTTGTAACATTTAACTTGACATTAAAAAACAATAAAAAAATTCTGCTTAATTGAATTTACATCCTCGCGATGCAATTACAGAGTTCGCCCCTTTAAAATCCGCGATTGAAATACCAGACAACGAATCGCATCATCATCCGAAGCACTGACAAATCCATCTTCCCACATCTTGGCCCAGAAACCGCGGACCTCCAAGTCGTGCTTAGCTCAAATCAGCTCGTAGCCCCATCCATCCATCCATCTCGTCCTCTCTCTCTCGAGAACGTGTGATTATACGCCTCGTAAAAGGCGAACTGGTGCAGCCACAGGAGAGGAACGAGAAAACGAAAACAGATGGATCGCGCGCGCGTTGCATTATGTTAATACGAGGTTTCCCTCTGTCCCTCTTGCTCTCAGCGAGAGAGAGACTATAACCATATGTTCCGCTCTCTCGGGCTCGTTGCAACGTCTCTAGGCCGCGATGTCGTGGCCGAGTCTACGCCCCAACGGCGACGCAACACAACAGTAGTTTTAATCGCATTAGGGCCGCAGGTTTTTTTTTTTCGTTCGGTCACGGGACTCGACTCTCCGTCGGCCCGCAGGATGCGCGTAATATAACTTTCCCGGAGAGCGCGCCGGTGTCATAATGAACGCGAGGCTCTGCCCTATTTATTTTTCTCCCGGGGGATTTCGGCAGCGCGGGATTAGCCGGGCTGCCGAGTTTACAAGGCAGAAAAAGAGGCGCGCGCTTTTAATCGTCGACGAGTTTCGTTTACGTAAACGGAAGAGTTGATTTTAGGCGCGATTACGGTTTTACGTGCTTTTTAGTCGCAGTTTCGGAGGAAATTTAATAGTTTCTTTTTTTTTAATCTCGTTCCAAAGCGCGTTTGATCAAATTATTAATTTCAGTTAATCGTTATTCTAAGAAAACATTTCTGATAGTATAATATTTACCGAAGTAAAATGTAATTGTGAAGATTCAAGGATTACATATAATACAAAAATAATTAAGAAGAGAATATAAAAAAAGGAGTTGTTCAGAAATAAAAAATACACAATTTTCCAGGACGAGTTTCCCGCGATTTTTATCCGAGGATCAATCCTCGTTTGAAGTAAGCTCGAAACAAGTGGCGTCTCGAAAATAATCATCATCGAAGCCTGTTGACAGTTTTTTCAGGCGCAGGACTCGAAAAGCGCAACGCGGCGGGAACTCGAGGCGACTCGACTCCTCTCTCCGCGCACATGCACGTACATTCGTCGTCATCGAAATTCGAACTCGTCGTCTGAAATTCCAGCACGACGAAAAATTTCAGAACGACGTCATTAGAGGCCCGAGAGAGCCAAGTGTACTTTTCGAGCGAAACCTCAATTAAAATCGTCGACCGAAAACGAGAAAGGAGCGGAGAGAGAGAGAGAGAGAGAGAGAAAAAAAAGAGTCCGCGGCCCCGGCGACGACGACAACGAGCGAGATCAGCGAGCGTGACGTTGTATATATGTATATACGTTCGCTCGCCGATTCATAGCTCAATTTGCTACGTGAAAAATAACGTGCAATTAAATGTCAGGAGTAATCTCTCCTGGCGTATCGGGATTTATGATCTTGCGTACGAGAGGGAGAGAGGGAACGGTATTATTTTTTATAATGCGCCGTGTAATTGCGAGCGCGTCAACTTTTCTGGGCCCGAACGTTATCCTGCGACGCATCGCGATTCGGATGCTTTTTCTTGGGTGCGTCGGTGCGAGAGAATTTTAGAAGAGTACTTTTCGTGTGGATAATTAATGATTCCGACGTTTTCCTTTCAAGTATTAGTGTCTCAATTTGTTACTTATTCCAAGATTGTGCTGATAATTCGTGTTTTATTAAATGTTTTCCGGTGGTTTTACAGCGTTTAAAGTGCGAGTAATTAAGAGGACCTTTATTTACTTTTGTCAATATAAATTAGCGACGGTATTAATAAAATGGCCCGAGGCCATATGGTCGCGTGTTGGCGAATCAATAATAAATTTGTCGTTAAATGACAAAATAATTATCCAACGAAAGATAACAGAAATATTGTAACAGAGATGTATGGAAACAATAATTCGTTTAACGTTGCCTTTTAATATAGATATAACTCAGTCCATTACGTTTTTATTTACGCAACATTACTGCGGTTTTAAATTAACTCTTAAATTTCGTAAACAAACTTTACTCGAAAAATTCTCGCCAAATATTCTCAACAACAACGCTTACCAGCGAAGGATTCGAACCGTCTCGAAGTACGAGCCAAATCGTCCAAAATTCCGTCGAACGAAATAAAAGCAGGCGTCCGCGTCCTCCCCCTCCCGAAAAAGCACGTGGGCCACACATAATTCCGTCGGCTCTCATTTTTCTCGCTCGCGCTTGATACTTTACGGGGGGAGGGGGGCGGCAAGTGCGAGGGTGCAAAAAAGGCTCTCTCGCCCGTACATGGCCACGCTCGGTAGCCGTGGAATTTCCGTTTACCAGATACGCATCGCGCATATATGACAAACAGAGGCGGCGGCAGGAATGCACAATATTGTCGGCAGTCTGTCACATTCGACTCGGCTCGCTCGACCCCATGAATTTCTGTGTCTCTCTCTCTCTCGGCTCTGCTTTTATTACGTATATACGTATATATATAGCCACGCGGGCTCGATATCAGACAATAAAGCATCGGCGCGAGCGGGTCGAACGAGCGCGCGCCCCGGCCAGGGAATCGTTCCGAGATTTGTGACCGCGGTATTAATCTCGCTGTATTTATGGGAGGGCTCCGGCTATAAGCGCCGCGAGAGCACCGCGTTCCCGATAAACTACGACTTTTCCGACTCTCTATCTCTCTCTCTCTCTCTCGGTGTGTCTTTGCCGGTGCAGACTCTCTTTCTGCTGGGTTGGGATTTGTCACCCTTCATTGGCTGCCGCTACTTTTCTTGCGGAGTGAGGAATGTTTTGCGGGTTTAATACCCTTAATGTAATAATGCCTTGGTAATTAATCGACGAAGACTGGAGGATTTGAATATGCGGAAGTGTTATATTGCACGTTTGCGTTATATTGCATTTTTTATGAATTACAGACTTTATGAAAAATCGAAAAAAAACTAAATTAACGATTTAAAAAATGCACAAAGTCGATCGTCACAGTCATGAATTTTCCTTCGAAAAGCGTTCTCGAAGCCACCTTCGACTTTCCTTCCACACTCGCCAGCTCCATAAATAAAAGCCAACTTATACGATCGCGGGCAGATGCACCGAGCTCAAAACCCAAACGACAATGACGGAACGCTTCCGCACAAACAGAGCCTCGCAGATCAATATCACCTCTGCTCTCTCTCTCTCGCGTCATTCTTCACTCCCACATTAGATATCCGAGCGAAACGGGGAGAAAATCCGTCGAAAAAAGGAGCTCCCCCCCACCCCGTCTCCACCGAGGCCCCGATATATCATGTATAACCTACGCAAGCGTGGGCGTGATGATGCTCCTCCGGAGGAGGAAGAACCGGCTGTCCTCCGGCGCGCGCAACCGATGATTATGCTGTCGACACTATCGCTCGCTCTATCTCGAGGCATTTTCGCCTCGTCCTTTTGGACGGCCGCGGCTAGCCGTGAGCGCGCGAGGAGCCTCGCGGAAGACGAGAGTCCTCGGACAGCTGGAGAGGAGAAGGAACGCGAGAGGCCGAGCTGCCCGCGCTGATTAATTGATTCGATCGTTCGTTTGGGGGAGGGGGGGACGTAAGTGTGATGAAATTGTTAGCGCTCGTTGCTCGGCTGAGGTTATCACGTCGGTGGATTTTTCGGGGCAATTGCTCGCTTTTGAAAAGAATTACGTGTGGCTGAAGGAAGCGTGCATTTATTTTAGAGAAGTTTTCCGTGTTTCTTTTAATATTACGTATTCAAGTAATTACAATTCAAAAATAAAATACGAGTAAAAAAATGTTAAACTCTAAAATTGTTTCCCCCAATAGAGAACAATAGCTGCGCTTATAGATTAATCGATAATTGAATTGACTGGGTTATTGTACATACGGATAGACGGGCAGTTTGCTTCGTCAAGCTAATGATGATCTGTACGAAAGCATGTAATTAATTTCTCCGAATTCTGGGCCGTACGCAGATATCATCGTTTACCGTTGCATCGGCGTTATCCTCTATTGGCTGCGGCGTAATTGCCAAACAATTTTACATCGTAATCGTTCCGTAATACGAATCGGTGATGAAGATTAAGTACGTTATTTCCGCTTCATCCGTCTTAAAAAGTGTTCTAATATACTGGATCGAGTAATTACTCATCGTGGCTCCGATTATAAAACTAAATTACTATCCACAAATTTAAATCAGCACCGTACTTTTCCAAAGTGCACTTGCAAAGTGCCTCAAAGTCCTCGCTCGCGAATCCATCATACAATATATACGTCGAGCGTTAAAAAAAAAAAGTAAGCCCGCGAGATCGAGCGAATGGCACGTGAACCTCGACACTCTTTCCTTGGCCGCTGTGTTGCGTGCACCTTGTCGTGTGCGTGCCCCCCCCTTCCTCCCGGTCGAGAGCCTCTCTAAGGACTCCACGTCCATGGCTCTCGCGTAACGAGCGCCATCGCGCGAGGCGAAATAACACGGCGTGTCTCTCTTCTCGCCGAGCGTTGCAGTGAGAGAGAGAGAGAGAGAGTCGAGAGCCTCGCACACAGACACAGACACACACGTAGACGCGTGCAGGCGCGCTGCGCTAAAATCATTGCCCCGCGCGAGTCGAGCTGCGAGCGAGCCGGGGGCGTGGCAGCTCCCTGGTGGTCCGCCACTGGCGCAGGATTATACGACGACGCTCTCTCTCTCTCTCTTTCTCCTGCTCGGCCTGGACTATAACTATATTTTATTCATACCTTAGTCCCCCCCCCCGCTCTTTTTCTTACCGCGCGGCGGCCCGAGCTCCGAGCTCCGGAGTTTATGTTTATGCGCGGCTTTTTGCGCCCGAAAGTGCCGGCCGGCGTTTTTGCTCCCGGATTTTCTGGGAAATTTCGCCTGATTGCTCGACGGGAGAGAGAAAGAGAGAGAGAGGGAGGGCTGTATGATTGGTTTTAATCGGGTTGTTGCTGGGTAGATGTACACCTAAGGGATGGGAGAGAGAGCGTAGCTTCGACGAGGCGGCTCGCGTGTCCAGTTGTAGTTTGTTGCTTACCTGAGAGAGGCCGGTGGTCTTTTGCGGGGAGATAAATTTGCCCGGAGACTGCAAATGCGGATGGTTAGGTGGACAGTCGGGGTAAATTAAGTCTTTGTCGAGCGGCGCTAAATACTTCTTGGGCATATACGCTTGATTCATGGTTTTTCGCTTTATGCAGTTTTCCGAGAGAACTCTTATCTTCTAATCAAGTGGGGCACATAAATTGCGTAATTATTTTTAAGCAACATTCGAAAACCTGCACCGGTTGCACGTTTTTGATCTAAAAATTTAAACAATTAGCACTAAAAATAAATTACAGCACTGTGATAATCGACTGTTAAAAATAATGTAAATGAAAGTAGAACTTTTAATTACCTTTTTCGAATGATCTGTTTATCTTTTGATTTATACTCTAATGCTCCGCGCAGTTCTTACTCCAACCTCATATCAGTCTTATTACTCAGGTATAACTTTTAATTTCACTCTTCGATCTCGAATTATTAAGCCGGGCAGTAAATAAAGTCCCGAGATCGCAAATTTTACGGCATGATTTATCGATAAAAGACGCATTACCCGCCGGTATTGGAGAGTTTTTCGTATATAAGCCGAGCGCGCGCTCGCGCCGCTCGTAAGATAACCACAGCCCGTAAAAATCCATACCTCGTTTTCTCTTCCGCGTTCTTTCCACGGAGAAATGCATATTCGACAAAAAATCGGGTCTTTCCGCGGCGCAGGAAACGCTCGCGCGCGCGCGCGTGTATATACATATACATTACGCGGTAGCGACACCAAAAATTTGTAAATTATACGTTCGCCCGTGGCTGATGCATTTTTATTTGCTCCTATTCCATTTTCATTAGTCCGTAAATCATAGGAAAGTTTCGCCGTGCCTAAAGGTTTCGCGTATATACAACTCGGCCGGGGAGGAAAAAATTTATGGAATGGTAAAACGAATGCCTCTTTTTTTCTCCATTTGTTTATTGTGTTCTTAGTGCTTGACTTTTTTTTAGGAGAGTTACGTAATACTTTTCGTTCGACCGACTTCCGTTTATATAATCTTTGCAGTCGTCGATCTTTGGTCGCTCGCAGGTTTCATCTAAAAAGACGTAGGCTAAAGATGATTAATATAATATCGTAACGAGCTGATAATTAGAAAAGTAAATCAGTCCGCGTAGTAGATGCATAATAAACTCGTGCTCGCATCAAAAGCAAAATCGAATCGCTTCTTGCTGCGGCGGCCGGTAAAAAGCTCCGCGCATTAAGCACTAAAATACGATAGCCAATCGGCGATAAATTCTTCATTACCCGGGCCGTCCTCGATCGCTTATAATCCAGAGAAATTTCAATATCCTCCTCGGAGCGAGGCTCTCGTCGTCGTCGCGAGCGCCAATTAAAATGCTTCCCGTTGCAGAATATGGCAGCGCGCGAATCCGGCACCGCGCGATCTCAAAGCGAGCCGATGCGCGGCGGCGGCAAAAAGGCCGCGAACACTTGTTTATGTCACCTACTCTCCGCGCGCTCTCGCGAAAAACTCGATCGCTATCTGCGCGGGGCCCGCCGCGCGTTATCTCGGCGCTCGGATCTCGACGGCCGGGGCGTTAATTTCACTTGAAAAATCGTAAAATGCAAATGAAGGCCCCGTCTCGATTGGCAAATTACGAAACTGCGACGGGGCGCTCTTTAAAAAAAAAAGGCCGAGCACGAACGAGGCAGGAGGAAGAGAGGACGAGGATGAGGAGGAGGAGGAGGAAGAGCGTGCGCGCGCCAAGGTGGTCGGGATAATTTCGCGGGCCCTAAAAACGACCAGCTCGAGAGGCGAGCGAGCTTGCTCCGTTATTGAGAGGAGAGGAGGAGGAGGAGGAGGATGATGATGCTGTATGATGAGCTGGGAGAGGAGGGAAGCCTCCTGAATGAATGAGAGTCACGTAGAGCCTCAGCTGGATTTTGCGTCGAGTCGTTCATGCTTCGTGCTGTATGAAGATCCTGGAGTGAGTGGATTTTTCAAGGGTTCGCTGCATCCTGTATTTAGAAAAGGTTGTTTAATTGCTGCTTAAGAGGCGGTAAAAATTCGAGATAATTGAAGAAAAAATCAAAAGCCACGTCCGAGTGGCGGAGTGGAAAATATAGTTTGGGCTCCGAGGAAAGATTTATTTTGCATTTGCGTTCTGAAACGTTTGGAGATGCAACCGAGTAAATGGAATTAGTCATTACTAATAATTATTTTCATGAATAATCTCTTCATGTATAGACAAAGAACTAGTAAATTTTTAAATTTCAAAAAAATGTTTGCTTCCACTCTCTTCCATTTTCGGACCCGAGCGATAAAAGTCATATAATATCGTAATTGATTGCACAATAAAGCAAATAGATATCAGTCATTCCTAAGAAACCCTTCTATAATAACACAGTCCACCGCATCCTTGCATCACGTCAAGGATTTTAAAACTAATAAAGCTTACATTTAAGGCACTCGTGTTAGTTTTAGCTACATCCTGAAAAGCATAAAATGACCTCAGCCCGGGTGATAAAGAGAGAAAGGACGAGCGCTCGGCCGGCGAGCAAAAAGAAACGCGCCGGAGCACGAGGCAGAGAGAGAGAGAGAGAGAGAGAGCGGCGAAAAGAAATAAAAAGAAGACACACGCACACATACGCACACACTGCCGCCCGTCGTTCGTTGAGACGCGCGGCCCAGGCCATTGAGGAAAGAAATTCGGTTGTAGGATATAAAAATGTGTTGATTATACGTTACCACCGGCGGGCCCGGCCGCAGCGGATATACATCTTCTCTCTCTCTCTCTCTCTCCCTCGCGGCGCGACGAGAGTCGACTGTCTCTTCCGAGGCGGGCGAGGAAATAATAATCGATTTCTGCGGCGGCCTCGGCGAGGGCATTGATTAATGCCGAGTGCTGGCCTGCTTATCACCTGCCTCGGCGAACCGAGAGAGAGAGAGAGAGAGCGGTTGCGTAATTGACATTTTTCGGCTGTGGCGCGCGCGACGACGAGTGGTGGTGTATAAGGGGACTGGGATTTATGGCGGATATATCTGCAGGTAGCGGCGCGGGTCGTTGGGACGGTGGATATTGGGCAGAGAGTCGCTGAATTACTTAATTATCGCGCGAAATTAGGATGGACCGGTGAATTGGCCGGCGTGTGCGTCAGGTGCCGAGCGAGGGTTTTTTTTTTCTTTTTTATTCTCCTTTTTAGTTATTGCGTGATTTATATTTGACGTGCCTGCTTTGAGCGCGATTAAATTTGCTGTCGAAAACCGTTTGAACAAATTATGCAAATTTGTCGATACTTATTTTATTGGGAATCATGGAAATATTGAATAATTAAATTAACCAGCAAGAGTGGAATCCTTGTGAAAGTATCGAATATTATTGTATATTTCAATAACCATTAAAGCATTGAAAATGTGAAGCTACGATATTAATGATAGGCTACGTAATTGCCATCTACAAAGCAACGAATTTATCACAATTCACCTACACGGAAATTACTCGAAAATCTTAATTTCTCAGAGACGGAGAAAACGAGACGAAATTCGAAATGTCTCCAGGCGTCTGCCATATGACACTTGCAGTAATAACTATACACGTAGCTGCCATGTAATCGCGGCTTGTAATTTCCGCGCGAACCTTCTAGTCTGTTTTATTTGCAGAACTGGAGAGAAGTCGATGATTGAGTCGTTTCTTAAGCTGCGGAGGCGCTTGATTGATCCGATCATTGCATGTTCCGTCGCTTCGTGGTGTAATAATAATATTGCTTCTCTCCGAGTTTAATGATTACAAGCTACTTTCTTTTTTTGTAAGCGTTTGCGATTTATTTAAGCGCTTAGGCACGTTTGTAATAACGCGTATTTCCGTCGTTCAATATCGCGTGATTACGCGTCAGATCTTATTTTTCTCGGTTCAAAATTTTCGTCAGGTAAACTGTAATAGATTATTGAAAATTTATTTCTTCGAGCTGTAAAATGCGCGAATTTGCATTTAAATTCCTGGCCCAGGGACGTGAAAGTTAGCGAAAACAAAGTTCCACCGAATTGTGGGAAAATAAGAAAGTTTAGGAGGGTTAAGATCCAAAAAAATGCGTCCGTTTACGTAAGATTTCAAAATCCCATTACCATGAAAATCGTCCACTCAACGTAAATTTACGAGTAGCCGAAATAAATAGCAAAATAATTTATCCGCGTATTTCATTATTTATATCCTCCTGCTTTGACCCATAACGACACAGGTTTATTGCCCGAGATTTTTACCACTCGATACACACCGCCAAACATGTATTCCGCAAAGCGCGGGTAAACGCGGCCGTTTTCGAATTATAAAATAGCGCCTTTATAGTCCCCGCTAAAATGATTCCGAAGGCGAAGGCAGTTGAGAAACACCTGCTTTTACTGGCTGCGGCTTGCATAAATAAGACGTCGCCGGAGCATTATAAACCATAATCACGCAAAATGTTCAACAATTTTACGATCCTCGTAGAGAGCGACGTGTATAAGTGTTTCGCGAACGAAAATTGTATAAAGCCGAAACGTAGGTGCCCACACCTGCGCAACGGGGCATAAAGTAGAGCTTTAATTGCGCAACGAGCGAATCCCGGGCCCCGAGTGACTTTGTTTAAATTTAACGATTGAGGAACTGACACATCTGCCGGTGATAAATTCGTTTTTAATTTGTTAAGACATCAACCGATAAATTATCGGGGCTGTAATATACGCTGAGCAATTTATATCGAGATAAAGATTGATTTTCAAAGATGCTTGTTATAGATAATTAACAAACTTAACTCGACACGCGTTAATTAACTAATTACATAATTAGCTGTCGCGTTGAGAAACATAATTGCAATGCAATTTATACACCCCGGACAAAATATACAACCATCCTAAAATTGAACGAAAATACAAAAATCAGCCAATCTAATTTAAAGCCACTAATGCCCGATGTAACAGCGAGTTCCTTTTTCACTTAACCACACCGGCCGAGTCCTTAATTCCTTCCTCTCCCGGTCGTCGGGGTTATTACGAAAAGAACGATGTATCCTCGCCGGCGCCGGTTGACACGAGCATCCTGCGTCGTAAATCGGCGGTTCAACTCAGCACGCGTGCCCCGATCGGATATTAATCGCTTCCCCGTTCCCCCAATAAATAAGGCGTCGGCGCGCAGAGACCTACCGCACTCTCCAAGCGCGCGATCTCCTCCGTAGAGGAGAGAGCCTAGTTTATTTATGGCTTTTTGTAAGCTCCGCGTCGAAATTTACGCGGTCTTTCGCCGGTTTTTCCTTTGTCCACCGCTTGTTGGGCGATCCGAAAGTCGAGGGAAATTTCGATCGGCCCGTCGAGATTCCGCAGAAATTAGCCGAAAAATCGTTCGGCATATACGTTCATTCATTCATTCCCACACTTAAGGGCCCGGGCATCGGCGCTGTGTGTCTTTCGCCCGGGGCTCCGGATGCGGCAGCCCCCGTTCGGTCCGCGGGTTGATATTCGGGGCCTGCTCTCTCGCGCCCGGACGCGAGCTCGAGAGAGAGAGAGAGAGAGAGAGAGATGGATTAAAAATAAATAAAAGGCAATAAGTGCCGGGGTGCGGGCTCGAGAGAGAGCTGCGCGAGCCGCGAGACCCGTCATTACACGAGGCGGGCCCACCTTGTTAGCCTCCGCGCTCCGAGGGCCCTTCTTCTTCTTCGTCTTCTTCTTCTTCTTCATCGTCTTGGCCGCTTTTTGCTTCTCTTCCGAGTCGTTCCGGCCGCGGAGCTGCAGCCACCGGCGAGTGCGTAAGCGAGGTACAGGGAGCGTTCTGTCATTTATCCGCGGCTGCGCGCTTGCAGAAGGTTTTTGCGTGATTTAAGAGTGTACGAGATCCGTGGGGGTTTGTCGGATTCGTTGCGAATTGGACCGCTGACTTTGTGGTATATTGCGAATTCCGAAAGCTTAACGAGTATTGTTAACAATTGGCGAACTTATTTCTTGCGGTACGCTTGTTTCGTTGCTTTTTATTCGTTATCTACGGGGTCTACGGGCGTAAAAATTATGGAATAGCCCATATAATCCCGAATACTGCAGACGCAAGAAGAACGAGGAGGAAGAAAAGGAAGGACCGAGAGGAAGAGAAGGCAGAGAAGGAGGGCGCGACGAGACGCCGTCGAGAGAGCGCCTCATCCTGGCGCCTGCGCCGTTAAAATTGCCGAAAATTCCCGGAATTCTTACCTCTCCCGCTCTCTCTCTCTCTCCCCGACGAGCATCGCACTCTTTAACCGGCAAATTGCTTATTCCGTCCTGCGCGCGGAGAGAGTCCGGCTCCTCGCTCCTCTCGCGCTTACGAGTAATTTACGAGCTACCGCTCGTTATCGTCGAATAGTCTAATTCGGGGCCCGTCGTATTGAAACATTTCCGAGGTGTTTCCATCTCTCTCTCTCTCTCTCTCTCTCTCGGCGGAGGTGTAGGTTAATTTTCGGCTCGGAGCCACGATTCCCCCGGCCCGCCGCACCGGCGGGTTAATTGGCCTGACGATGAGCGCGCGCTCCTCTTCCTTCCTTCCCTCCGGGCGCGAAATTCCCCGGCTCTCGCTCCTCTTTTCGCCCGGTGTGGCCTGCTGGCCTGCGGTGTGTGGGTCTTGTACGACTGCTTGTTGGTTTAAGGCCGGGGCCCTAATGTGATGCTTGTTCCCGGGCGATGGTTATAAAGGTGCCCGTTGCCACGTGAGAACTCCATTCGGTTCCGAGGATAGGCGAGGAAACGCGCGCGAGTCGACGTAAGTGCGCGACGATTATACATATTGGGACGAGCGGAGATTCTTCGCTCGCGCGATGCTTTATGGGGGCTGTGATTCTAGTCGAGGGAAGCGTCGATGGATTTGCATGGAAATGTTTCCGGAATAATTATATCCGACTGCTGCTTCGGCTTCGTGTGCGGCTGCGTGTGGGAATTGGCGCTATTGAATCGTCGCGATTGGTATCGGCCGATCGAAATTGGTTGCGTTTAAAAGTTTGATCGCCTTTTGCGAGACTGCGCAATGATTTAGTGGGTTTTCGAATATATACTTAAAACAGCTGGTTGTGCAGCTAGTTAATTAGTAGAGCTGAATCAACAACTTCGCAATTTGCCAACAAGGCGTTTGCGCGGAAATTGGATTAATTTGTTCGACAATTAATCTACATCTGTCAAAAATCAGAGAAAATAAAACACTGATAAATTGCAGCGTTTAATTTACGAAATTAAAAAACGTCCGTGGCGAGCAATTATTTGACAAGACAAATATGAATTACACTAATGCGCGGAATTAATCATTACGCATTGCAACAATTGACTGTAGCCGTAAGCAAATAATGCAGACTATATTTAGCAAATACACAATACTGGGGTTATTTGTACTAATCGAGGCAAGTTTCAATTTATTAGTTACAATAAAGTAAGTAACCGCTGCTTACCAATACTGTTAAATACGTATAACGAATTCACTATAAAAAGTATGACTGTTTGCGCACCTCGGAAAAAGAATTTCATCCGAAATTTGTTTAATACACTAGTTTTGTATTAGCATTTTTTTTTTTGCAACTCATACATCGACCATCGCTCCAGTCGATATCGTAAACTCAATCATCCAACGACGCTCCTCCATCGAAACAAAAAGCCCCGCGCTCATTACTCCTTAGCCCACTAAACATTTTCGCATTACGTACACAAAAGCCGGCGTGCGTGCCCGAGCGAGAAAAATGATCGGAGCTCGCTCTCGTGCCAAAGTAAATCCGGATGAGGAACGAGCTCTCTCGGATAGCTATCCGGAGTAAAGCTCGGCAGCGGCGGCAAGTCGAGCATAAAAAGACTAATCTCTTAGTCGGCACACACGCGCCGCGCGCCATGGGAGCAGATATCGCGTGGGCGGCTTTTTCTCTCCTTTCCTGCCTTGTACTCCGCGGAGACTTCCTTCTTGTCGTCGATCGCGCGTAGTCCCTCCTGCCGAGAGCCACTTCCGATATTAACGCCAATCACCGCGACGACTCGTCTCTCCCCGCCCGTCTTTTTCCTCCGCGCTTAATTCCCTCGGCGATCGGGTTCGATCGCGCTGTTTGCGTGCGAGGTATTTATTGGGGATTGCGAATTTCTTCGAAGTTGTTCGAGAGTTTTCGGGGTTGAGTGTCAATTGCAGCTTTGAAAGTGAGAAAAGTATGGAGCATTTTTTGATTTTTGTTAATGTAAAAATAAAGCGATAAGTAAGTGAATAAGCAGTTAGCCTAACTAAAATGAGAGAAAAGTATCATTAATTTGTTAATGGACAAATACTATTTAGTGATGAAGCGAATGAAAACTGGTCGCCTTGCGTTAAACTATACAGTTAACGTTCTAGAATTCGCAGTAAATTGTAGTAATTTCGTTCAATACTGTGCTTAGACAAAACGTACTATCTTTACAAGTGCGAAAAGTAATTACTTGTAAGACCGAACAGCGTATAATTTCAAAGCAATTTTCTCAAACGATAAGTAATAGCTCTTATGACGCTTATCATCGATTACAATAGTAACAGGTAAATGGACGACAAACTTTCCCTGGATTTCATCCGAATCCAGCTGAAATTACCTTCTCCACCTACTATACATCCAATTGATCCACGGCGGCCCACCGCCGCTCCGCTTCTCGCCCGACGAGCATTTTCCCCTCCCCGCTCGCCTCCTTATACATATCTCTCCGTCAGATCGGGCTCTACTGTATCTTCCTCGCGCGTTCTCGCGAGCGTGTCAAAGGTGCGCGCCGGGCAAAAAAGCCCGCGCCGAACAATGAGCCTTCCTTATTGTTTTCCCCCCCGATTAGATCCGAATCTTGTACCGAGGTTTCATATTTTTTTTCGCCGGGCGTTTTACCCGCGCTCGCGGCTCTCTCGCTTTGGAAATGCCTTATAGCGTAATGTAAGCGGGAGACGTTGGGAAACGGCTTTTGAGGGGGCCGAGGCTCTTCTTCGGCTTTTTGACGACGAGGTGTATAACTGCTTGTAAAGATTGTAAATTTATCGCGGGACGATGAAAAATTTAATTTTTCCTCGATGGCTCGTACATTTTTCTGTAAATCGTGCTTCGTCGGTGAATCAGCTTTACAGTTCCAACGAGATAGGCAACTAAACAAGTGCGTTAGCTTAGCATGACAATCGACGTAATTAGCACTTGTCATGGCTCTCCACATTTGCATAAGCAAGTTATTATATAATTATAACACTTTGTATTATCCTCGCGCTCGCGCTCAAATGATTTACCTCGTCGTTGTAAAAGACTCAATTAAGAGGGTAAGAAACATTAATTTCAGTGCCCATGCTTTCATTCTAAATTGTGAGCAGTTATCTCGCAATCATTCAAGCTCAACGCAATAATTATCTAGGAAGAAATTTCCAGCGCTCCTATACGTACGCAAGATAAAACCGGCCGATAGATCGGCTTTTATTTTACTCCTCGAGCAATTAGCAATTCCCGAATCATACACGTTGAATAATATTCTTTTTACGTGCACGATACAATAATTACATGCATCGAGACGTTCCATTAAACAGTAATCGCGCCCGAGCCCAGTTGCCTCCGCAATTATTATTGCCTCTCGTATGATCCATAGGTAAAGCAGGGGGCCCCCCATTTACATAATCCGAGGCTGTAATCGTAATATCTCAGAACGAGGAAGTGCGCGCTGAAAACCCGACTTCCTCGCGCGGAGAGCTATATGTGCGAGAAAGCTCCTTCGAGCAGAAAAATTTCCCCCGGCGAAGCCTCTCGCACTCTCGGCTCTCAATTAAGATATCAAAAAGCTCTGGCGCCCATCGCGGCCCGCCGTGGGTGGAGGGTATAGAATTTTCTCGCCACCCACTCGTCGCCGTGCAAGCCGATAAATCATTTTCTGCCCGCGCGCGCGAGTATAAAGTCTAGGCGCGCATTGAATTGTTAAGTCACGCGCGAGATAAGACCCGAGCTGCTTTGCCGCACGCTGCAATTATGCAAAAACGCGCCGATCGCCGAGAGAGAGAGAGAGAGAGGGATTTTAACGAGCGTTCTTTACGAGGCATTAGAGGCGTTTAACGTCTATCTCTTTGATATCTTAATTTCTTGTAATAAGGGATTAGCGAGAGGTATTGTGCGTGCGGCCGCTCATTGACAGGGACACGACGCGAGGAGGTGCCATTATATTTTAACGAGGCTCTCCGCTTCTCGTGCCGAGGAAGGAGATACTTTTCGGCGCTTTTCCAGATAAATTTCCAGGGCGAGGTACAAACTTCTTCTGGATTTCGAACAAAAGTCGAATATCTCGAAGCGAGAAGAAAAGCCAGCCGCGGAGCGCAGCTGCGCAGTAGTCCTTAAATGCATACAATAAGACTAATCAAAGGCAAGCCTCGCTCGCTTCTACCATGTATAATCATCAATTAAACCAGTATTGACCGTGTGCGGTTGGCGCGAGAGAGCACGACTCCGGGCCGGCCGAGAGAGAGGCCAGGCCGCAATCGCGATGAATTTTTAGATGCATCAGTCGAGGAACGGAGGGGGGCAATTGCGCAAGAGAAATTACGCTCTCGCTCCCACAGAACCTGACAATTTCGGTACGTAATTACAGCTGGATCCCGGGGAATTATGAGCTAACGAAAAACTGTGTCGTACTCACAATCTTGCGGTGAAGCACGAGAGGCTTGCGACATCTCGCCCTGGATGATGACCCATTTGAAATTTACTCGTGGGTAACAATGGACGTTATATCAATATGCTTTTTTTTTTTAAAACGGGTTCGTCAGCCGCTCGTGTAAGAGTTTTCTTAGCAGTTGGCAAATATTTTTGAAAGTAACGATGTGAGTTTCCAGAAAATTTGATGAGCTTTTTGTGTCAATTGACAATAGTCATTGTATTAGTAACGTTAAAGCATCCATTTCCGAACTTTTTTTAACAAGTTTTTTCAAGCCGAAAAACCACAGCGCTCTCTAAAGTAGAACATCTCCAGCCCAATATCCGCGCGCGAAATTATCGCAAAACGGGACTCGCCTCCGTCCGTCGAGCGTATTATAAAAACATCGCCTCGCGCCCTCCCACACTCGTCGCGAGTCGTCGTTGCGCAACGGCTCTTTGCAGATGCAAATATCGAGGCGAGCGACGACGGCTGCGGCGGCCGCGACGTCGGCGACCTCGGCGACCCGCGCGCGCCGCCGGTGGTCCAATTTGCGGCTGCTTTGTCCAATTACGCGCCTATTAGCCATTACCGATGCCGAGAGAGAGAGAGAGAGAGAGAGAGAGAGAGCCGGCACTCCTACGCGCGCCGCCGCCGCCGCCGACTCCCGGGGAGAATTGTTCGCCGAGGACGCCGATTAAATGGGACACGTTGATGCATCGAGAGGCGGCTGCCGACGGTAGCGCCGACTTTACGAGCCGAGAGCTTGCGGATACGGCCGGCGAGAGTCACCGCTGATGTTAGTATGGAGTTGTAGTTTTCGCGGGGCAATCGATTTTTAGCCGATTCTTGCTGGTTTTAAATTTGTTCTAACGGGTGTAAATTACATTTGAAGTTTGAACTTTAATTACTGGGTAGATTTTGGAATTGTAATATAGCTTGTAATCCAGCTAGTAATGATTACTCTTGATCAATATCGTAAAGCATTTAGTTGTATTAATAAAGTACAATAAAATTTTCAACGGCGAGCCAATCGAAATTGTGCAGTTATAAACGAGAAAGAAAGTTGTATCTCAGATATATAAACTGGCACATAGGTTAAATTTATAGTTAATGGCACTGCGATCGCAGTATCGAACCCAATTGCGACTGATTTAAACGCTTTATCGTGCGAAAGCTCGCTCTCATAATTTCGCATGCGCTCTTTTAATTGTTCGACATTGAGGGACACGCTCGAAAAGCATCACGTCGTAAACTCTCGATTTCAAAATCATCCAGAAAGACACGTCGTCGGCACGATATAAACCTCCGATCTTTCCACGAAACCGACACTTTCTCCCCGAGCGAAGCGAGAGAGCGCGCCATTTTCCTCGCGCCTCCCGGCTCCCGTCCGAGTTATTAAGATTCAGCGCTTCGTCCGAGCTTCGGGCCCCATCAAAACTGGCCCTGCGTCCGGCTCTCGCGTATCGCGGGTGGGGGGACTCATTAGCTTTCAGCGGGCATCGCGGCTCTCGCCAAATTCGAGCGCGCGGGCGCAGGCGCACGTAGGTCGCGTAACGAGTCTGGCTTGCTTTGATAGGCTGGCGCGCGTCGGCGCCCGATCAAACGCACGTCTCGCCTACGCAGACGGCATCTCTCGCTCGGGAGAGGAGAGAGAGAGAGAGAGAGAAAAAAGGTGAGGTAAAATGCGCTGTGCGCGCGGCGCGTGATGAGCATCGGCTCGATTGCATTACACGCGGAGCCGAGGAGAGGAAGGCTCGCTCTCTCTCTCTCTCTCTCTCTGGGAGTGGGGAGCGAGTTATGGAGGAGCTTCTGCATATGCGCCTGCATATCGTACGTGTCGCGAGAACGCGATGCGAGGAGAGGCGCTTGCTTTGTTGGCGAGCGAGGCGGCTCGCTTTTGGATTCTAGAGCGTCGTGTGTTGTTTTTTTTGTTTTCTCTCTCGGCGGCACACACCGGCCAAGAATATCCGCGATCCTTCTTTTCGGAAATGTTTTAATAAATTAAGTGGAATTTTTTTTTTTTTGGCCGTTGGAAATGTTTCTTTGCAAATTGAGCGCATTTAATAAGACGGTGGTATTTGGGCAGGTTTTATTATAATGCGCATGAAGGAGCAGTTTGATAAATGGCAAAATTATTCAGACGAACATGTTTCGAGCATGAATAATTGAACGCAGCTGCTACCATTTTTTTAAGTCGCGCATGTAAATTTTCCGAATTATAAAGCGAAATAACAAGCTTTTAATTCGATTACTTTAAAAGCTTATACTTAAACAAGCTTTAATTTTAATATCAAAAAGTATAATTTACCGCCTCGCGCGCCAAAAGAGATAAATAATCACCTGCGCCCAAAACTCGTACAATACTCCAATTGTTCAGCAGCCCAGTCGCCGAAACGCAGCCTCGTCGTTGCGAAGGAAAAAATTTGCATGCCCGAAAGAAAGAGAGAGAGCTCTCCTCGGCAGCATCATCCTCGCTTCACAGAAGCCCTCTGGGGCCCCGAGGTCCGCGCGGCGACATCAGGTAGAAACGCGGCTCGCCGCGGTGGAGCGTCAAAGGGCGCGGTGTCGTATTACAGCGAATGTTTCGGCGCGCTCGCCTGGTGTCGCGTAGACTCTCTCGCGTAGGAGGGCCGAACCGACGCGAGTAAAAAGACCGCCGAGGAGGAAGGCGAAGAGACACAAGCCGCGCGCGCCGCGCGGCGGGGCTCAGTTTCGCACAGGATCCGTTTGTGCGGCCGACCGCCCGGCGCACATCCGCCCGGGGCCTCGAGAGAACGGCCTTTTCGCGGTTCCTCTGCGCGCCTATACTGCGGCGGGCGCTGTTTGTAGAGGCCTTTTTCTATGTCGCACTACGCGGAGGGAATGAGCAAGGGAGCCGATTGTCTTTGGAGTGTCGGTAAGAAGCTCGGGTTGGAAATTGGGGAGATGATTTTCTGTGTTTTTCAAAGCGTTTTTTTGATAAAACAAGGAAATTTATTTATGCAGTTCAAAATGTTTTAGAGGATAAAAGCACCGCTGCGCAATTCACAATTAACAAGGATAGATTTTCAAGGCAGTCGATAGATTTACTTCCCGCAGAAAATTGGACGAGAAACGCGAAATCGAAAAAGCAAAAGATCTAAGAGGCACCGCTATGCCATCGATCAAGCGCCTAACTGCAGCCTGTAAAACTCATACACAACAAGTGGGCAAAGGATGGGCCTTAAATCACATTATTCTTTATGAATACCCGATCGCTTATTTATACCGCTCGCTCACGTACAAGGACAAAAGAACTCTCCCGCCGGTAATCCAGAGGCTTCTGCAACTTGAGATATTTCTCTTCGTCGCTGCGGAGGGATACACCTTTTATTTCTCACTTTGACAATAATTTTTAAATGAAAATTTAAAACTAGAATTTGAGAGAGTCACTTGGCGCTAAATATATGTTTGTACCTTTTTTTTTTGAAAAGCATGAACGAATAAAGACCAAGAAAATGTAAAAGTTGACTAAATTTGTTCTTTAATTTTTTTAATTCTTGGAGAAGTCATTAAACTTTTGCGAAAATACGAAGAATGTCATCTTTCACAATTTACTAGTAGCTTCATATTTTAATTTAATGACGATTGTTGCAATTACGAAAAATAGCACAATGTTCATTTATCAAAAAAGGAACTCGTACCGCACGTACAAGTTGTTATAATTTTTATGGATGCCGGCTGTACATCCTTCCTTCATAACGCAGTAAACAAGCGTCTGTAAGTTTTCTTACTGTTAGCTTAGTCGCGAAAAGGCGCACTCGTTCTTTTTATTTATACAATTTTTTTTTTAAATTTACAACTTCTGAAACGTCGTTCGCCTTGAACGAAGGCGAAGGTTCGCCGGGTTGATTTTCCTCTGTTTTTTTTTTCACGCAGCATTCAGATCACGCGTCTCTTTTCTTCTCAATGTTAGCGAACGAAATTGTTTCGTCCGAGCTGCGTAGACGACCGATTTTTAGTTTCACTTTGCGCTTTAAATAATTCTGGTGGTCGAAAAATTTCCCGAGCAGAGAGGAAAATCATCGGAAAATGAATTGGGCGCAGCGCGGAATCAGCAGCTTTCGCAAAGCCGTCTCCGGTAAGGAGGAAAACGTTAAAATTACACTTTTCGATGTTTCAAGCGCGCGTCAATAATCATTTATTGCGCAGGTCGTGTTTTGGAAAACTTGAAAGCGAAGCCGAGTGTCGTGAGTTCGCGGCAGCAGAGCGGCACCGACAAATGTCCGCCGAAATCTTTGTTCGACGAGGCACCGGAACCCGAGGGCGATTTCTGTACGATCTATAGAGAAAGAGATAGAAAGAATAATATAAAGCTGGCCGGTGGCGTGACATTTTTCATACTTACTTCCATTAAGGTAAGCATGAATTATCAAATCAATATTACATTTTTTCAATATCACGAATCAATATTTTTCTTCGTCCCAACAGTTGTACAATATGGGTTTAGTCAAGGGATATCCGGAGGTATCAATATTCTTCAACTGAGAGCCCAGAGCACCAACTTCGCAAGATTCCTGTTCCGTCAGCATCCTACAATTACGAATCCTACCTTCCCGCGATACTCCTACTTGTAGATTCCTCGTCCAAAATCCTCGTCCTTCCGCAATACGGCCACGAATAGCTTCGCAAAAGAACGCGAGAGTGACAGAGGGGCCAAAAGAGAAAGTGAGCCCGGTTCCTGTGTGTGTGCGTCTGTACACCGGAGAAGAGGGGGGAGGGCGTAATGCATGGGCCGCGCCGGCGAGCGTCAGCGCACTCACCTGTCCCTTCGTAAATTTCGATTTATGCGCGAGCCGTAGGCTGCGATGCGTGGGGCCCCGGCCGCCGCCGCCGCCGGCGACGATTATTTATGTCCGTCGGCGAGTACGAGCCGGGAGGTTTTTCGGGGACTGTACGCGCCGATCGCGGCGACTGCGCCGACGACGACGACGGCGGCGGCGGCGGAGCTTCCGAGCGCACTCCGTCTTCCTTGTGTGTGCCGACGACGGCGTTGTATGCTAATATAATGGAATTGTGAGTTGCGGGCTCGATGTAACCTGCTCGGCTTTCTTAATCCTCGCTGGGAAAGAATTGGGAGATCGTAAGCGGGAGTGAGTATAGACGTTGTTCGTTTCGCGAGCTGCGCGGCCCTTTTTCGATATGGGACTCGGATGTTCGGCGGAACTCGGTTTGTTGATGCGAAGAATAAAGCTTTGATTAACGTTGTTATTAATCTTAATTTCAATTGTTTGTGCTTTCGATTGCGGCGAAGAAAAAAAACAAAAATAAATCAATTAAATCAGTCCGCTCTCGGCATTGTTTCAAAAAGTATTATATCCCGAATAAAGATATATTATTAGCTTTAAACAAACCAACCGGACTGGCCTTCTCCCGCGTACTCATTGTACTCGAATTTCGAGCCGTACGAAATCACCGCTAATTGGACCTTCAGCGCGATCCCTCCGCGCGGCTCACGATGTACAAGCAGCGGAACGAAATTTTTGGGGGCGCGCAACAGCCAGTCAAGAAACATAATGCACCCCGTCCGAAATTAATCCGCGCAGCGGGCAGCAGCGGGCCTGTCAATTTCAGATGCACCTATCCATTAACGCAGTGGCTTTTCCGGAAAGCGCCCACCGAGAGCGCTCGCATCGCTATTTATTCTCGTTACAAAGGTAAACACGCTGTTTATCCGGTAAATTCCGTTAGCAGTACACATCGCTCTCTCTCTCTCTCTCTCTGGGCCGCGAGCATCGCGGGGTGGAGAGAGAGAGAGGATTACTTCATAACCATCGCACGCTAAGCACACAGCGCAACTCCGCGCGCAGCGGCGGCAGCCTCTTTCCCGTTGTTCGGCACGCCTGACCAGAGCGCCAAGAGAGATGAGACTCGCCGCGCGCGGCGGCTGTTTACTCTCCGCGCGTCCGTAGGATCGGCCCGGCAAATGGCTGGGGCTGCTGCTGCCCCCGTGTGTACAGGGAGAGAGAGAGGCGAGATTGGTCAGTTTGGAGTACGTTCGTTAGTCGATTGAGTTAGCCGCTCGGCCCCCGGGCCGCTGATTAGAACAAACGGAGCGGCCTACGCGACTCGATTTCGTGAGCCCCGCCAAGTACACGTATATACTTCTCGGGAGTTCGTTCGGAGCGCCCGGCTGCTGCAGCTTTATATGCTTTGGCTTATCTGTCCGGGGATGCTGCTGCTGCTGCCGCCGGACGTGAGGCGAATATCCGCATGCGCCCGAGAGTGTAATTGACGCGATACATTCTATGAGTTTGCGCGAGGCTAATGCGCGCGCGCTGCGCCCCCTCCCCCGCGGGCTGCTTGCTTTTGCGCCGAGCGTTGGCCGCTGCCGCTACAAACCGTCAATGCTCTGATTGCTCGGGCGGACTTTGCTGTTGCGAGCGTTGTTTTTTTCTTTTTTTTTTTTGGAGAGAGAGAGAGGATAGTTGAGAAATGTGTGCCATGTTGTGTGTGCCTTTGTCGTTAGGCGCCGCGCTGATTGTGCCCGGCGTTTTCCATTGAATCGTCGAGTCGGGGGATGGAACTTTTTTTCGATTTTTTTTCTAACTTTCAGTTTTTATTGATTTAAAAAAAATCGGATAGAGGGGAAAATTTTTGGCTCGGCGTTTAGCTTTGCTTCACGCATTTATTTAGGACAGTTTGTACTTTTTTTAATAAATGAATTATATCAAAGAAAACGAGCCGGGGCTTTGCGCGTCAGGCGATTCAGACGCTCTCCACACCCCAGGAGAGAAGCATCCAAGTGCGTCACGGCACTTCGGCTCCGGAAGAAAGGTCAGCCATCTTTCTTTCCCCTCTCGTCCCCCCCTCTCGTTTCTTATCTATGTATTTTCGAGTGCACGCGTACAGTCCCCCTGCGAACTCTGCCCGAAGCTTCCTCCCCGTGTTGCTTTTGCTCTATCTGCGCACGATGAAGGAGAGAATTGCTGAAGTGTGCAGTGCGCTCTTTGTGAGAGTATAGAGTTTTTGTACGGCGACGGAGTAAGCATATTTTGAAAATGGATTGGTTTAATGACTGTAAAGTGTGTATAAAATCATTCATAAACTGTATTAAAGTACCCTTTGCGCAACGAGACAAATTTATTTTAATAATTAAAGTCTAACCATTCAGTAAAGTAACCTGAATTAACGAACATCCGCATTTGATAAAGATGCTCATCGTGAAATAAAACCCCCGGAACATCCACATTAAAGATTAAAATCCACATTACCCTCCTCCCCTCCTCGCAAATGAAATATTCCCAATTCCTCTCGGCGATTCCAGAAAGTCCATTCAGCCTTCTTTGCCGTCACTTTCGCTCTCTCCCCGCGCTTTTCAGTTTGTTTTCCGAGGCGGGAGTTTTAATAAATTAAAAGCCCTCCGACATAGACCGACGCCGGGGCTTCCACGGCTCGCGGGTGTGCGGCATTGGAGTGCCTCGGCGCATAATCCGCAGAGGAGCTCGACGATTGGGGGGGCGGAGGGAGGGGGGGTGGAGGCGGCCGCTCGCGCGCATACATATCCACGCACAAACGTCCTCGGCTCCGCATGCGAATCGCTGCGGCGACAAGAAAAAAAAAAAAAAGAAAGAAAAGGAAAGACGCGCGAGCGCGCCAATGAGAGAAAGCTCGCCGAGGCGGCCAATAAAAAGGCCCTTGAAACACGTCAAAGATACGTATATATATATATATATATACACGGCGCTTAACCCCCCTCGAGGGATTTTCCTTCCCTCCCCGTCGGCTTCCTTTTTTTTTTCTTCTTCCTCTCGTTTCTTTGAAATTCTCGCGGCAGGAAGGGAGCGGGAGCGTTTGACGTCGAGTCCTCGGGCGGAAGTGTCGATGGGCATTCTTCGAGTTTTTCTTTGATAACGAAGAATCGGCCCGGGCCTTAGAAATCCTCGCCGGGCTCGTTTCAAGTCGAGCGGAGAATATTTCGAGTGATGATGACTCCGGCTGATTCGCGAGAGGATCCCCGCGCGATTGCTTTGTACTCTGCACGTGTGATGTCGCGGATTAAGTGCGCTGAATTGCAAGCCTTTGATACGACGAATTATTGCGGTCTGATCGCGAGTTGCCAATTTTTTTTTTTTTTTAGTGATTCGTGTAATTATTGTTTTTAATCAAAGTAGTATCATTTTTTATAATGCTAATCTTCTTCTCTCTAAAGTAGAATAAGTGAAAATTCACTTACTCGAAGTGTATATGCACGTATTCGCCATATCAAAAGTCTTCCACGTGCAATAAGTGAATATTCACTTATTATATAAGTAACAATCATGTAAGGGCTGAGAAAATTCAAAATTTTTACTTACGAAAAGTTATTTTTCACTTATAAAAAAGTGAATTTTCAAATGCTTAATTTTCAAAATAATAGTTTCACTTATTTATGCGTGAAAACCATACTCACTTCCAAAATAAGTGAAAATTTCACTTATTCTACTTTAGAGAGTTTATTCAAACGAAGAGTGCAATAAATATTAATAAGTATACGTAATGCAAGAGTGCTCTTCCTTATCCAATTTTCTAACGATTTCCGCTAAATCCGAGAAACGTCGCGAGACAAACCCGCGTCCGCTGCGAAAATTCCAGTCTCGTGTCGGACGTTAAAGCGGTTCAAAGAACCAGGGGCCTAATACGTCGCGATAAAAGCGCCGCGCGCGGTGCACCAGAAGAAAAAAAGAGTTGTAAATCCCGCGCGAAGTGCCCCTACGCTCTGCGCGCCGCGGAAAAGAAGAGCCGGGACTGCTCCCGGGACAAAGCGATCAAGTCCAAAATTAGCGAGAGCCGCCTTCCGCGCGCGCGAGAGAGCTCATTCGCATTCCCGCGGCGCGCAAAATCTCTCCCCCCCACCCCCGGATCCTCGCGCGCTCGCCATATTCCCACACTTTGCGCGATGATTCGTGACTCGGCACGCAAGCCAAATCCGGTGCAATGGTCTCTCCTCTTTCCAAAGGACGGAGAGAGAGAGAGAGAGAGAGAGAGCGGAGATTAAATTGTTTACTTGCCGAGTGGCGTTTTCTGCACTCCCGGAATATCTCTCGGGTCGGAAATTAATCGCTGGGCGGGACCGGGGTTGGGACGGATTTTTGAGAAGTTGTGTCAGACGTGTGAGAATTTAATGATATTTTCGGGTGGGAATCTGGCTCGAGTTTCGTGTAATAAGGACATTCTTGAGCGATGTTGCATCAAGATTCATAATTTATATTTATACATAGGAGTTTCAATGACTGCACGTAAAATATCTCATTGCAATTCAATCTGCGTCTCGCAAAAATACATTTACCGTACTTACCCATTAATAAATCTAAAATGCTCTCCAAATTTCAAAGTCGATTCAGAAAACAAGTTCTGGAAAAAAAAATCAGCTCGCCGGCCGAGAGATCGACAAAAAAAACAGTATGTACAAAGAATTCGGCGAGAGCTAGAAAAGGAGCACGCACGCGCTGGTTACGTGACCCAGCCGAAAAAGGCGTTAGCGACCAAAAACGAATATTCCTCTCGTCCATTCACTCGAGTCTCCTCTAGTTTTCATTCATGCCCAGTCGCCGTCGACTTGGCCCGGTATATTACGCGCGCGCGCGCGCGTCGCGTTATGCGCGTGCCCGCTTTTTCGGCCGAGCGCGTACAATAAATTTCGTCTGCCGCGAGTGTTTTTGCGATGGAATTGATTGAAATTTTTGCTCGGCCGCCGTTTATTTTTTTATTTTTGTGAATGAGACGGCGCGGGAATTGCGTTTACGTCATTACAACTTGTTTTCAGGATTTTGGCAAGGCGTTGGTTTGCGCGAGGCGGACTATGAATGAAATTTCTAGGAACTCGGTGCTTGATTTTTTGTGAATGAATTTGAATTTATGAATGAAATCATAATTTTAAAGGACGCTCGTCTTGAAGTGGAGCAGTTTAAATGGATGAAAATTCCCAGCTTTAAAACTGTAACGTAATACTGAAGTACCGAACGCATTTGGAACAAAATAATATTTGTAAGCTTTAAATTGTGCAAATTATTGTTATAAAATTCAATTGTGTTTTAACATCCCTGATAAAATAAATAATTTACCTTTAATAATGAAAATAAACACTATACATAAACGCAACAACGTATAAGAGTATAACGAATTAAAACAACTTTAAACGTATAATTTACAGTTACGAATTTCATAATTATTAAAAAAAAAACACGAAATAATAAATCTTGCTACAAACTGTGCCTGCAATTGCAACCTTCAAATAAATTTGCCCCACCCCCTCTCCTCCTCCCCCGACTAAAAATATTTCTCATTTACTTTAATAACGAAACAACATAAATAAATCCCTATCTCTCCCGATCCGACCATCATCCTTACATCTTCCCGCAAAATTCATTAATCAGATCTCAAAGTCCACAAACAAGACCCTGTCCTCTCCGCGCTGCATCTCCTCGATCCAGCGCTGAAATATATTCCCTACGTACAGATCGCGACTTTCTCGGTAAATTTCCAGAAAAAAAAAAAAGTAGCCTACGCCGAGGCGGCCGCCTCCTTCGCGCGAACTCGCGCTCACGCACTCCGGGGAACGAGTTCTCGGAAGATACGAATCAGCTGCTCGTGCGATACGTGCCCCGCGGGAGAGGCCGAATAATATCGCGTGTGCGTGTACTACGTGGCGGAGGGCTCTCGATTCCACCGTCAGCTCCTTTTTTTTTTCGAGGCTCTGAAAAGTCGCGCGGGAAAGCGTTAAAGTGCCCGGTCATTACGCCCGAGTTCGTGAGAGTAATGCTTATGGGCCCCCGACGAGCGTGTGGATCGAGCTTAATCGCGCCAGATTTTTCAGGGGATACGTTGTTTCTTTTCTGGAGAGCTCTGTGATTGATGGCTGCTTTGTCGAGGCACTTTCTTTGAGGTTTGTAGTTTGAGCGAGAAGTGAAAACAAAAAATAATAATATTTCGAAGAGGTTAAGTTTCAATATTGCGTGATTATAGGGTTACCAGACATGGACAACAAAAAAGGTTCATCAATTGACAAAAAGTAAGGTTTTACAAAGGTAAAAAATCAGTACACTTACTGGTAAAACAGTACATCTGGCAATCCTATTATCAATGATAATGATATTCGCAATGTACAAATTTTCAATTCACCGACAATGAACGGTCGAATTCGGCCTCTGCGAAAATTCGTCAGCGCGGTCCCATTAATTCGTTTGCCTCTGAAAAAAAGCGAGCATTATCCAGCCATAACCATGCATCATTCCCCTTCATAAAAGCCACTCGGCGTCCACATTCATTCGTTCCGTCGATTTAGCCTGCGCTCCTCTCGCAATCAGCAGCCGCGATCTGGCTCTCTTCCGATCATCTAATGTATTCCGCGCGGCGAAGTGCATCCGTTTCTCCTCCGCGAAAGAGACAGAGAGAGAGACAATGCGACGCTACGTATACTCCGCCGGTAATAAAACGCGCGGGCTCGCCGAAAATATATATATATATATATACGCGCGAATGCAAAGCGAACGTTCGGCCGGGAGAGAGCGAGCTTCCTCTGCATATACAGTAGCCGGAATTATCAAATCGCAATTTATCTGCCGATTGGCGACGAAGGAGGAGACAGAGGAGAAACGGGGGAAGAAGAGCATTGCCGGCCACCCAGCGAGAGAGAGCCTCCTTCGTCCTTATTTCAGGCGGAATTCGGCCGCGTACACGGCGCCTATGTGCCCCTCCTCGCTCGATATTCAAACTAATAAATTACTGCTGCTCCTCTCCCTCTCGCTGTATCCTTTGGCTGATATTCGTGTGTTCTCGGGCAGGGCCGCCGTAGGTGTAGGTATCCGGCGCGTTCGATGGAGGCCAGACATCGGCCGCTCGCTCGGCGCGCGTGTTATGAATCATCTAAAACAATGGAATGCAGACGAAGATGGCGCCTGAATGGGAAGAGAGAGAGAGGAGAACATTATTCGACCGGCGGCTGCTGAGCGGCCCGAGAGATGTCGATACGTTGTTCATTATTAGGCAAGAGGTTATGGCCGCGTTGGGGTGAGTATTTTCGTAATTTAAAAATATTTCGTTTTCTCGGATTTAATTAATTAAATTGTTGCTTTATTTATTCATTAATAAATAATTTTATTTATTATTTTGAGTTTTTCCATCAAATTTTAACGTAAAAGGCTGTTTTTCAAAGTTAAACAATTTAAAAATTTTTTCAAGCAAGTGACGCGGTATGTATTACCTGATTAAAAAAAAAAGTATATAAAACAAATGTAATAACGTACTCTGCTTCTATTTACTCCTTTACTTTAACTACCTTTCACAATGCATCGGTAACAAAGAGAGACAGATCAATTCCCATCGTGAAAGACAGATGCGCAAAAGAAACGCCCACGACCTAAAAGTTTCCAAATAGCACCTCTAACGCTCCCGAATTCAGCAATCAGTCGTCCAACAATGGAGAGGCAAAATATTTGCCTCGCCGGAGCCGTCCGACAATACGCACACTCAAGACAGATAAATAGGAAAATCAATGACGCGAGGCACCCGAGCAATATGTCCCTCGCTTAGCCCAGGGCCGCCGCTCTCAAAAGGCGCACCTACAATAAAAGCCAAGAATGTCTCATGGTCGCAGGCCTGAAAGCTGCGCGCGGATCTTCCCTCTCTCTCTCTCTTGCGCGCGCGCGCACCCGAGCAACTAAAGTAGATTAATCGACTCCGCCGGACGTAGAATATCTCCCGGCATCCCCCTAGCCGGAGAGTCCAGCGCGGAGAGAGAGAGCGGAGGATCGCGAGGGTGGACGATAGTGACGCAACGGCGCCATAAATCAAGGATGCTCCCCCTCGGAAAAGGTTTAGCCCCCCTGCCGGCCCCCCCGGCCCGCGTAACCATGTTGGCCAACAATGAGGCCACCCCCGCTTTTGGGTCACTCGCGTATATACGGCCTGGTCACAAGTCATTAGCTTCCTCCTTTTAAAGGAGGTCTTCACGTCTCTCTTTTCGTACGTACACCGGGGCTTAAGTGCATCTGGTTTAACGAGGCGTCGCTCTCTCGAGTTTTTCGAAATTGGAGGATAGGCCGCGCGCTCGATTCGCCACGCGCCGTCATATTTTTTTTCTCTTTTCACGGAGGGAGGATATATGGACCGCGCGCGCGGGGGGTCGAGCGAGAGGTCGGCTCTCGTTTGAGAGCTGGATAATTGGGCTGTATTTATGGTAAATCGGGGAGTTCTGGGCCAGTTTGGAAGCGCGGCGCGCGGGCTTGTTTTCGGTTATGATTATGCTCGGGACGGGTTGCCAGATGGCTGACGGGACGCTCGACCGACGAGATCAATTGGATCGTAATGAATGGATCTATCTGCTCGTTTGGAATTGAAATATATAAAGTTGTTTGGGCTTGGGTTTTAAGTGGGATGAAATTTATGTAGGATTTTTGTTTAAGGGCCTTTCGCTTTTCAATTTCGATTTGAGGAGAGAAAAAAATATTTATTATTGATTAAGCCATGCAGGCAGTTTATTTTTCTATTCGTAAAAAGTATTCACTTGTCGAAGTTGCTCTTTTGATGCAAATGCAAAATGAACGGGAGAATTTCTATTTCTCAGTTTGAATTTCCAGCAAATAAGCGATTTAAAATTACAACACGTTGTTAAATCAATAAATATATCATAAAATTTTCAATTTTATTAAAAAAGAAATAATCTTTTTTCAATTAAGAACGAATAAACTCTGACTTATAAAGTACTGCAGCTGAATAGCGTAGTAGAGTATATATAGAAAGCGAAGTATAGAAAGCAAAAGCCCGGCGTTGGAAAGCATCATTATTTCCATTGAATACACAAAGTTAGGCAAGCTTTTGCGGTGATAAATGAAAGGCGCGGAAATTTAAATCAGAATAGCCCGGATGCCGGGCAATATGTTCGAAATCATATTGTTCGAGCGAAACTTTGGATTTCGTTCGCCCTCGTTACAAACAAAGCTCGAGTGTTTGAATCAACAAGTTATGTATATAGTTATCTCGGTCAATGCTGTACTTTATGGAATGAAAAAAAATGTTTCAACTATACGAAAGAAAAGCTGCCTCATTGAAATTTCAATATTTGGGCTTTCGAGGGCTCGAGTTTTGTAAATTGCGCGCATAATTTTAAACGTTTATGAGTTAAATGGTTTGCGTTTGGAATTCGACGGGCAATTTAACGGCAGAATCAACATTTCTCATATAAAGGTAATAGTTATTCATTTGGTTTTGTAGAAAGTGAATTATTATTTTTAAAACTTGTTACATTTGGATTTCAATAATTTAATTATAAATACTAATGCATTAAACTTTATCAATTCATCAAGATATTGGAGTAATACATTTTTGCATGTTTTTCCAGAGATTAATTATTATACGAGTAAAGTATAATTGCTTCATCTTATTATAATAGACTAAGATCAAGGTAAGCTTTTTTTTCAAATTTATTATACTGCATTTTTGCGCTTTCGACAATAAATCTTGACTTACTGCATAAATTCGCTTTCCAGAGCATCAGATAAAAATAATTATTCTCAGTACATTTAATCCTTTTGTAATACCCCGAGGCAAAGTATTTAAAAATGTTTTTTTTTTAAATTGCAATACTCAATTTAGACATGTTTTGAAAAATAAATTCTAACTAATTTAACAAAACTTAACCCCATTTACAACTGTTCTATGAGTAACTTCAAAAAAGAAAGACCAATTATCTTTTCACTCGCATCTCTTTCAACCCAAGTAAACTAACGAGTGCAGCAGTTGAGAAAACTACCCCGCACGTCCGGGTCATAAAGAAAACCTCAGTGTAGGCCAATATCGGTCGTCCGGCGCGATATCGCTCCAAAAAAAAAAAGAAAAAAAGAAAAAAATAACGACCGTTGGCTGCGACACGGCCAGTTTAATTCGATATTTCGTGCGAGCGCGTCGCGAGGCAAAAAAAAAAGAGTCGCAGCGCCCGCGGAAAAGTAGCCTCTCTCGCACCGGGGAGGGTTTTATTTATTTTTCCCCCCTTTCTCCGTCCTTTCTGTTTTTTCGTTTGTTATAAAACGCGAGGAGAGGCTAATGAATCGACGATTTACGAGTTTCACGGCTCGGTGGCCTCCGAGAGTTTGCATCGCGCGCGTACATACATAACGAACTCGCTCCGTTTAATGTACGGCGCGGTCTTTCGCGTATACGTCTTTCTTTCCTTCTTCCTTTTCTCGTTGCTCGTCGTCGTTGTTGTTGTTGTTTTTTTTTCCAGAGGCTTTTTCGCAACCGGCGAGCGAGCCAGCGGCGCTTTGCATTATGCGGAAAAGGGGTGACTCTTGGGCGGAGGGGAGACCCGAAATTTTCAGGGGAGTCGAGGACTCGGCGAGCCAGACCCACCCGGGCTTTTTGGCGGATTTGAATTTTCAGAGCTGTTTTTTGTCAACTCTGAAAAGAGAGAGTCGGCTGGATGCTTTTGTTTATGTACTTTAGGACAGAGCTTGATCTTAAGTTTGGACCGACGATACGTCCTTGCAGCCCTTGGCTTTTTGTCTGGTTTTGCACTTGGCAAAGTCTAAAGGTGCTTTAGTGCATAAATATACTTTGCAATGAAACTGAGAATTTTCGTTTAAAAGTTATAATAAAACGAAATTAGGCATATCAAAAAGTAAGAATGTTACACTCCCTTATGCAGTAGCCCAATGTAAATAATAGAGTGTCTACCCATCGAGTCACGGATCTCGGTTAAATTGCAAGAGATCGTAATAGTAACAAAGTTACGAGTATTTTTTTGCTACATCTAGGGGAAATTTGCGTTAGAAAGATTAAAATATCTCCACAGCTAAAAGTCTTACCAGGAGAGTGTCATACCTCCGGATCACCGATTTGGATGAAACTTAGAAAATTGTTTTCTAGTACGGAATAATGAAACACGCCGTTTTTAGTTTGATGATCTCATAGCGCTTTATTTAGGGGCTAAATTATATTTTTTTAATATAGCAAGTATATAACTATATATATGATATTTTTAGCAGTGCCTACGTGAGCAATGATAATGCTTTTACTTGTATAGGTTGAATGAAAACTCATGAGATCAAACTAAAGGTGGCGTGTTTCATTATTCGGTACTAGAAAACTATTTCTTAAATATCATCTAAATCGGTGATCCGGAGGTGTGTGACACTCTCCTGCTTAGTATGTTGAACGAAAAATTCAGTTGAAAGTCGCAAAAGCTTTAACAATATTTTTATTAGTTAATATTACTTGGAGAAAATTTCTATATATCTACTAAAATTTGCTGTAGGTTCAATAATTTGGGCGAATCCTTGCAGTAAAAATTACTAAATTTATAAAAAAAAAATGATTAAAAGTTAGATCGAATTAATATACAGTATATAATAATTTTCTGATTCAAAATCTGTCCTTGGGTTAATGACGAGTAATTTTTCCTAAAACGCCATTCTCCAATATAATTGCTTTCTAATCTCTTTCACTTATTAAATTTATTTTTACTATTATAAACACTATCCGAAACTTCCAAAAGCGTGCATCTTAAACTCGCGGTCGCTTTGAAGTATTTATTGTATAAACACCGTCACTTTACCCCATCACTTCCAGCACAAACACTGATAATTCTCTATACCCAAAATAGAACGCGGAACCCTCGAAAAACTGTCCTCGACGCGATCGAGAGCAATTTCACACCGCGGGCAGCCCTCCGAAGTCCAGCAGATGCGCAAGGAAAAATAAGAAAATCACCTCGAAAAGCATCGCAATCCACGTACTAGTTCCGTTCACACATGTAACGAGACATATCCTTCCGCTCTCGGCAGGCGCATCCTTCCCTCGCCGCGAAGGATCCTCCGGGAGAGAGAAAAAAAATAACGACATTAAAGTCACGAAGCGAATCACGCACGTTACAACCGGCGGCAACGGCGGCGCGTCCACTCGCTTACATAATGCGCATTATTATGTACGGCAGAGGCGTATAGAAAACGAAGGAACGGGGGCAGGAGGATGAAAGGAGACGACGCCGCGGACTTTTCGAGGGTTCGCCCGTTCGTGAAAGCCGCCCCTCTTTACTCCGTCGTCTATTCAGCGGCGGCGGCGGCGGCGGCGGCGGCGGCGATTTCCTTCCTGTGTGCGCAACAATCGCTGCCCGGAAAGCCGATTGCTCGCCGGCCAATCCAATCCTCGGGAACCGCAGTATCCTTCCGCCACGGAGAGCCTTCGATTGATTCTTTTTCGCGGGGACGAAGCGGCGGAACGGCGAGGCTCTCGGAGGCGGTCGAGGCGACGGATTCCACGCTCGGCCGTCACGCGATCGGTCTTGGTTTGACGAGTGAAATCTTGCGCTTGCGTCACTCGTATTTCGATTTGAATACGATGCCTCGGCCTGGGAGGTTTCTGCAAGGATTTTTTTGTCGATTTTGCAATGTTAACCCGAATTATGATGCGAGTTGAAAAGAATATTTTTTTTTTTGTGAGAATGATAACAATGCATTGAATTAAGATAAATTATGCAATAAAATTAATCACTTTATCACTTTAATTTTATAAATAGCCGAAACGAATGTCCACGGTAGCAGACGTTGGCACTGAACGCTCTCACGAAATATCTTTTTTGAATAAAAAAGAAAATTCAGTATGAAAGTGAATTTTATTGTAGGATAAATTAAATTAAGCATAAAAAAATACATATATTAATAAATTTTACAAAGAAATTAACAATTTTTCATCATTTTTTTTTCTTATTCATTATTGAAATGAAACTGTTTGAAACAGTTATTTTCATCAATTATACATAGCCTTACAGTACACTTCACAGAAAAAGTAGCTTTTTTGCAACCATCATTTTTGCACCTTAAAGCATGTGAGTAAATCAAGTAAATAAATGATTAATTTATAGACACTCGAAAATACGCTTTACCTTCATTGTCTATCAAATTTTCTACTTTTAAGTCTTCTCTATCATTAATCAGAGATAAAACTTCTTCAACTTGCGTTTCCTCCTGTTTTTTAACTTTTGACTTCGACGCATCTAAAATTATTAAAAAATTTTACGCTGTGAGGGCGTTCACTTTCTTTGTCCACTATAGTGAACAGTTTTTTTACAAGTTTTGAATTTTTTTTATATAATTATAAGTCTATTTTAAAATTATTTGAACAGAGTAAGGTCCTTAGATGAAGAAAATACAAAAATTACCTTGTAAATATAAACATTGAAGTTAAAACTTATTTTTTCCAATTCAGGCATGAAATGGCCATCATTTCGCGCTAGAAAGTAGCGTAGAAAATCAGCATTTCAAACGTTTGACAAAATTGTTTGTCCGAGCGAGGCTTACCGGGGAAAAAGTCATTTTTTTTGAATTATTAATATTTTTCCAAAAAAATATTTTTTTTCTATTTTTTTCCTCAGTTATAAACTATTTTATCGATTTCTGTGTATGATTTTAAATGCACGATCATCTATCCAACTTTCTAACACCAAATGAGGGCGTTTCATGCTCTCGTTGACAAAAACACGGTGTGTAACACGGGGAGAAAAGCTATTTCAGACTCTGGTGAGGTATCTATAGCACTCGTCTCTGTCTCGCCGAAGGCGCCCTCGACTCCGACTCGTGTTGAATACCTCACCTTCACTAGAAATAGCTCATTTTCTTCCCTTGTTGCACAATGTACTATTATAAATGAGCACTAATCGTAAGTTAAACTTTTTGACAAAAATGTAAATATTGTTTTTTCTTTGTTTTTGCATCATTCTTCGTTTTTCAACGAATAGGGAACTCAAATAATATTTCTCGTTTAAATTGTAGGGCGTGAAACTCAATGTCCTCTATAGTGGACAAAAACAGTCAACGGATTAATAAGTCAAAAAAAGTCCATTTCTGTTGACACTGAATTTGAATTAGAATGTTAGCTTTTTCAATTTTTGCCTTAAATTTCAAATATAATATTATTTGCTTAAAATAAAAGTGCAATATTTATAATAATTTTCGAATGCTGCCTGCATATAAGTTAACCTTTAAAAAAAAAGATTTTTAACTCTAATACAATATCCAATACACTGTTAAATGAGACATGAAGTTTAATGCACTTGCTTGAAATTCTTTTCCATTGAATTCATTAAATTTTAGGTATTTATATTTAAAAATACGTATTTGCATTGAATTTCGAGCGTGTAAATAAAAATTAATGCACATTCACATTAATTTTACAGCCAATAAGAATATTTTTTCTCCAATTTGCATTGAATTTAATTGCCTAACTTTTCTATTTTAATCCATTGAATAAGATTGATGCACCTGCTTGAAATTTTACATGTTTTTGTTTTACAGCGTAGAGTTTTTAGAATAGATATTCGAAAAGAAATATTTATAATCGTTAGAATCGTCAAAATTCTTCTCGAATCGCACCAGAACTGCAAAAAAAAAAAAAAAAAAATAATCAAGGTTGCATTTTACATTTTGTTGTACTCACTACAGTTAATACAACTCTTAGGGCGCAATTCGCAACAAAAATCGGGTCCCTCTTCAAGAGGCGCGCGCAAAAGCACCTCGCTCGGCTTCGGGTGGGTATATATCAAAGTTTACAAATTAAGCGGATGCTCGCGCACGTTCGCGCACGGTTTTCTCGCTCCGCAAAACCGCAGAACGCCATACCGGCTGGCTCGGCGATCGGCTTTGGCGGCCCGTCCCATTATATACACGGGGCCCGGGGCCTCGTAACGTATCCTAAGTCCGTCACGCGAGCGCGCGCCCGATGTCATTATCGGCCGCGCTCGCGGGCCAGATGTCTCTCCCCCGAGAGTGAACGAACACCGCAGATATCCGGCTTAACGGCGATGACCTAATGACTCGTTGCCTGCTTTTCACGCAGGCGGACGTGCATGCGTCTCTCCTTGTATATTGTGTTTCCGCTGCGTTCTCGCGAAACAGAGACGCGCTGCGTCCCCTTTGATTTCGCGGCTTCGATTTTGCGCCTTTGATTCGGGCCCGTATGCTGCTCTCGGGCTCCTCGCTTCCGGAACGCCGGCAATGGGAATGGAGCTTCCGCGCGACAGTTTGTGCGTCGGAGTGCGCGGTGAAAGTCCTGGAAGAGGAAGGCGCGATTGATTGCTTCCGTTTTCGACACGCGGGATCTTTTTCTTCGGCTGGTGTTCCTGCTGCTGCTGCTGCCGCCGCCGCCTGAGGTCGATCGTCCATTGTAAGCTGCCTGGCTGCGAGGCGGCGGATCGTTTGCTTACCCCCGAAATTCAAATGCGAGAGCAGGTAAGGCGAGCGACGAGGCTTCCGCTTCTTGTTTAGAAGGCAATTTCGAATTAGTCGGGTGGAAAGGGAACTGGTTAATTATCGAGGCCCGGGTTAACGACTCAAATCGGATTTTGATTGCGTTACAAAACGATCGTGCGTTTCTAGATTGTGAAATTTATACGGTATAAACGTTTATTTAAAACAAAGTAATTTTAGCGTTTTTGTATATACAATAATATTTGTTTTAAAATATTCCTATACCTACGTAGCTCGTCGGCATTCAGCTCGCGATTAAAAAAAGCAGCCTCATCATCGACACTTTACCAATCGAATCACATCGTCCATTGTAAAACGTCGATTGTCCGCTCGCGGCAAGGCCCCGATGCGCGCAGAAAATGCAATCAGCCGACTCTCGCTCTTTGACATCGCCTGGCAAGCCGTGATTCTAACGATGAGGAGAAAAGAAAAAGAAGGCACACGGGGATCCCGCGGCGCGACTCGAAATCAGAAACTTCGTTAGCAGCTTCGCCGCGCGCATATCCTCTTTTGCTTAGTATGCGGCGCACTCGCGCACTCTTACCTCTCTCCTCGCGGACCAAGATCAAGGCTCCGAGATACGGAAGCTCGTTCGAGGGTCGCGCGACGACGACGACGACGAGGAAAAAGTATATATTAGTTTAATTGCGAGGGCGAGTGATTTTACTTCTGCGGCGATTTTTATGCGAGAATTTTTCGCTGAGATTCGTCGAGCTTTTCTGCGTAAGGAAATTTTGATAAATTTAAATGTCTGTACAACGACGGACTTTTAACTCTGTCGAAATAAAATTATTAATATATCTCCCTCACAAATGTACGCGTTGCGCAAAAAGTCGCGGGCGGCGCGCACCTCGCGCGCAACATCCGGCGCCGCCCGTAAATAACACATTTCAAAGGGCTTTGCGCGTCTCGCTCGATATTTTCTGACTGTCTTCGGCGAGCGGCGCCCGGAGCAAAGGGACGTCGTCGCCGTCGAGCTGCACAGTCGATTGAGCCTGGCACAGGAGCTGCGCTGTGCGTGCCAGCCACCTGCGCTCTCCGCCGAGGCTAAGTATACCGTAAGAAGAGGAGGGACGGACTCTTTTTTTTTTTTCGAAGGGAAGATGCGCTGGGCGCCGGCGTCTCTCTCTCTCTCTTACTCTGCGTCGCTGATGAGCTTTTGAGAAAAAGAGGAGCGTGGGATCGGACGACTGGTGTATCAATGAAATGGAGCTTTGTTCTTCAGAAACAGAGTGGATTGTCCGTATTTTTCTACGGGTAATAAGGATGTATATGAGTTGGTGTGACGGAGTAAAGTATTGGATGCAACTAATGGATATAAACAGTGTTGCAAGGGGCGCGCAACCTTTTTTTCGTACATTTCGTGCAGTTACGCGACTCCGCGAAAAATTGTCAGAAGAAAAGTGCGCACAATTCCACATCTCCGAGCTGAACTCTCCAGCCTTCGTGACGGAGGTCAGTTTGCCGCGGTTCTAAATCTCGAGAGCCGACAAAAATCTACCCGACTAGATCTGCGAGGCCTATATGGAAATAAAGAAAAAAAAAACGCGCGCCCACAATTTGTCATTCAAATCAGCGCGAATACGGCCGCTTTCCTATATATACAGGGGGGGTTTGTCGCCGGGCTGATTAAGGCGATAAAAATGAAAATATCCGCGTGATCCGCGGCAATAAAAAGGGCGCCGCGCGGAGCGGCACCGCGGCCGATATTAGTGCGAAAATCTGCATAAACGACGCCTCGTTTCTGTGCCCGGCGTCGGAGCGCTCTGCCGCACGGAGCCTCATTTTGTATCGCTGACCATCGTGACCCCTTTGATTAATGTGCTGTTTTAGCCGCCGACGCCAGAGAGAGAGAGGAATCAACCGCGGGGGAGGTGTTGCGAGGGAACGACTTTTTGAAATGCACACGTTGGAAGATTGATTCGTTAACTGTTGTGTTTTTTTTTTTACCGAGAGTCGTTGATTCTTTGCACGATAAAATACTTTTCGAGTTGTTAAAAAGTCATCTGGCAGCCGATCCTCCTCCGTTTCTCTCTTCTTTCGCCGAAGCAGTTTAATTAAGATAAGGGAGAGCAGAGGCCGAAATTGTTAAAATTCAATTAAAAAACGCTCAATGCTAATGTAATCACACTCGCGAAATTTCTCCGTCGCATCGGCCGGCGCGGATAAATGAGTCGTCAGCCGGTAAGGAAAAAGGCGCCAATAAACTTAATCAGCGCGTCGTCGTTTCGTTGGTGCCTCGGCCCGGAGAAAACTTACCTTTCTCCGCGGCGTGTCGCCTCTCGCCGAGCAAGAAGCGCGGCCGGACGCCACCAGCTGATAATGAAAACATTAAGCGAATTTCAACGGGGCTATTAATTGTGCGGGACCACCTCTCTCTCTCTCTCTCTCTCCGTCCGAGTTTTTCGAGCGGCTTCTCCCGCTGCGCGGAGGACACGCCGCATTGCCATGCAGAAGCGCGCCGGGCAAAAACGCAGCGGCGACGGCGGCCATCTTTGCCCCCGGGCACAATGGACGTCGTCGACGACGGTGCATTTCGTATTCCGTCTAATTGATGCTCCGGACGCGAAGAGGAATTACCATGAGGTCTCTCTTTCTTCAGCTGCTCTCGCCCGAGCAGCAGCTCTCTCGGGTTCGGTTAGGCTCTCGCGAAGCTTTATCGATGAATGGGAACTGCTTCCGAAGTCGATTGAATGAACGGACGGACGAATCGCGGGCCGCGCTTCGGGGGGACTCTCGAGCGTTTTTTACTCCTTTTCGGCTTAACGTCTGTCATTGTGACTTTTCGAGGTAATTAAAAGGGGAATGAGACGCGATCAATTAGTAGTGTAATTTTTTCGACCCGCCGAGGATCCGCGTGCTTTCGGATTCAAATTTTAAAGGTTAATTGATTTGTAAAAGGAGTTTTTTAACTAGAAATTTTACTTGCTGTGCGCTTTCGTTTCGAAATTAATTAAAATCTAAATTGTTCCTATAGAAAATGTCTTCATTTTACAAAAATCCTTTAACTCCACGACGGCGAATTCCATCAATTACCGAGCAAAAAATCCCAAGCTACCGGGACAAAAACTTCCTTTTTAGAAGCTCCCTCTCTCTCTCTCTCTCGGAACAGTCGATTCCTGTAACCAATTCCATCGATTTTCCCAGCCGGTCTCGCGAAGCAATTAAAACACTTGGACGAAAAAGTCGCCCGCAGCAGCAGCAGCAGCAGCAGCTTTTATCATCCGGGGGCAGTATCGTGTCCCTCTCTATATAAATCCTCTCATTTGGCGATGGCCGACTCGATTGGGAGCCGCGATAGCGATCTCCCTCCTGCCTAATTCGATGAATTTTTAATAAACTGCTGCGCCGCTGCCGCTTTCGGTCGTTATGTGTGCCTCGCAAAGCGCGAGAGGACTGCCGACTCAAATGAAATATGGGCTCGGGGATTTACGTTTTCCCCCTTTTTTTTTGTCGACGGAACTCACCGAGGCACGTTCCTAGATTGCCAATGAAGCGTAATGATAGACGGCTCGCTCTCTCTCTCTCGATATTCCGACTTTACGAGCGAGTCTGACGAAGCGCCGCTCGCACAGCTTGCAGTGTCCACGTACGAGAGAGCGCGCGCGATGCCTGCCAAGTGCACAGAGCCGAGTTCTTCTCGGACGAGGAGAGTTACCTGGATTTCTTGCTGGCCTTTGTTTAGTTAACTAATTGTCGGGTTTTTAACGTTTTTCAGGCATCCGACGGTAGGTGGGCTTTGAATTTTCAAATAAATTCGGACAATGCTTTTTTACGCGCTTGCACAAAATCCATTGTAAATTATTAGGAAATCTTGTAGAAAGGCCAGCTGTTCCAGTGCTTTGTAATGATTCATTGAAAATGAAAGAGTACTTAAATACGAATTAAAAAGTAATTTCACGCCTTAAGCGACTCGTAATTAAAAAATAATTCCAACGAAACAAAAATTCGCCGTCGAGCAGCCACGAAATCGTCGTTACTTCTCACCACACCGCAACGAGACGCTAAACCCGTAAACAAAAGGGGAGGGGGGCGGGCGGGGGCAATTAAATCGAAATAAAGAAGGAAAAATTTCACGCACCGTACCCCAAGTCCACTTTATTACGCGGAGGCACCGACTGTGGCAGGACTACTCCGCGCGCTTCTCGCTCTCCCGAGCTTCCAGTAGTCGCTCTTACACACTTAATTACATTCCAACTGGTGCGGTTCAATATAATTAACCTTATTTACAATTCGTCGTCGTTTCGCAAGGCGCACCCGCGAGTCCGCGTGGCATATATACACGTTATACACGTCGGAGCGCGAGCCGTAGACTTTTTAGAGCGTAATGTTATATTGCCTCTGAAAATTGCGCTCCTATACGAAAGCTTGAAGAAAAAAAGTGGCTTTTCCATTAGAAGATCTGAATTTATAGTTCCGCAATTTTACCGGTCGATACCGTAAATTATTGCGCGTACAAATATTTACTTTGTGTTGAGCTTAAAAGTGTAAATTGTTCGTTTAAGATTCCGAGCAGATAAGGACGTTAATGGAATTAAGTTGTACGGCGGATGAAATTTTTCAGTCGGCTTATGATATTGTAATAGTACAAAGTTATGGGTATTCGCCACAACTAGATAATAACTCGTTCTAACAATGCAACATTCATTTAGGAACTGAAACTTTTAATTGTTTCATTGTATTTACAAGACTAAATCTGCTTGATAAATAAATAGTCTACACTGACCAGTAAAAAATGCCTGAAAACGTACGTACACACACATACACACACACGAAAAGCCAACGGAACGCGATACATTCCTCGCGCAATTACCCATCACGGAAGGAAGGGCGCTCCGCGCGTCCTAAGCGCGCGCCTAAGACCGAGAGAGCGAGAGAAGTCAAGCAGCACACACCGCGAACAAAAAAAAGGAACGAGAGAGAGGAAGGATGAGGCCAATAGCTGCCTAGGCTTGCACACGTTCGCGCAGAGAGAGAAATGACACGGACGGCGCGGCGGCGTATGACGAGAAAACAAAAGAGGCCAATAATTTGAGGCAATTTGGGGGCGCAGCCGCGCGAGACCCGTACGTATATACGTGTGCGTACGCGCGCATAAGTCACGCATCGCGCCGCGAGAGGCGGCCACGTGAGTTGTCACTCGACAGCGTGACCGGTAATAATTCCCAAGCGACGCGACCGCTATTATGTGCGCGCACACACTCTTCTCTCTTTCTCTCTCTCTCGCTCGCGCGCGAGCTTTCCTAGGCCTCTCTCTCTTTTTTCGTGCGGCTTTGTTTGACGGTTTCCCGTGGGCGGACGATATGGGTGTGGATTTTCCGTCGGCGAGTTATGAGCTTACACTCGGAAGGCGACGCGAGTTTGGATCGTCGCGGTGATTTAAGAAACCGGCTGGAGAAAGTAATGCCGATGCTCGAGGCCCGAGGGAGCTTTCGAAACCTGAGAAATTTTTGTAATTATTTAGATGGGTCTAAAAGTTTTTGTAAATCCGTTTTTGAGGCAACGAGTCGCGCTTAAAATCGTTTTAAATATCGGTTAATTAATTTGACTCTCGTTGATTTTCCGCAAGGCATTTGAATTTATGATTCGCTAAACGTGCTTACTTTTAATGTAGAATATTAATTAAGACGTCGACTTAAAAGTAAGATTAAAAATGCGCAAAAACAGCTTGGAAACTAGAAAAATCAAATTAATAAGATTCTCAGCGAGGAATTGCAATCAAGATTCCCACTTCATCATCGGCGCAATGATTAAAGAACCCGCGGCCAGCTCTCCTAAATCAAAACGCAAAGCTCCGCGGCAAAAAGCCGCTAATGAAGCTATCAGCGCTAAAAGATTTACAAAAGTAAAAACTCATTCGAACTTATAGAGAGAGAGAGAGGCGTCCTACCACCCAGCGAGTCGCGCGGCGCCGACAAAAAACTCGCAGAGAGCATTTCACTCGGCGGGCAATTCCGCGCCGCGGCTCTGCTCGCGTATACATACATATATACGTTTCAATCGGCTCCTTCTGCAGAAGCTCTCTTTCTCCGTCCGGGGTTACTTCATCATCACCCGCGGCGGCGGTGTCCCGGCGCTTTTTCTCCCTCGGCGCTCGTTTCGCGTCTCTCGCGCGGACGCTCGGCGACTTATTAATTACGCTGCAGCTGCGGGCCCGCCGGTAATGAGGCCCCCGCGCGCCGTGTAAACGTATACAATGCAAGCGGGGGCGATCGGCTTCCTGTCACGTTGTCCGTGACGCGACGACGGCGACGACGATGCTGATGAGCCGAACTTTCGCTTTGTTCGATATCGCACGACTCGAGAGGATCGAGAGGATCATTCGAGAGTTTGTTATGACGGACTGGGACTCTTTTGTCGCGAGACTGGGAAGGAATTGTTTTACGTTGTCCTTGCGTTTACTACGGGGATTGAAGTAGTTTAACATTTAAAGTCGTTAAAGAGTCGTTGAAACAGAAAAAATCGTAATTACTCGCGTTGAAAAAGGTACAAACGATTATTTAGGTGAATACAAGTTGTCCTACACCATCGTTTGAAATTCATTGGACGATACCATAGGATAGAAAGTGCGCGGCAATGATGTTGAATTCGTGCTTCTTTTATTCATCAGAAGACACACTTGACAAGTTTTTATAATTCTAGTCTGCAATTAGTGATTATGGCTCATGAAAGAAACGGGACTGTCAGGCGCTTCCTTTGTAATTTTTCGCTTTTAAAATAGATATTCTTTATTCCTACTGTCGACATAATTACTAAAAAAAAGGAAAGAAAAGAAATGAAAGAAATTGTGCCTTTTAACTGTAACTTTTTAAGCCTATGAATTCTAAACATTTTATAATCGTGTCGCCATCTGAGTCACAGACTTTCATGTTTGGCACTAATCTTTGAATACCGCAATGAAATCGTAATGCAAAAAAATTGTACTGTGACTTTCTTAAAAAACGGACTCGAGTAAAGAAACATTTTGCGGTTATTCAGTTGACAGATCAACCAATTTTACAATAGACAACAACCACACTAGTTTTTCGATCGCACCGAGATCCAAAATAAACGAGGAGCAAAGGCAAAAAAAAAAACACTCTATAAATTAAATCTCGTTAAAAACGAAAACATCTCGCAAATCAGCGCAGTTCTCCTATAAATTCCGCGCGCGGCGAACGGCCCGGTAAGTTATAGTGAGCCATCGCGCACACCCTTTTCACCGTTACGCATATAAATTACAAGCCTCGGTGCCCGCGCGGGATCAATTAGATTTCAATAAAGTAGCCTCGCGCGCGCGGAATTCCCTCGTTCCTTTGCCTCGCGCGCACAGTGCATTTAAACGTCCGCCGAGGAATGCCCGCTGCTCGTTTACGCGCTCTCGACGTATTTTACGATATATATCAACGCGGAGTCTAGAGTATCTTCGGGAGGATATATAAGCGCGGGTTTATATTATTCGAGATGAAATTGAAAAAGATCCCGGGCTGGGTTTGATCGTTAGGATGATTACTTACTCGAAGTGAGTTACGATTTGTGGAATGGTAATGAGAGCAGGGGTTGGCTTGGATTCGTTTTGGAGAATTATAGTGAATATAAGTGTTTATTTAAAATGCAGTTGAGGCTTTATCGGAGTTTTAAAAAGTAAAAGTTATTTGGTTATCGCTTTAAAGCGCTTGTTAGCCAAGAAATAAAATTACAATGTTCTATACCAATTTAACAATTTTACGTAATATAAAAGAAAGTCATTAATGTTTGTTTTAGAAGTATGATTTATATTTTACAGTTACTAACGGTAGAAATTTCCATATATTATTAATGTTTAGCTGTAATAAAATATATAATCCATCAATTTTTATAGTTAGAAGTAAAAATCTAGTGCGATTTCTGTTTTCAACTTAATCCATCATTTATTTCAAAGAAAGTTCATGCTTAAAAATTAGGCAATTTCTGTTTGGACTCAAGCAGGAACTATTTGACTCGCAAAAACTCGCTTGGATCTTAACAGATTCTTTTTGATTCACGAGTTAAGTCTTCTCTTACTACAATATTAAGATATCTCCAACATTAATTAGTAAAATAAAGAACTAATTAAAAAATTACGAAGTAATACTTCCAGATCAACCAAAAAACAGATATGATATTTTCCAACAATTCCTGCCCAGCTCTACATCACGAAGTAGATTCACGTTCCGTTTCTCGGAGCGTACATCTGCCGCGCAGAAGCGCCTATCGTCCGCCTCTGCGACGTTTCCGGCTTCGCGATCGATTTAATTTGCCTCGTCCCGCGAACTGGTGCGTAGTCCCTCGCTTGCACTTAGCGTCGTCAGCGTCGCACCGCGACGATTCTCTCTCTATATATTTCGAAGCGCGCAACCTCCGCTACTTGGCTCATGAAGAGTAATTGGGTTTTTTTCTAGGATTACACGATGACTTGTAAGGGTTTTACTAATCTAGTTACGGTTTGTTCTGCTTTCGAAATCCGAAAGTCACTTTTGCGCTTCGAAATTTAAACGAAGTCAGCGGTGAATAATCGATGTACGAGAAAAAATACTCTACCAATTAACGCGAATAAATCACGAATATTCGCCGATGATTTCGAAAAAGTACGAAAGGTCCCCTTTACATTTAATCGAACATTGGCAAACGCAATTTTAAAATCAAAGTAAACCCCGTCTTCCCTTGAGCGCGCCGCGGTCGCCATCTTTAAACTCACCGCTATTGTGGTGCACGCAGACCTGCAATAATCGATTATCAACCGCGAACCTTCTCCCGACTCTCGAGCTTGCATAGATTTTACACGCCGCGGCAGCGACTTTGTTTGAGCAAACTTCCACACACCGGCCGCGATGCCGTCGTCGTTGTTCGAGTTTTACGCAATTACGCTCATTGGGTACGTCGATGTAATCGAGTGCGGTCGTCTCTTGCGCGGAGTTGCGTGGGAAGCCGAGCTTTAATAGCGCGCAAAATGACGGTAATAAGTCGTAAGTTTTTCTCGGCGCTGAAAGTTACCCCCTCGGAATTAGTGTAATTTTAACGATGTTTATAATAGTTTCCGTTCGCGTTTAGCTTTAACGGTTACGAGAGGCGATTCCTGCGCCGCGGTTATTGTGAAATGCGTGTTCGAGTATATATCGATTAAGAATCCTTATGAGAAAGTAAAAACGTCGAAAAATATTTTTTTAAACCGGCGCATCTCGAATTCGTACTTGTGGGATGTCGCTAATTTGATTTTGAAAAGCCTGTCGGTGCACTAATGCGCTTAACGCGTGTAATTTCATTGGTGCGCACGAAATTCAGATGCGTAAATGCACGTTCGGGAAATAAAAAAAAAAAAAAATGACGAAGTCATTTTTAATCTCTGGATGAGAGAATAAAAGACACGCGTTTGAAGATAAATAGAGACTTTGATGATAAATTTCACTTTGTGAATCAATTTGGTGTAATGAAGGAGGTACCGATTGCGTGTGTAAATTCACAAAGAGAAGAGCCTTCAATAGCATCAAAAAGACACTTCAGAATTCATATGATACATGTCGCCTCTTTTACTTCGTCCTAGCCATTAATAATTTGCACGTGTAGTATATGAAAATAATATTTTTTACGTTATAATTTTGAATTTGTGATCAAATTTTGTAACAGAATCTTTGTCGAACGCGAGGAAATTAATTATTTTTTTAAAGTTTACAGTGTAAAACCATCGACTAGCTCAGTTTTAAACGTTTATAAATCGCTCTATGCATATTCAATATAAATGAATTTGCTCTGAGCAATTACAAGTGCGCGCACTTTTCTACCTTACAGTGGCGACGGATTCATTAAAAGTCACTTCACCGAGATGACTGCAAAGCGTCATTTCGTTGCGCACGGCGGTAAATACTTCTTATTATTGCGTGCCTCGTCTAATTATAGGCCGATCGTATTTATGGAAAAAAAAAGCGTGAGTGACGTTTCGACGCCGGTGCTTCCGTGCCTATATACACGGCATTTTCTCCGCGGTCTTGCATTCGCGCTGGGTATTATTACACATTGTGACAATCGGACTCGCGTCAACTATACATAGTGCGGTTGCTTTCATTATTTTATGCCTCGATAACGTAAATACTTTTCGTCCGTTGGAATAAAACAATGTGAATAGAAGTGGACTTTATTATGTGCAGTATAGAAATTTGCATTATGAATTGTGTAATAGTAAATTTTGGAAGATATGTGCAGTACAGTGTTTTTACTTGAATAAAGTATAATCGACATCTTTTTAGATATAAATTAATAAAAGCGCGCGTTAATATTTTCTGAAATTTAAAAAAATGTAAATTGTCCGTGGCGATTTACATTTTTACATGGGATTTTATTTTCTTATTTTCTTTATCGAGGATTATTGTTGCAATATTTTCACAGTATATTTTCATTGCTTCAAATTTTATAAATCTTTCTATAGTATATCAGCTATTTTAAGCTTCTACAGCCTGCAAATGACTTTGAACCAAATAAATGGATACTTTTGAAGAAGTAAGTAAATACACGTCCACATCAAGCTTAAACAATTAGTCAGCCCTGTGCATATAAACAAAGCCGATCCCCGGCAATCCTCCAACGACTCAAGCGGTCGGTATAAATTTTCCCGCTCACAATGACCACCTCGCCAATCCGAGAACAAGCCGTTCTCGGCAAAAATCGTCGCTAAGCGTCGTCCGCGCTCCCGTGTTCCTCCCGTCATTGGCATGCCTCCTCTGCGACAATAGCCGATATCTCGGCGATGGGATCTGACTCTCTCTCTCTCTCTCTGAAAAATCGACGGCGCCTCGACTTACTAACTCTCCCTCCGCAGAATCAGCGACGACGGCAGCAGCAGCAGCAGCAGCAGCCGCCGAAGAAGAAGAATCGAGGCTCTCGGCGCGGGTCTCGTCGGCAGAAAGTCCGGCAGCAGCCACCATCGATCCTCTGTCGTGGGTGGCCACCATGATTTTTCCTCTCCTCCGGCGGGGGTTCGCATGCTCGCGGGATCTCTCTCGCGAGAGTCCCAAGAGAGAGAGGGAGAGAGAGAGAATATTGCCGGCGACACCTAAAAGCGGCGCGAGGCGGGTCCGTGAGGCCCCAATCGAAGTGAGAGAGCGGACTCGGGAGAGAGAGGCGCTCGGGTTAGGCCCCCCGTGGGCTCCGGAGCCAACCAGAGCCTACCCGAGCTCTGCTCTCCCGTGGCCACACCTCTGCGCTGCTCCGAGCTCTCTCTCTCGCTCCCGCGAGCGGACAAGAGAGAGAGAGAGAAGAAGGGTTGAGAGCGTGTCCCCGCGCGCTTCTTTCGCCGCTGCTTTTTTTTTTTTCTTCTCGATCCGCTTTTATTCCCGGCTGCATTCGCCGACTGCGACTACGCTCGCCCCATAAATCGTCTGTAAGATCCGCCGGGGATCGGCGCTTTTTTCTTCGGCGCTATATACCCGCCGAGAGAGGAGGTGGGGAAGCGGACGAAGGAGAGAGAGAAAGAGAGAGATGAGGATTATTCTCTTTCGCTCCGTGTCGCGAGAGAACGAGAGCTGGGGCCATCTGGGGGAGCCGGGAGGAAGCTGATCCTGCTGCTGCTGCATCGAGTGCATGAGGCTATGGGTCTATTTTCGCGATTATTGTACTTCGTGCGAGACGCGTAGGTGGTAAGCAGAGATATTGATTTTTCTCTTTTCTTGCGATGGTGTTCTAATGAGATTTTTAGGTTTCAAAATAATTATAGTATTTGTCGAAATTTTTGTTCTACTGTCTAAGCTGATTGTATATTTATGAGCTCTGCTGAAAGACGTTTTTCGCCTAATAATTTAAAATTTATATTATGTTAAAACTAAATTTAACACAAAATGATTCAACGGATAATAAAATTAATTTGACAGCTGTCAATGTCCACCACTGCTAAACGCACAATGGTAAAATGTAAAACTATAAATTTAACATTCCCGTATATAGCATTGTAAATATCTTCGCTCCACAGTTCCACCAAAAATACCCGATAAACCTATCCAAAGAATTCGTCGCGAAAACTGTCGCCCAGAAAAGCCATCCATCAAACGTCTCTCTCCTCCCCCATCTCGAATATCTAGTCGCTCGGCTGCTTGGGAGTGTGCGCGAAGCGGGCTTCGCGTAGCGTGAAGCGGAGCCATTTCGCTCGGCGACTTGCACGAGCCGAGACGGCGACGACGACGACTCGCGGTGCATTACCAGTTTGCCGGGGCGTCGTTTTATGCATGCCGCTTCGGTGTGCCGAGAGAGGCGAACGCGTGTGTCCCCGGCGCTGCGATTGGCGCGGCCGAAGACGCTATTATGCACACGCCTGCTGCCGCCGTCGCTCTCTATCGACCAGGTAGATTGTGCGCTGGAAATTTTCCCGCCGAGTAGTGACTTGTTGTTCTGTCGCAAGGGAAACCGACGACGACGGCCAGAAATCGCGAGGAGAGCCTTTGCGAGAGGTGCGATTGGAGCTTCGGCCCGAGGATTTTGCTTGTAAAGAGCTTGAACGTGGAAGTAGAGAAGCGGCTTGCTTTTTTTATCATCATTTTCAGAGATGCGCTGTTCTGAATTATGAAAAAATAACATTTTTATAATAAGAATTCGCTGTAACTTGGTTCTGTTTCGACAAGTACTTCGCGAGTATTAACTCGAAGCGAATAAATTAAAAATTTTAAAGCTCCGATTACTCACTGCGATATTATTTTCGATATTATGAATAATGCATTATGGAAACATACATTGATAACTTTTGTCTCTCATTGTATCATTAACATTGGTGCTTTCGCCTCGGAATCGAAGCCGCGACGAACGCGATACATCAAAGGCTAATCGAACGTGAAAATTTGAGGAAACCTCCGAGCTGGAGTCGGCGGAAAGGAACTGATAAAGACGGAGCATCTCTCTCCCTCTCAGCGGCGAGCGGAAACTTCGCTCGCGCTTGTCATCCCAATCAAAGGCCGATGATGCTTCGCGCAGCGGCAGAGTCCATAAAAGCCACTTGCCTCGTGGCTGCAGCGTTCGCTTTGCAAAATACATTTACGAGGCTGTGCACAGCCGAGGCTCTCTCGTTAAATGCCCCGTCCACGTCGTCGCGGCGGCAGCTGCATTGTGCGCGCCGCGTACTTCAATCGCGCGACCTCGCGACATGTGATGCGCGAGCCGCGACGCTGCGGGTGATTCATCGCGCGGCGCGGCTCGTACCGAAATGATGCGCTGTCTCTCTCTCTCTCTCTCTCTCTCTCTCTCTCGCGAACAAGGCGGATTTGTTTCTTCTTTTCAAAGACTAGTTTTTATATGCAAGCGCGAGAGCCTGTCTCTTTTATGTGCGCCGAGAGAGGGATATCGTACGTACATATATATATATATATATATATATTGTTGCTCGAGAAACGACGCAGCCCCGGGAGGAGGAGGAATCGCGCTGCGCATTGCAATTTCCACGCGCGCGCAAGCGAGCTAAATTTACGAGCGGCCATGCCGAGGAGGATTGTCATCTTGCGGGGCTCGGGGCTTTCCCGCTTTGTTGGCCAATTCTGCCGCGCTGCCGTTACACTTTTTTTTTTTTGCGCGCGCGCGACCGGTGATTTAGCTTTTTGTTTTCGGACACGAGCTCGGATGCTTAGGAGATGCTTTTGAATCGTTTCGGATTTATTCGGATGTGCTTTTAACGAGATTGTCGGCGAAGGATTCTTATCTGTGTTGATGTTTTTACTTGAAGTGAGCTGTTACGAGAAGAATTTATGGTGCGAACGCTACGCAAGATCGTACATTGATCAAGTCGATACAAACTTATTTTAAAAGTTCGTACTTTTAATTTTTGTGGATATGAACTTGAGCATGAAAGGTAGTTTTAAATGGTTAAGAAGCGGCTTTGAAGGAACGGACCTGGATTCTTTATCAAAAATATTGAAATTCAATAGTACATTGTGCAACAAGGGGAGAAAGTAAGCTATTCCTAGCGAGGATGAGGTGTTCTGGACGAGTCGGAGTCGACTGCGTTGTACACCGTGTTTTGTTCAACGAAGGCATGAAAAGCCATCTTTTGATGTTAAAGAGTTGGATAGATGATGGTGAATTTCAAATCGTGCACAGAAATCGTAAAAAAAATAGTTTAAAAAAAAAAAAATTTTATTTTAAAAATTAAAAATAAGTGACTTGTTTCCCCAGTAAGCCCCGCTGTAAGCGACGAAAAAAATCTTTATACCCCGCTGTGATAAAAAATTTTCTTAAACTTTTCTACGCTACTTTTTAGCGAGAAACGATGGCTATTTCATACCTGAGTTGGGAAAAAGTAATTACATTTTCAATTAAGCAAATTGTATTATCTAATAACGGATAGCTGGCTGATTAAAATAAGTTACCAATAATTTGAACCATTTACAATCCAAATCCGTGAATCCTGCACGTTATTACCGTATCTCACACACGAAACTCTTTTGATCCCCGAGTAAATATCCAGTAATTTTTGCCTTCGTTAAGCATTCGATCGCTCGGCCGTTTCTCGAGCCTTGGCATCCTGCATCGCTCTAGGAAATGAAGTCGGCAACGATAACGATTCATTCCTCATGCGAAACGGCTCTGCCCTGGGCGGGCCTATTCCATCACGTCCTCCCACAATCTCCCTCTCGGCGAGGAGGCTAAGCCCGCGCTCTTAAGAGCCTACTTTGTAAGCCGGCGATAAAAGCCGCGGCGCGCTAATTAACCGAAAAGGAAAGGCGGCGGCGGCGGCGCGCGCTCGCGCATTTGTCACATTAAAAGGCTCTTCGGCGAAAAGGAATCGAAAAGAAAGAGGCGCCGAGATAATCGCGCCTCTAACGCGCTCGCGGCCCCCCCGTGGGTGGGGTATATAATGCGCGCGGCCTCTCTCTCTCTCTCTCTCGGCGCACGCATCGCCGCAATTATCGGCGAGAAGCGGAGAAGTGGATAATTGGGACGTTTGTTAATTGGAATACTCTCGCGAAACACGCCCACGGCCCAGGATTTACAGAGGCGCCATTGCGATAATCTCCCCAGCGGCGGCGGCGGCGGCGGCGGTGCTCGTCGGGGAAAGAGGAGAACGAGGAAGTATTAAACGCGAGGAGAGGAGAGAGAGAGATGCATGCCGCTGGTGTAGGTAAGTCCGTCTCTCGCGATCGAAATCTAGGATTCTTCGGCGCGGGATAAAACGCTCAAGCTCGTTAATTAAGGACGGACTCATGCGCCGGGGCCGAGCCCGGCAGTTGCCACGCGGGGAAAAGAGCGAGAGGCGCGCTCGGTTTTTTTTTTTTTTACCGAGGGCTTACGGCCGCTTGCGTCAATGGTAATGTGGGATTGGGGGAATTTTAAGTAACGAAACGCTTCGGGCTCCTTTTATTTTCTGTCTTTCTCAAATGCTATCTTGCTTGATAAATTCGCGTTTTCGATAGTTTTCGTATGAAAAAAATTATTTGTTTCAATAAACGAATTGATCTCTGGTCGGTTTTTCGTTTTTTTATTAAACAAAAATCAAATTTAAGTATATTCCAAAGGGGACGCGAAAAGAGTTTAAAAAAAGCTCGGGAGATTCAATTAGACTAACGAAAAAAGCTCAAAGCACAAAAATCTTCGTCCAAAAATTTATCCTGTTATCCAATTCCGCTCTCTCGGCGACAGACTCGTCCGCAAGTTTAATTAAATGCACACAGCCCAGGACGAAAAGCCGCGCGCAACCTACAAACAAACTCGGCGTAAAACTGCTCGCCGGCGTTATCAATGCGCAATTATATACCTACTTTTACTCTCGTTGTCTTCATCACGTGCACGAACACTACCGGGAGAGAGAGAGAGAGAGAGAGAGAGAGAGAGAGAGGGAGGGAGGGAGAAAGAGAGAGGGGCCGCCCGAGGGCAAAACTCTTGCGTCACACAATGAGGGCTGGGAGAGCAACGAATTTAATTAGCTTTGGATCTCCGTTACCGAAAAAAAAAAACCGCGAGAGAGAGAGTTCAAAGCAAGTGGCTCTCCCCCCACTCGACGGGGAGGGAATAATTTGCCGCTCTCGAGGCTCCCGAGAGCTGGAAAAGCAAAAATTTCGATATCTTGATATGCGTGCACGCGAAAGTTCCGCGCGCGGGGCACATATAAGAAGAGCGAACCGAGAGAGTGATTGCGTGCGCCGAGTGTACATACGTATGTATGCATTGTATCGGGGGAGGAGAGAGTCATCGTCGCGGGAACCGCCCGGGGAAACGATGATTTTTTTCTCTCCCTTTCAATTAGACTGATGAATCTTTGCCGATGACGAGTATCGATGGAGGCTGACATGAGGCACTTGAAGCTCGGCTCGAGCCTCGATTGCCGGGGATTGTATAAAATTGTTATTTAAGCGGGAGTGCACTCCCGATGTAAAAATTAGTGCTTCACTTACCGCGGCGAGGAGGGAATAAAATGTTTCGATTGAATTTTATTTAACCGATGTACGATGCATTTTCTACGAGGCTTCGAGTATAATCATCGGAAGTTGCAACGTAACTTTATTTTTCGATCCTGCAAACGTGGAAAAGGGGTTTATGTAAATTGTATAAAATTTTAATTAAAATCAACCCAGCCAGCGTCGAGCGACGAAAACAATTCGTTCTCGGATAAGCCCCAGCCCAGACCCCCGGCAATCTCTGCATCACGGAAGACGCACGCGGCGCGTGCAGCCAACGGAGAATCAGCTAAACGCTCTCCGGAGCTTTCCCCGTCGGTCTCGAGAAAAAAAAAATGATCAATCATCGTGAAAATACGGCCTCTCGCGCGCGCTCTCCATCGATAAAACTGGCTCGATTGCGGCTCGCCTCCGCGTTTTAAGCCGGGCTTAGGGGCGTGTAGATGCGGTCATAAACGCGCTTGGCGCTCGTTAAATTTGCCCCGGCCGGCCGATCGCATCTTCCGCTCTCTCTTTCTCTCTGCGGATAGAAAGTCACTCGCGCGCCGCCGCCGCGCTTCGCTTTGCCTTTTTATCGCGTCTCGAAAGTTCAAAGCGATCGGCGCCCGGCGAGGATTATGCACATCTGCGGCGCATAAACTGCTGCCGCGGGAAAGGCAGCCGGGGATTCTGTTTAGTTTCTGCGAACCGTCCGTGTTGCGCGGGGCTCGAGTTATAAGGATCGATAAAATTAAGCCGCAGCCAGCTCGGCGTAATGAAAAGCGTTAGTTCGGGAGCGAACGCTTTTTAAAAAGTTATAAAATTAAAGGAAGCCGCGTAAATTTTTCGAAATAAAGCTCGTTCGTTCGAGGCTGGAAATCGAAAGGGGAACGCAGCGATAATCGGCGCAATAAATATCGGCGACGACTCGCACGTAACGACATCTAGGCTGCGGCAGTGCGTGCGAATGGAAGAAGGAAGCATCAGTCATTAATTACGCGCATTAAGCGAACGATTTGCTATTGCAGGCCGCGGCGGTGGTCGGGAGATATACACATGTACGTCGGCGCAGAAGAAGCCGCTCGCGCAGCTCACTCGCGGCGATGCGTAAATCAATTATCTAATCACTCGTACGAGAGCATGCGACTCCGAGTGCCTTATTTATTTTTATTCTCGGCCGGTTTTAACGGCGCAACTTTGCGACATGTGCGCGCGCCGAGGAAGCAATAAGAATTAATTAACCCGAGTCCGAGGTATTTTTAAGCTCTATTAAAAAGTCATCGCTTTATATACTTGATTTTAATCTTGACGAATAGTTTTTGCGAAATTTTTCGTTGGAAATTGCCTTTAAACGAAACAAATTCGTTTAATTAACGAGCTTTGAAAATTGATTGCCTTACGCGGCCGCCTTCCATTAACGATCTCGTGCTGCTGTATAGCGACACTATACAGTTGCGTTCAATTGCCGCAGAAGGCCCTTTCAGGTACAAGGTAATCCCTTCTGAAAACTCAAAGCCAGGCGCTCGTCATTCGAACGCCGTTTGCGGCGAAACGAAGGATCGGATAAGAAGATAACGCTTTGCAAAACCGTTGGTGCCGAACCGATCGTTAACAAGAGATTTAACATTTGTTTAAAAGATTTAGCTATTGGTTACCGTATAATGGTTACATCGACTTTTTAAATGTTCTAATAACTCGAGTCACCGCCGCTGGAGCCGCTCGCGATAATTGCAATCCCCAGGTACACCGGATCGTCGCATTAGCAGGAAATAAAAAGCAAAAGCCCTCGCATCCGCTTGTGTATATCCCTCCTGCGCCCGCAGCCGCACTCGATCCAAATCGCAAACATGCAGAGCCACGCGCTCGGCGACGTCGCTTCTCTCCCTCCGAGGGAAAGAAGGAGCGGGAGGAGGAGACGGAGGAGGAGGGAGGCTCGTGGCAGGGGGCGCATAAAGTAAAGCCCGCAAATAGCTCCGTCGGCGGTGCGGATATCCCCCGAGTTATACCGGTTTCGTCCCCTTTCGCGTTGCGCGCGCGGTGTCATCGTCAGGGGGCGCTGCGGTTGACACGGAACGACACCCCAAAGCTGCGCCAGCATCCACCACCCCCTCTCTCTCTCTGCGCGACTCAAACAAAACAGTGTCTTAATCAGCGGCAGGGCTCCAGCAACTTTGACCCGTTAACGCCGAGGTGGAGCTGTATCGCGAGGGTGGAAATCGAGATCCGATGCGAGATCCTAACCTAGAAGGAAAGAGAAAGAGAGAGAGAGAGAGCGGTGCGCGCGTATCTGTTTGCGCGGGGCATTTAAAATTTAAATTTTATTTGATTATATTTGAATTTAATTTCGTTACCAGCTCCAGTGTGACTCTCTTCCTCCCCCCAGCTTTATTTGACTTCTTCTCTCTTTCCTCGGCGTTGTCGCGAGGCATTGTCGAGCTTTGCTCCCTTAGCGGCCCGCCCACTGAATCGTGGCTTCTCTCTTTTGCTTCCTCTCTCTCGGTCTCTCTCCCCCCTCGAGCGACGTTAAAGCACGAATCTTTTTCGCGTGGGAGCAAAGCAGGGCGCTTCGTTGTTTGCAATACAAATGAATTCCGCGAATTTCGCGCTGCCGGGTAATAAGATCTTCTCCCCCCCGGAACGACGACGGCGCGACGATTCGCCGTCGCTGCTGCGTGCCTCGGAGGTGAAAGGATTTTGCCGGGGATCGCGGAAATTTTCTCTCTCGGTTACTCTTGATTCGTACGTCTTCCACCTTTTTTTCTGCTTCCCTTTCGAAACACGAGCTTCTGAAATCGAGACCTTTTCGGATAGTGATATATTTTTGGATAAAATTACTAAATTTTTTTAGCCATTTCGCTAATATAGTTGACCAAATTTGGCCAACCTATAAACAGTTCGCCAAAAATTGTTCAAATAATAGTGAAAACTTCCAAACGGGTAATTAAAGCACTATGTCGTTGCTGTACATTTAAATATTTAAATTAGCTAGCTGACGTATAATCATTTAAATAAGACGTCTACATTGTTTATTTTATACTTACGCATAATGAATAAGCTTTTGCTATCTGGTTTTTTGCTTGAAAAGTTATTTCTGCAAATGATCGTAACTCATCGTATTCATTTTTTCTGTATTCTCGTTAACCATATCATTACCTTGCAAATAGTATTTCATCCCGCTATTACTACCAAACACTTCTTTTCGTAATACCTTTTATTGCATTATAAAACTATAATTTTTATGCTACTTAACACGTGTGTAATAAAATTCTAAGCTGTCTTGATTTACATTTTATTAACACCTTTCCTTTCCCAAGCATATCTCGATAGTTAAATAAAATTACTTACTAGGAGGATTTTGTTCAAACATTGAACACGGTTTTTTTATGACAAAATATGACGAAAGCCAAAATATTAGGGTCTAACGCCCAAAATTTTCGACACAGGAGGTAGGTAAAGTTATTTTTCTCTAACACTTCGTATTTCGTTATTTGACGGTAACTCACCTCCTATTCAACCTAGAAATTCCACCAAAAAGGCAAATGAAAGTAGAGGAAGAGACTTATAATTTGAGAGGCTGTACCTTAAAAAATCTCTAATGTTTCAAAAATTATAGATAATTAAATACGAGCACGTGGTAATGCCTATTATCTTTGTTTCATTCGTTTTTATATAGTTTTTGATTCTCTAATTTAATTATTCATAACTTTTGAAGCAATAGAGACTCTACTTTCGTTTGCTTTCTTGGTGGAATTTCTATAGATTTAACAGGATGCGAGTTATCGTCAAATAACGAAATACGAAGTTTTAGAGAAAAATAACTTTATTTAATATTTATAATAATAAAATAACTTTAATAATATTTTGGCTTTCTTCATATTTTCTCATAAGAAAACCGTGTTCAAAGTTTGAACAAAGTCTGTGATCCGGAACCCGTGGTGGACTTTCCTAGTTAGTAACAAATAAAACACAGCTTATCTCTGTACCGAAAAGGAGGAGCAATTTGAGACATTTTCGTTGAAAAAAAAAAAAAAAAGAGAACGTCAGACTATCGTGCGCACGATCGTCGGATCTATCGGCGAAAATACAGCTTGGTCATGAGATCGCGAGCAGCGGCGGCGCCTTAACGAGTCGAGCGTTTAAGCCTCGTCGAGCGCGCAAGAAGGGAAAGCACGGACGTGTATAAGAGACGACGCAGCAGCGGCAGCGGCAGCAGCTCGCCGACGTCGTCATCGGCGTCGTCCTCGTCGTGACTTTGCATTATCGCCGATTTCAAAGGGGCTGCCACGGGAATTCCATGTCCGGAGTGCTCGGGTACGTCGAGCCATAGATAGATGGTACCCTTACCCAGCTGCGAGCCTGCCCGGTGCAGGCTGTGTGCGTGTATTTAGAGTAGCTGAAAGCTTACTTTTCCTGGCTGATTTTAATATAGAAGACGGTTTTTTTTTTATTTTCTAAGTAAATCTTTGAGAGGGTGGGAGACTCGGCTAAAAAATTGGAATAAACATTTTAAATGATTAGTTAAAGGTAAAATATTTAGTGCTTTTTTTCCGGAATTTTTTGTGTAAAACTCAAGATTTCGAAGATCAAAGGGTTTCGATTTTACTAAAAATAGAAAAATAACTAATAAAAGTAACAAATTCCTATCGTAAAATGGATCCTTCGAAAAGGGCGATGAGCTTTAAAGTATCAAAATATCATAGAGACGGATCCAATTTCAGAGAAACAGCTCGTTCCCGTGTAAGCAAAATCCCAATTTCCTCGAGCGTGCAGCTCTTGCTCATTAAGCTCGCCTAACCATTTTATGAATTTGATGACCCGCAGGTGTTTGGCGCCACCTATCCTGCGAAGCTGTACATTTTAGACGCAAACAAGCATTTCGAGTTTAATAACGGGACAATTAAAAATTTTGTTTTCTGTTTTGCAAAATTTAAGCTGTTCGATCACATTTTACAGCGAAAAACTCGTACGAAACTATATACACTGAGAGAAAAAAAGGAGTAAAAATTACTATTCTGTATCGTAACTTGAGATATGAGAAGAAAAAAAAAAG
>JAWWML010000031.1:2964925-3026398 GCA_035047165.1 Ormyrus rosae | reverse complement strand
CTACAATTTTCGACTTTAATATTTACTATTCAGTTTAGTAAAAATCTTTTTTTTCTTCTCATATCTCAAGTTACGATCCAGAATAGTAATTTTTACTCCTTTTTTTCTCTCAGTGTAGTTGAAGCTCACAAATTTATAAAAATTAATACACCAAACAACCCTAACACGCCGTCAATGAAATACCAAACGATCGCTCGACGAGAGAAACCGCAAAAGGAAAGAGCCCACCTCTAACTCGCATACCTTCCTCCCCCAAAACATCTTCATCAGACCACCTCGCGCGATCATCGTCGAGGGCCTTTACAACTTCAATCGATCCCGGTAACTTTGCCGCTCATGCGCAGGTGTACGGTACTACCTAAGCACCGCTACGAGACAGATTACAAAAGTAAAAGGCCCCCCGAAAAATCTAAGAGCAGAGGCCCCGAGAACTGAATTAATATTCAATAACCGCGAGCCGTAACCTCCTCATTACCTCGGGGCCCCGTCTAGCTCGCGCGCGCGCGTATATATATCGAGGGGCTCAATCTCGCAATTAGCCGGTAATAATTGTCGTGTCCGATTGGCCGCTCGCGCGCACCTGCCTCCAGCGCCGGCAGGTGGAAGTGATTCGCTCTCTCTCTCTCTCTCGCCGACTCGTTTTCGCTCGCCGCCCCGGGAATCGATCGAGCGAAATCGCCGCCAAGTGGCGCGAAGAGGAGCTTCTCTAGGCGCCGCCGTGTGTGTCTCGACGCGAGGATCGGGTTTTGTTTTTCGGAAATCTCTGACGTTACGGCGAGGAGAGGCTAATTTTGCGCTGCCTTTCACTCGACTGTCGGTCAAATGTTGCATTTTATAAAGATGATTAAAAGCGGTGTTTGATGGAATTTTAAAATAAAATCCGAGGAAGCTGGTCAAAGAGAATGCCTGCTAAAGCATCTCCTGCTAATTAGTATTCACCCTACTCAATTAGCGGCAATTTTCAATTCCCCGCATATCTCTCGGATCCCATTAATTTTTTCCGGCATAAATGGAGCTTGCACGTGAACCGTCGGCCGCATCCAGAGCGGAATGAAACAATCAATGACAATTAAAATGCTTCGGCGGCGGCTTTTCGCCGCTTTTTAAATCGTCGTAAATCAAGAAATTATCGCCGCGAGAGAGTCGCGCAGAGCCGCGCAATTATCAAATTCCGACGCGGCGGCCGAAAGAATGCGCAATTACGCCGTGCAAATCTCGAACCGCCGCCTTATGGATTCCATCTGGTTAAACTCGCGAGCACTTTTGCGGGAGGAAAAAGCGGCTCGCTGCCGAGCTGAAAGGCACACTGGAGAAAATTACGCGTTCGCGCTTATTGGCGGGGAGACTGTTAAAAAGAACTCGGTGCGTGCGCGCGACGTCGAGAAAATTCGCCGGGACGGGAGCGGAGGAGGAAAGGGGAGAGAGTCGATGGGATGATAAAGTGACGAGGAGGCTTATTAAATGCTTCGGCGTGGGAGATCCGGAGAGATAATGCGATTTTTTTTTCGAGCGTTTCGGGTTTTATTACTTCTTGGGCCTCGAACGCGTGATTTAAGCGTATTAATTTTGCGTCGGTAATCGAGAGTATACTTATATTGTTATCAAATTTTTATCTAAAAAGAAGCTTGAGAATCTATCACTCTAAACTTGTTATAATAACTTCAAGATTAATCTTTTGTTTTCAAAAATTATTCACGCTCAATTTTAGCCCAAAAACGTTACATGTACAATCACTCGACTGTCGAAAAAAGCCTAACGTCTCCTTTTGTACTAGAAACCAACCGATTCATCCTAACGACTACCGTCAAAACTTGGCCACTACCAGCTCACGTTCGTCTCGGGGTAAAGAAAAAACGAAAAAAAAATGAAAAAAAAAAAAAAGAATTCCTCCCGGCATAGGCTCTCGTTCGCGTCGAACAATCAGCTCGGCTCCGCGATCCTGCGGCCGAGGCTTACTTACGTAGAGGAAACGGCGCGGGGCCCTCTCACGGTGGTCCCCGGGCCCCGGAGAAAGAGAGAGATAAACAGCCCGGCGATGGTGGTAGCTCTCGCGCGTCTTTATCTCGGCCTCGTTGGGCTAATTTCGTGGCGCGCTGCAAGCACGCAAAAAAGGAAGGCCAAGTTATAATATAGACGTCGTGCCCCGGCCGGGCCGAAGATTGGTTTTAGGCGCGCACATGCATAGCTAATGAGAGGATGCCTAGAGAGAGAGAGAGAGAGAAAGGCAGCTGTGTGTGGCCCGCGCTTCTTCGCTTGAGCGCTCTTTTTGTCTCTCGTCTCTCTCCTTCTCGCTCTCCGCGCCGCGATTCCAGCGAGCCGAGTTTTGGATTTTCTGCGGCTTTTTTTCTCGAGCACAACGAGGGCTGTTCTTGCTGGAAATGCGCTTTGATAATTGCGGAGTGGTGTAACGCGCGGCGCCGAGCTTTCGAGGCTGAGGAGATGTGCGGATTCGCTAATGATTCGCCGCGCTTTTGCGAGCTGCGGATTTATGGCGCGGAATGGGAATGGAAAATGGGATCTTTATTTATGGCTTTATTAATTCTTGGACATTGGTCGAGTTCTCCTTTGAGAATGGCTAAATCGGCTCTAATGAACTCAATTAGCCTATCGTATGCAGATTTATTGTAAAGAAGACTTTTGAAGTCGTTATACTTTCAAGTAAATATGGATTTTTTGAGACTATAGAGCAGTAACTTTTAACGAATTAACTTGCTGATTGAAGCATTAATTCGTACGAAGTAGAAATCTACTTTGGCGCTAAAAAGCTTATAATAGAAAAATGTTCAAACCCAAAACCTGTCAACATCACCACTCACCAGCCTAATTAAACGAGAAAACCGCAGAAAATCTTCTAAAAAAGCCCGCCCCTCCTCACCGGCGTCGAAGCAAACTCCTGCATAAAGTAGCCCGAGTCCCTCGCGTGCATTCAGCAGCGGCGCGAGTCGGCGGGAGCGCGAAGGCGTCCTTGCGAAGACAAAGAGAAAGCGCGCGCCGGAGATTCGCGGCGGCCGCGCGTCGCGTCGCGTCGTGTCGACCGGTAGGTAAGTAAGTATATCGCCGCGGCTTCCTCGGCGAGATCCGCTCTTGTTGGTCCTCGCGTCGGGGACCACCGCGGCGGCGGCGGCGGCGGCGCGAGAGGCCCCGAGGGGACTTGCCTCTCGCTCCTCTCTTTATTGGCTCCGCTCCTCGGGATGGGACCTTTCTTGCCGGGACGAGGCCTTTCTGGGTAATTGGATTTAAGCAGGAAATTTCCGATTGCGAGGAGGGTCGCTGATGGGGAGAAGGTCGTTTTCCCGATTTTCGCGAGGATCGACGGCAATTTTTTTTTTTTTTTGATGGTTTTTTAAATTTAGAAAAAGTATAACGACTTTTTACGGTATATTTTTTCTTACGGTAAATCAATGTCGCCTTCGTCAACGTCTGAAAATAAAACCTCAAATACAAGATATAAAAAGTCTTAATAATTTATAGACTTCCCGTACGATGACAAACCTCGCTCGAGACGTTTGTTCCGCCGGTTCGCTAATCACTGATTTTCGAGAGCAAAAAAAGCCGCGCGCAACTCGTCCGTGTTCGCGGCTCTTGTCGTACCATAATTAGGATCCGCGGAGTATACCTCGGGTAAAGTCTAGTCGTCGAGACGATGACGCAGGCCGAGAGTCTCGTGTAGCCTCCGTCCCGACAATCGGAATGTTTTAGACGATCCCCCAATCTGCGATTCCGTTCGGAGAGCGCACTTGTACGTACATCGGCAACCTGTTCCCCCGGCGGAGGTAAGACGGTCGGTCGTCTTGTCGTCCGAGGGACAATGAAGAAGGGTACTCTCCGCGCCGGATGAAATATCGGGTAGCGATCCGCGGCGTTCGCTGTAATGCTAGCGAACTAGTTCGCTATGGTTAGTGGATCTCGGGGTTCGTGCTCTCTTGGAAATCTGCTCCTTTCGATCCGGGAATTGTCGAGTATTAAGCGGGGGAATTAAATTGATAAATCAACTGTAAAATGTCGCGGAACAGGAATTTGTATTGCGCGAAGCTCTCCGGCACGATATCGAGAGCTCTGTCATTTGCACGAGATGAAAGCTGGAGAGGCTCCTAGGACTGCTTTTTCTCCGGGACTTCTCCCGCACGATCGGTTCGCAGAATGCGAGATTTGTGTTTCGCGATTTTTCGTGGGGGGGCGATCGTTTCTCCTCTCCTCTCCCCTCTTTCCAGGCGCGCTTATTGTTTTGCGCGCTGCCCTCAAAGGATTTATGAACTGTCTCAGAGAATATTCTGGCTCGCTTTTACGTATTTTGGATATTGATTAATGCACCGAGTTTTTGTCAGCTTCGTTATTGATGGCTACTGGATTTGAGTCTACGCTCTTTTATTCTTACATCTCGTCAAATGTTTCGGACGTCTTTTATTAACGTTATACTTTTCTAAAAAAGATGATTATTATTCTAGTTCAAAACGTGTATTTGATTTAAATTACAAATTTACTAAAGCCTCTTTTTTCGGAATTTCACAGAAAAATAAAATAAAATTCTAATCCAATCTAATCTATCCTAAGTAAATATATAAAAAAAAAATCCTTTAATCTACATTACGCAAAACCATAAAACCGTGCATCAATCCCTCCAGCACTTCAATCAGGCTAATTACAATAGCGATCGCGCACGGAGCCGCACATCCTCTCCCCGGTCTGTGTGACTTTTCGCGCAGCGCATCCCCCCACAGTTTCATCGTTCTCTCCCGATATATTCCCATGACTCCCAATCTCGGCGCAACAACCCCCCGTTTCTCATTCCGGGCCGGAGAAACCGCTCTTACCCTCGCGACGACGGCGGCGGCGGCGCAATAAACCGAGGAGATGTGCACGGATAGAGAAATTCGTCACGCCGGCTAACCATCGGGCGCTGCGTCGGAGTTTTATGCTGCTGGAGCGCGCGAAGGGTGCGCCGCAGGTATTAACATAAGAACCGCCGCGACCAATTGCCATTTGATCCGGCGATCCGCCACCCGTGATAGCTCTATTATTTAGCGGCGATTCGGCTCTCGTTTTCTCTCGAGAGCCTTCGAGTTTTTCCTGTTTTTGGGAGGAGTTTGGGAGCTGACGGACAATCGTGACACTTTAAAAAAAAGTATTAATTAAAAACTATTACAGCAGCTTAAGCCCGCGTTTACAGTTACCCGTAGCCGAAATCTAGTGGCTACAAATCTCCACTATATTACTCGACAAATATCCCGGTGCTCCTTTTTTTTTTTATTTTCATCTCCGTCAGATCAAAGAGAGCCTCCCCGAAACAATGATCGTCCGACTAGCGGCGTACACGGACTATATCGCTTTAGAATGACTATGAGAAAGCCATCAGGCCAAATGACCTCTGCGCGCGAGTTCGCACGCGCCGCTCTGCCGGGAGTAATAAATAGAGTCCTTGTTGTGACAATGACTCCACGCTTCGGGGCCAAACACGGCGGGGAGGCGCGTGAAAAATTCGGTGAAAACTCGGCACGTCGCGTGCGTCAGCGAGAGCGTATCGATTTCCCGCGTGTACATAACGCCAAGAATCCGGGCGCCTAGGCGCAACGGAGAGACAATTCGAGCCGCTGCCTCGAGAGCAACAAAGTCGGACACAAAGCTGCCGCGGGGAAGTGTTTCTGGCTGGGGAATATTCGTCTAATTAGGGATTTATTCAGCGCGCGTATTTGCGTAATATAGAACGGAGTTTTGGGAGCAACGTTTTCGCGAAAGACTGGATGGGAAGCGGTCCATTGAGGGCGATTCGTTGTGTAATCTACATTATTATTTTTTTTTTCCAAAGCACGCACGCACTTCAATTAAATCTCCGCTCCGGTAATAAAATTTCTAAGCGCAAGCCTCTGCGCCGGCGGAATATCGTAACTTCATCTCGAAAAATCAGACAAAAGAAGATATATGAAGAGAGGCGAAGCCGAGGGAAAAAGTCAGAGCGTCGGCCAGGGAAAGAAGGCAGGCAAAAAGGGTGCCGGCGCGGAGAGAGAAAAAAGAAGCTCGCCGCCGAGGGGGAGGGGTTGCAGGCAGGCAGCCGGGCAGGCAGGCAGGCAGTAATACGTCCTTCGGATATGGACGAGAAACGGACGGACCGAGAGGGTGGATTCTGGCGATGCGCTTCCGCACGCTTTGCGAGGCTACCGCGCGGAACCCAGAGAGTGTGCGCCGGAAGTCGCCCGGTCACGTGGCTTAGCCAACACGCAATTGTGTCCGGCATAATAAAGCGCCCTCCGTCCGTGTTTATGGCCCTGGAGAGGGATAGATTCATTTATAGAGAGAGAGAGAGATAGAGAGAGACGCTGCTTCAGTGAGCGATTATGTACGGGGGTTGCCAACGCGGAACATTGATTTATGCCCGTCTGACAGATCGCGCCGTTCACGGAATCGAGCCGCTCGCTATCCGCATTCGTGCGTGTTTCGCGCTATTTATCTTGGGAAACTTGTTGGCCCGATCTCTCTCTCTCTCTCTATTTCTGCTTCGATGCCGCTTCTGCATGTGCTTGCACCGTGTTTTCCATGCTGACTGAATTTACAGTAATGAATGACCCTTCGAAATGTTTTTGCGTTCTTTTAAATTGTACGGAATTTCGTGGCGGGTAGCTTGTATTTAATATTGTTTTGCAGGAACCTAAAAAGATTTTCAAATACAAAATTAAAACTACCCCGTTCTTCAAATAAATGATCTTTCTCGATGCTCCAAGGTCCGCCGTGCATTAAGAAAACATGAAACAAGTGACACTTCTAAATTTTATGCCAATTAGCCCCGAATAATTTGGCAAGCCAAATCTAACGACCGTCTAGTCACCCTTTGAGCAGCTCTCGGTTTCATTTGAAAACTACGGCCAAGATAATCTAGGCGGCGATAAATCCTTACGACTTCATCAATGGATGTATCTCCCAATTTACATTTTTATCCCATCGCTTTGATTCTCTTACCAGCGTTCTATCACTTCCCCACCGAGTCTTTACCCCGTATTATTTATCTCCCCGTAGATCTACGACTTGTTCTCCCCCTCCCCCCCACCCCGTCCATCCATACATTTGGCGATGCTTCGGCGACTAATATATCCCACCCCGAGTACGGTCCGCCATTTATATATATACGTTCTGAAACGTCGTCGGGAGCTTTGCTGATTATTGAATGAAGTCAATGGCCAAAAGAGGCTTTCGGCTTTGTAAGACGACGGCGAGGGCTTCTGGGATCCGTCCAGCTTTCTCTACGAGGCCGCCGCCGCCGCGGCTTTTTGCTCGGCGTGTCGTCGTGAAATACGCCGTGTGGTTTACGACGCGCCGTGAATACTCGCCCCGGCATCAAAGGGATGAATGAAAATTTTTCATCCCGGATGCTATTGGTTTCGGCCCGGAAAGATATAGCGGGGGAATAAATCGCGATTCTCTTTGCCAGCTTTGATTAAATTGCCGCGTTAAACTGCCTGTTACTAATTGATAAAGGATCTTTTCCTTCTTTCTTAAATGGGTAGGTTTTAGGCTTTTCTTAAAGTATTTGATTATTTTAAATACTTTACTAAAAACTACTTTGTTAAAGGACGTTTGAACGTTTTTGAAAAAAGGTTAAAATAACTTTTAGTCATTTAATCGATTTAATGAGTCATTAAAGAAGTAATTAGCTGCGCAACAAAATAGTTGTTGCCATCTACACTTGTTTCGCTATACTTTACTAGTCATTAAAAAGAAGTTCATGATGTATTTTCAGACTATGTATGACTCACGCGTCACTTGACCTGGTACAATTTCATATGTCCACGTAAGAAGCATAAAAGTACAAGCCTATTTATGTTCACTCACAGTAAATAATAAAGTATAATACAATGTCTACATTGTCAATAATACAATGCAAAAAAAGTACGAAATCAATATTTTTTCTGGCCGCCTGCTAATTTCAGACGAATTCATAATGATAATTAAAAATTGAGCAGAACAGAAGCTACTACAGTTTTTTAAAAACAATTCATTTTCAACCGTCCAAAACGAGCATTCCCCAAAATCTCCGTCAGACAAATCTCCCAGCAACCAGCAATCGGACAATCGACTCCCAGGGCTGACAAAAAAAAAAAAACAGAATCCGAAAGCGATCGGCGCTTATAGATTACACACTCATCCTCAATTAGGCAGGATCGTCGGCCGGCCGACGGTTCCACCCCGGCGCGCGTACATCGACACCGTATAAAAGCCATTAATCCATAATCACCCCCGTAGTAGGCCAATATATCGGCGCGGGCGGAGCTCCCTTGGAGTGCCTCGTCGTCGTCCCCCTCTGGCGCACATATCCTTTTGTGAGCGATTATTTGTTAGCAATTTTCCGAGCTGTCGGCGGGTACTCGCGCGCTGCCGCTGCAGCCGCGCGCGTGCGGTCATTGTCATTGTAATGCCGAGGCCCGGGCGAATAATAGATAATGCGAGAGCGAGCGTGAGCCGCACACCGCCGCGCGGCACACGACCTTCTCTCGCGGCGAAAAGCGGGGAGCTCTCGAGAGAGAGAGCTTTCTTCGATTGCCCGCCGCGATCGCTGCTCTGGGTTACAAGTTGTCTTTCGCGCTGGGGGAGTAATGTTTATTGACGGGATTTACTTCTGCGCGGTGCGTTCTGCGTATTGAGGAAAAAAGGGTGTATATATATAATGTGGCAAACGAGTATGATAGAATAGAAATCCGTTCGAAAGTATGATAAATTCAAATTTCTCAGAAGTCGGTAAATATCATCGAAACAAGGCATCGAGGAGATCTCGCAGGCCCGGACGAAATCACCAAGTCACACCGTAATGCACTGCCTTTATCACCCTGGGAGTAAGTGGTAATCAATCGGTCCAAGAGGCGGGGGGGAAAGCATTCGCCCCCAAGTCCGTACTTGCAGCGTAATCCCATGATGAATTACCGACGCGGGGGCTTTGAATGAGCGACCGGTCCAGCGCGGATAAGGTCTATTAATTTTGCGTTACAAACTCACGGTGTCGGATGCGCAAACTTTTTTACCGGGTCTCCCGCCGGAGTCTCTCTCCGCGTGTCGTCTCTCTTTATTTCGAACGTTTACGAAGGAGAGAGAGAGAGCGCGGATTTACTGCGCCCGTATAAAGTTTTACGCGGGAGCGTTTTCGAGGGGGGGGGGGGCGGGTGTAGCGTGCGCGACTTTTCAACCGTCAGCTGATTATATACGAAGGAAAGAGAGCGATTTTATTGGATAATCATCGGTTATCGTTTTCCTTTTTAGGGGGTCTCAGCGAAAAATCGAGCGCGGCTTTATAGCGGGTAAATTGGCTTTCCACGGTCGGTGCAGAGTGCAGCGTTATATTTTTGGAAAAAAAAGCTCGCTTTACGCGGGAAAAATGATTATAATGTACGTGTTGTTGATAATGAAACGATAATTTGCGACAGTTTACGTCCTTGTAAATGCTTTAAATTTCTTTAAGTGAAACCGTGTGAACATATTTTTACGAGTTTTCGACAATTTTACGCGCAGTTCAAGAGTAAACAAATTTTTAGCTTATAACATTTTTTCAACACTTTTTGTACAGTTTCAACAAGTTTTAAATAGAAAATATTTGATTAACATGGAAATTTTATATCACATTAAAAATTTCTGCTCACTTGTCTTATTTTGAATTAAAATTTTAAATAATATTAAATTAATAAACGTGAAGGGTAATGCAGTACTTAAAAAAATTTATTGTCTTTCTATAAATACATTAAAAAGGGTATATAGGTAAATACATTATAAAGGGTATATATATATAGTTTTTTAATAAATTTGTATACAAATCGCAAAAATTTCATATTCAAATGATAAAATATATCAGAACAGTTACAGTTAAGTAAAAAGCATAAATATTTTCTTTAATTGCAATTTGATTAGCTGAATTGTAACAGCGACAAAGTGGCATTTTATTAACGTACGTAGGCTCACATTTTTGATAATTCTTTACTGCACTGTCATCGCAGGCTCCAAAGAACTCCTGAACTAGCAACAGAAAAATTATATTTATAAATTTAATGTAAAATTTGATCACTTTGAGAACAAACGAATACTTGAATTGAAAATACAAATACATGTCAACATGTTTACGTCATCGCGTACGACGCGTCTCAAAAGGCGTCTGATTACAAGCGTTAAAGTGACTATATGATCCGTACAGGAATTAACTAAGTGGGAAAAACATCTATGACGATAGAAGGTCGCGGTTTCTATTTTTGACCGAGTCAATTACCGCGCTTCCTTTTTTCGAGCCTTTGCTGAGCTTCGCTTAATTTATCGTAAGAATGATACGAATAGAATGAAAGTAAAGTATTATTGAACAATATAACCAATGAATATTAAGAAAACTTCGATGGATGAACATTTTGTGTAAACTTACCATTTTCTGCCATAATCACTGATGCAAACAACAAAATTAAAATATAAATTCTCATCTTTACTTTTAGAGTGCTATCTGCAGGAGCTGTTATTTTATTTTCGTTTATATTAATAGATTCTTACACTTTCGGCTTCTTGGGCGGTAAAGTAAAGAAGTCTGTAGTAGTGAATTTGACCTTCAATAAGTATAGCAAAAAATAAAGACATATTTTGATGAAATTTAAAAATTTTCTAAATAATTTTTTGTTTGTAAACTTTCTACTATACCTAGGTAGCTTAACTTGTTGAATCAAATCCTCTATTGTGTTTTTTAATAAAAGTCGCATAATATTTTCGTGGTTATTCAGAACTCATTTTTAAGCGACGTCTGTCGTTGAGTTGGAAACGAGTCTTACACTAAGTCTTCTGTCACTTACGGACCCTTGACGGAGCAGTATCTCATTGTGACAGTTTTACTACAACAGATAATGATCATTTTGAGTTAAATAGTATAGGGCACTTGTAGATTTGTATTAGATTTTAAATATTTATAATAATAACGATTATTTGTTCAAATGTAATTTATTAATAGAATTTTAGTTAGTTAAAAAAAAAATTCTAAAAAAACACTTTCATCTCCAAAATTTGGCCAAGAATTTTCCCCAAACCGAGGAATTTTCACGGTACACATGACTTGGACCTCAAATCATCCGGAAAAAGTCCAGCCTCGTAGAAATGCCCGACCCTCTCGACAAAATTGCCCTGGAAGCCGTGGTGCATTCGGTCAGTTGCTCTCAATATTTTACCTCTTTCCGAACGAGAAAAAAAAGGAGCGCGGGTCACCTACGCCCCGAAATTTAAATTTTCGTTCGAACTCGCGTGCACGTATATATTTATAAGCTGCCACTTTCCATTCTTTTTTTTTTGTGCCTCCCGGCATTTCACTCTCGAATTATGTTGTCTCTCGACGGCGCCAAGAGAAAAAAAAGGAGGCAGTTAGAGGCCGGAAAGCGAGAAATCGGGCCCCGTGGAAAATGAAAAATGATGGAATGTTTTCGAACGGTGTCAGTCGGACTGCAGAAGAAACGGGGACCCGTATAATTAATAATAATTTACGAGACGGTCGATTTGCATACGTTATCGATATTAGCTTGTAAGCCGACGCCACTCCTCGGACGTTCGAAGGCGTGTGATTCGTAAAATGATGATTTTTAAGCTGCCCTGATGAGATGCGGATAGCCGCGGATGAAGGGTAATTATATGTTGGGCATTTATTAGACGAAAAATTGATAGCGTTTGTTCGAAGATTCCGTAGACGAACGATGGACGAACGTTGCTGGAACTCGAACTATGATTAATTGACGTATATACTTTGAAAGGTTTATCGTAATTGATTGATATTTAATATTTTATCTTCAAATAAGGTTTAATATTTCACTCGATATAAAAACCATCCGCTTCCGTTGCCCAATTTACAGCAACCGTTGACTTTATATAAAAAAAAAAAATTTAGACACTAAAAATCGACTCTTAAATCTCAATAACTATTAAGGTCAGAGGGATGACAAGACCGACTAAATAAGGCACATCGGCGATCCGGCGACCCCTTTAACTCCGCGAGAGCTCGCCGGCGCGAATGATCGATGCGTCCAGGAGGCCAGAAGAAACTCTCGGCTCCCGTCCGTTCCGACTAAACTCTCCCCGCTCTCCCCGAGATTCCTCCAACCGCTGCTCTCGTGTGTCCTTTAGCGCTCGTGTTAATTGCCCGCGAAGGCGCGCAAAAAGAGGAGAGCGCCGCGCGCGGAGGCAGGTAAGATCAAAATGTCAAAGCCGCAAAAATCGGCCGGGCCCCTCTCTTTTGGGCCGCGGCGACTCTCCCATTGTGCCCTGAATATGCTCGAGAGCGGTTCCCGGAATGCCCTCGGGAGAGGGGGATTTTACATCTTTTTCCTCGGTTCGGCACATAAATAAATGGCTGCCCCTCTCTCTGTCTCTCTCTCTCTCTGTCTAGGCGCCGATCTTTTGTCTTAGCTTAATAGAACACGCGTTCCTAAGCGCCTTCTGGCTTCGTTTCATCTCGCTCGAAAATCTATATCGCCGCTCCGACCGAGAGAAAACGTCTCCTCGGCTTTCGTTCGCTCAATCACTCCTGCGCGCGAGCCTCCTCCGCCTTTGTGTATTGGTTCTCGCTTAGCTTCCTTTTCGGTATGCTCGGCTCTATTTTTTTTTCTCCGTTTCTATTGATACGTTGAAAACGCGACGTGGCGAGGGGTAGCGATGGATGTCGATAAGAATTGTCGAAACTCGGAGGGGCTTTGAGGCTTTCTGTAATGATCGAGAACAACTCGTGTTTATCGATGATTATGAAGTTATGGAGATACAATAACATAATTAGAAAACCGACCGCGGCGATCGATATCGAAGATTAGACGGGAACATTTTTTTAATCGAGCTGGAGAGATTCCATCGCGAACGAATTTCCAGTCGTTCCAGGCGCCATCGTTAAAGATGATAAAAGGCAAATCGATAGATTTAAAATAAATTGAGCTTAACGGGCACCGAACAATGTTTTAACAGCGCTTTATAAAATTATAAACGTTCTCGCAAACATTATGTGGTATACGAGAGTAGCGCAAGTTTCATAAGCAGAGAGAACGCAGGCGCTGCTGCGCCGCCGCGCTACACTTAACTGCACGACGCATTTATTACTCGTTCCGGGTTATAATCAAATTTAATTATCGGTCAGCATGCTGCGCTCGCCAACGGCAGTCTTACAATCCGTTCTCTCCTTGGGATTACACTCTTAAGCATATCGCATTGTTGCTCTCTCTCCCTTCTGCGAAAGAGAAATTTGCGCTTCTCGAGTCTAAGGGAAAAATGGAGACTGCCGCGGTTCTAAATCGTAACGATGATTGATTTTGTATGAGCAGGAAGCTAGCTGGTGCAAGCTGCCGACGGTTCAAAGTAGCTTTTTTTGTTATGATGATAAAATTTAGAAAAAAGTAGAGTGCGCAAAGAGACCCGCTGACGGTGACGGCAAATGGAAGAGCAAAGATTTTCTACAGATTACCGTGCGTTTTTAAATTGAGAGACAGATTAACGACGACGGCGTTCGTTGAAGGTGAGATAGTATAGAAATAACGTTAATTAGCTGATCGTTGAACAGGCATGACCATACAAGAATGACAGAAGCTAATGCGTAATGCACCTGACTTTATTACTGCTACCAGAACAAATTAATGTAAGATGGAGAAGTGATTAGAGTTGAAGAATTTGTCTACTTTCCAGTAAAAATGTGTAAATAATTTATATTCTCGTTCTACCTCTAAAAGAATTTTAATTGTCATGAGAATCTGCAGAATAGTTTACGGAGAAGCTAAGTCGATAGGTACGAAGAGTTATAATTAATGGTTTTTTAACTAATTATCTACGTAATATACAAAATTAAGAAATTATTGTCAATCGACGTTTATTCTAAACACCAACAGACACTCAAAAGAATTTAATCTCAAGCCGCTTCTTTTCGCAACGGCCGGCCCCAATTAAAATTCAAGCCTCCCCGAAATCAATTTCCAACCGCGTCACTCCCCGGCGTTTTCCGATCCGCTCCTTATCTCTCCGGCTGTATCTCGAAAAAACTGGTCTCTCCAGATCGATAAGAGAGAGCGACTGTCGGTGCATTCCTCTCTCTCGGGCGCGTGTCGTTATCCGGGCTTAGAATCTCCGTTTCGGGACGGGGCCGCGACTGCGACGCGGCGAGGCGAGAAAGAGAGAAAGGATAAGGCGCTATTAATTTAGCGGTCCGCGCGAGAGAGGCTACCGGAGCCGAGGGAGTTACGGGACCGGCGATAGCAGTCGCGGCGCCGGTGACGATGACGACGACGACCGCGGAACAGGTGAGATCGGGAGGAAGATGTCGTTGGGCCGGTTCGGTTCTTCGGTGGTTCGTAACGTAGAGTTTTTAAGAAGTAAGATCGCCATTTTTTTATGTTCACCACTTTGTTCTGATAGAATGATTAACTAATAAGCGTGGAAAAAAAGTGTTTAGCAAATTAAAGAAGTGTACGGAAAGGGTCCCGGGCCAAATATTTAATTAGCCGCTCGTCCGTTTTTCTCCGCGAGGCATCTGCGAATCTCGCGCAGAGCTCTCGAAATCGGCGGCTTTCCTGCCCGACAAAACAGAGGCGCGGCGCTCATAACTCGGCCGGCCGATAATTAAAAGCCCCCCCCCCCCCCCTCCCGGAGAAAAAAAGAGTATCTCGAGATCTCTCGAGTGAGAAAACGCGACTACCAAACTTTATCCCGCCGCGGTCCTTGCGCGCGTGACAATCGTGAGAGCAAGAAAGGAATTAAGAGAAGGCCGAGCGCAGAATAGCGAAAGGGCCGAGAGAGAGAGAGAGAGAGAGAGAGAGGGAGTCCTGGCGCCAGATCGGGGCATACCATTGCTTCTTCTGTCTCGCGCGAGAGCCAACGATCGGAGGAGAGAGAGAGAGAGAGAGAAAGGAAGAAAGAATTGCCCCCCTTTCGTGTATACGCGCGGAGCCGACTCGGCTGCGCCTTCGATCCCACAGTGACGGGGCCTCGGATCCAGCTAACTTATTGTCTTATTATTGGACCACCTGCGTAACCGCTTTGCATCTCGGGGATCTGTGGGCCCCGAGCGCGCGCGGGGCAGAAAAATTAATACGCCGGGAGATGACCGATTTTTCGGGGGACGAGAGCGCGTCGTGCGGCGGCGCGAGATGCCGATCGGGAGTACGTCTGGCTGGATAATTGAAGTCGATAGGGATTTCTTTTTTCGATGGGCAGCCCCGATTGGGATTCTGGATTGCGGGCGGGATTAAAAAAGAACTATTCGTTAGCGTTTGTTTAAAGTATATTCTGGATAATGTTTAAAACGTTTCCATCGGAACGTTTCAAAGGGAAAAAGGCGCTAATTTAATTAAAAAATGAAATTTCCCCGACCTTTTGACCGGCTCCGACGCGATGCGGATAACGTATTTTTACACCTGAAAAAGCGCAAACTAATCGAGTTGCGCGCAATCAACAAAATTCACCTCTTCCTTTGCCCACAAAGAAGCTCTCGCACAATGAAGAAAAAGCGTCAAAAGAACGAAAGTTTCCCTCCCAACTTTCCAGCGCGTCAGCTCGAGCAAAGGAAGAGCCGAGAGAGAGAGGAGCGAGCTAGCGGCTCTCGAGCTTTCCCGGCGCAAAAGCGAGAGCGACCGCCGCGAGAACGAGCTGCGCAGAGGCTAACCTAATTAACGCCGCGGGTCTCTCTCTCTCTCTCTCTCTTTCTCTCCCCGATGCTCGCGCGCACTGCTGGCTCAAGCTCGCCGAAGCGTCTAATTGAAATCATCGTTCTCTCGTCGTTCGCACGCGCTATCCGGGGAGGAAGCGGGAGAGAGAGAGAGAGAAGAAAAAGGGTGCCGAGGCAAGTCGCGCTGCCGCCAAAGAGATGAGCTGACAGAGACAGCGGCGGGGGGGAGGGGGTCGAAAAAAGATTTTGCGAGAGTGCAAGTGAACGAGGTTTGCAAGCGATTCCGGATGAAATGTTAGAAAGCCGCTGGCCAGAGGATTTAGCCGCGGCTCGGATTATTCGGGCTCGGTGTTGGCTGCGACTGTGCGGTTTTGTTTCAATTTCTGTGCACTAATTTTGCAGCTGTCGTCTGGTGTGGTATTATTATCAAAATTTTTATCGCACGTCGGTTCCAAATCAAGTAGTTTCTAAAAAATTCCAAATAATAAACTTTTCAATGTAACTGCAGACAAGTAAAACTTCAAATTTTTTACTATATACACCGAAGCGTATACTGATCTTCGATCGAGGCTCCGGACAGTACGACTGATTTTACAAAACCAAAAGCCAGTTTTCGAAATATTTTCACCAAACTTCAGGTCTCGTTTCAGGAAGCGTCGTAAAAACCGAAAGCACAATAAAAACTTGGAGCGCCCCGAGAATCTAGGTCAGTCAATGTCTTCAAAGATCCGAGCACAAAAAATTGGCCGGTAGCGCGCGGAGAATTTTTGTCTTTCTCCAAAGAAAAAAACAAAAACAAAAGTCGTCGTCGTCGTTCGTCGCGAAGTCGAAACGACGACGAGGTCCACGTCTCGAGGAATTCGTCGACGCGAGGCTCGAGTCACGAAGGAAGAAGGAGAGAGAGAGAGAGAGCAGACGGACGGAATATCCCGAATTCCAGGATCCTCGCGAGAGGATCGCGTTCCGAAAGGCAATATAACGAGCGTGTCGCCGCGGCTGCTCCCTTTCCCATAGAGAGGCGAGGAGCGACACGACGTTTCACGCGAATTTCTTTTATAATGGAGCGACCGGGAGAAATGGCAGGCCCCGACAGACAGATATGCATCATTGCGTGGGATATATATGCCCGGAGAGGGGTTGGGCGGCTCCCTTTCTTTTTTGCTTTTTTTTTTTTAAGAGAAGTCGAGTGATGTTTCGTCATAACGTGGGATCTTGCCGAGTTTTTTTCGGCTTCGGTGCAGTCGAGATGATTGTGCTGTTTTGTTGACAATTTGTCATTGGTTGAGGGTTTTTCTATTGTTTTTTAATCCTTAAGTTATTGTTACAATATCGAGTGCATTATTTAAAACGAAAATTGCTTTGAAAGGTGAAAGTTTTATTAAAACAGGTAATTTACGAAGTTATTAGATTAACTCAGGTGTACCTGGAAAGAAAATAGAATTGTAATCCGCTTACAAAAGTTAAGTTTGTGTATTATAAAGTTATAAAATCAATTCAATACGGTATACCTCGATGTTAGCCAGAGTTACTCGAACTTTGTTAAAATAAGCAATCCAGCTTTTCTACCTGGAAGTAAACCGCTTTCTACAATTTTTTATGCAATATGTACCAAAGCTATAAATGAAATATTACGGTCATCCTATCTTATCTACGCAGTTGTATTTTGTCAGCAGTTAGTATCGACGAAGCATTGTTTTTACTTACGTTTCGTCTGTCACGGATCGGCGAAAAGGTTGAAGAAATTTTGGAACGTTTAATGACCGAATCCCAAAGCCACGTAGCATTGCGTTAATTGCCTCGCTTATCTTAATCCCGTAACTGGAAGGAAAATCGTATTATCCTAATACCTCGTGTACCTGACCCAAAGTTCTTAGAAAGCAAAGATTATCGACAGATAAGCACCGGGGACTGACCAACCTGTTTTCCATTCGTCAAAGATCATTGGGAAAGGATCGGGGCTTAGTGGTTTGGAGAAAAAATTGTTTGCTTTTAAAATGGGAAAATTGACCGAGTAGTTTCGTTGGTAAACACTTTTTTTTTGGCATTGAAGATAATCGTTAGGAAAAAAAAGAATAAAATAATCGCCTTATCGAAATAAACTAGATTGATCAATTTAGACAAGTTCCTCACAGCAAAAACAAGTCAGCATAAAAGAAAAAAGCACGAATTCTTTTTCAAAACGTGCCAATGTTCATTACGTTAAAACAAACGAAATGACGTCATTTCTGCTCTCCCAGTCGGTCGATTCGTCAAATCCCCCGGCAAACGAGAGCTCGCACAGACACACGGGCACACGCGCGCGCACACGGATAATCTCAATCGGTCTCTCTTCCAGGTCATCCAACGCATAACCGGCGCACCAACACACGCGGGCAAGAGCGTGTATAGCAGCGGAGAAAGAAGGATAGCCGGAGAAAAGAAGAGAGATGCTGCTTCGGTAACGCGTTAACGAGGCTGAAACAAAAGAATCTTTCGGGGCTCTGCGGCAAGAACGAGAGCGAGCGAGAGAGAAAGGGAGGAGGAGGAGGAGGAGGACGAGGGAGGGGGGAGGGAGCGGGGCCCGTCGCGTCGCTAACTGCGGGGGGTTGGTGGCGCCACGAGCTGTCATCGCGCGTCGTCGTCCTCGGGCCCCACTTCTCCCTCTCTCTTTCTCCTTGCACACACACACACACACACACACTCTCGCGCTCGCGAGGATCGAGAGGAGCCGTCGCGTCGCGCAGGTAGAGAATTTCTCGAGGCTCTCCGTATATAACCCTTTTCTCTCTCTCGGCCGAAGACACAAAAACTACCCTCTCTCTCTCGCTCTCAATTCCTCGTGGACGTTTCGAAAACAGCGATCGTCGGGAGATCTCGAGATGAGATAGAACCGTGGGGCCCTAATGCCCATGTATATAACCTTCCGCTGCTTCTGGCCGGCCAGCTTCGCTTCTCATTATCATTTCCACGCGAGAGAGATCTCGAGGTCCGATCGGAAATCATCCGTGTTTCCATTTGTCCCCTCGCGCCCCGCTGCTGTGCGTCCTTCCTAACTCTTTACGGGCCCATCCTCCTGTCCATCTCTTTATCTCGGGGGCTTTTCGGAACACGGTAGTCCATTTGTTTAAGCCCTTTATCGGCTGCTGCTGCTGCTGCCGGCTGCTGGATTGCGCTCGCCCGGACTTCTTGCTTAGGAGAAGCAGTTGATGCTAATGGGATTTTTCGAGATTTGCATGCAGCCCGAGCCGTGACGAATTTATTACGGTTCTTTTAGATTTCGGAGTGACTCATGTTTCTTTGATTGGCAAGAGGTTCTGCGATTTTTTATACAAGTGTCGTTTAAACTGTGGATGTACTTGTACCGTGGCAAGTGCACGATACGTGTCTTTAATCTTTGATAAAGTACAAAGTTATTTTTCAACAAAGATGCGCCGAAGAAGATAAATATTGTAAGAGAGAAATAATACAATACAAATGCCGTACCGTAAAATCCTTCATTCCTCCATAGAATCTCTAGAAAACAATAAAAGTTTGCCTATTAAAAAGCAAAAAAAAAAGGACTGGCCATCGATAGAGGCTGGTATCAATTATCCCCGTTAAAGCAAGTAAATCCAGTCGACCAAATCGTCGGTTCGGTGCCTTCGGCAGCGTGTACGCGCACACTGTGCTCCCTCTCCCTCTCTATCTCTCTCTCTCTCTCGGGCCCAGAAATCGCGCTGCAGCATCTCGCAACACGAGAGCCTCTCGCGTTTTATGTATATATATATATACACGCCACGGCTCGGCCGAAAGATTCGATTCATCCGCGGCGTCGTCGCCGTATATGCGCGGCCGTGTGGCGCCAGCGTGTGTGGTCCCACAGGCGGCGCGCAAGCGCATACCTTTCTCGCGCAAGCGCAAAACTATAGGGCCCATAAGCTACTCTCTCTCTCTCCCCGCGGACGATACTTTTCCAGCCGAGAGAGAGAGAGAGAGAGAGAGAGGCTGTAGATGTCTTAAGCAGATTGGCTCGACGCGCCTCGCCGGCCTTGCTCGCCGTACCCTCTTCTTCCTCCTCTCTCTCTCTCTCTCTCTTCGTTCTTGTTTATCGGTTTCCTTTTTTGCCCGGCTGCCGTGGCGATGCGAAAACGCCGCGATTTTCTCGGTTGCCGCGCGCGATGTAAGATGTATTATCGATTATTATTCGCGAAACGAGTTTCTCCGCTGCGCTGGGTGGTTTCTGCCTCTGCGAGCGCAGCTCTCTCTCTCTCCTCGCCTCGAGAATTATGGGAAGATGGAGGATCCGCGGAGTAGGCGATGAAATGGATGGTGCGCCGTTTTGATGAATGCCGGGGAAACGCCGCGGACGCTCGGTTGCCGCGGCAGGGCTACTTGAGCTCGCTTCTCCTTTCCGATTCCGGCAAAAAACGGCCAGAGGAGCCGCGACTTTTTACGGACTGATTAGGTGCTATTATGGGGTACGAGTAAGAGCTTGCTATCGCCGGACGGTGGGAACGATTTTCTGGCCTGTGTGCAGCGAGTTACGTTGGTGATAATGATTAAAATTTAATGTATTAAGTTTTTTATATTAACACAAAGCTATATAATTTTATAGTATTGTGCAGGCCTTAATGTGGTGTCGAAATACTTGTTGATTGATTGAATCTGTAGTTGTACGTGATATACGTAATAATTATTATCACAAATGTAGGAATGAGTATACTAATATACGTTGAAAAAAAATTTTTCAGTAAAAATTATTTAGTAATTTATACCTTTTTGTAATGCTGGGACAAACTTGCATTATCTTAAAAAATTACTATATTATATAGTAAAATTTAATAGAACTTTATCAATTTTTACTAGAATTCTATTAAATTTTACTACATAGTATAGTCACTTTTTAGGATAATGCAAGTTTGACCTAGCATTAATTGAAAATTTTTTCTCAGTGTGATACGAGCTTTAACTATTAAAGCCAACCAAAATTTCATTAACTCGAATAGCCAAAACCCTATTTTATTTAGAGATTAAATCAATTATTATTATACTGACTTTCTACTCCGAGAGCGAAAATAAAAGCGCCGAGCGGAGCTTAGGCAACTGCGCCGCCTCAAAAGAATCGTGAATGATCTGCAGCCCTCCCACAAATAGACAATCCCGCAGAGGTATCGATGTCCACTCGTCCGCCCCCGAAAAGGGCTTACCTCCGGAACGTCAACGACGCCTCTCTCCCTCCGCACGGGCCATTAGTGCTCAATTATATCTACTTAAGCCCCACTCAACTCCGCAGCACGCCGAAGCGCCTTAGAGAGGAAAAAGAGAGTCCCCGTCCGGAAAAGCGGGGGTGGGAGAGAGAGAGGGCTGTAATTGAAACTCTCCCGGCGGGGCCCTAATTTTAAGCAAATTTCTGGCCATTCTCCTGTAAATTGACCGAGCGCTCGCCGATGCATACCTGGGGTTCCATTATTGTGCGGGGGCGCGTGGAAGGCCGCCTTTGTCGCTCGGGAGACGGACGGCCCGCCGACCAATTGGATTAAACGTATCCATTACTATTGTCCAGGGCCCCGAGAGGCTCTCGCCGCAGCGGTCTCGTGGCGGCCCCTTTGCCGGGCCCGACTGTGGACTCCTTATCTGCCTGGCTCTATCTTTGCCTCTCGTGCGATTCGGGCCTCTGTCCTTCGCTTCCTGTCGCTTTTTCCGAAAAGATCCCGTCATTGTCGCTTACCTTTCCGCCTCTCTCTCGAGTCTTTCTGCACAAATCCGAAGGAATTGTGTTTGCTTTTTTGTCGGCACGCACTGCACGCTTCTCGGTTATCCGATTTCAATCGGTGGATTTTCTCTGTTTAGAATGTTTTCCCGATGGTCATTCAGATTTGGAAGACTCAATTCGGAGGGCTTGTTTCGAATTTTCTAACAAATATTTGGGTATAGATTTTAAATGCGGTATTAAGTCATCGCCTGCAACTCAAATGGTATCGTGGTTATGAGGTAATAATTTTTCTGTTTCTTGACTCGTACTGATTAATAATAAAAACTGAAACCCATGGTGTTGTAACTTTTGAATATTATCAGAAGAGTATATTGGACATGTTAGAATAACACATTGAGAGAAAATAAAAATTAAAAATTACTATTTTTTATCGTTATTTCAGATATAAGAAGAAAAATAAGATTTTAATTTCTTCTCATATCTATAATTTTCGATTGCAATATTTACTATTTATATATAAAATAACGATACTTCTTTTTTTCTGTGTACAATTAATAAACGCTACATTCACATTTTTGGCAATTAACGAACAGATGAATCTCCCAAAAGAAGGAACGAAAAACCACGTAAAAATGAAAAAAATCAGTATCTAAAAGAAGCATTCTAAAACTCGCTTTTAACGTCAGAGGTCGCCGTTATGCCTAATCCCTTAGCGTTCCATTTCTCGCTTCGGCAGATCGGCAGAAACTGCCTCCATAGCAGCCCTCGCGGCTCTTACGCTTACACATCACGAATGGATTAACTCCTAAAGGTTTAAGCCCCAAACTAGAAAAGCCTCCCCGCGGCCCCCGACAGATAGCTGGCTTCGAAAATTTTTCGGGATCATCTTCCCTCTCGGCCGACTGCCGGCGCGCCGCTCTCTCGCTGCGCCTAGCTTCCGTTCGACTTTCCAACAAAGGAGCTGCTCGACGCGGAGAAAAACGACGCGACCGCAGCAATTATCCTCGCTGATGGGATTCGTTACGAGAGAGAGAGAGAGAGAGACGTCTCTTCGCGTGATACCCACGTCTCTCTCTCTCCCCGCCGCGCTGCTTTTTCTTATTATGCAAAGGTGGTCGCGCCAAACAGTTCTCCGCGGAACTTTCGCTGAATTGCTTTTGCTGGTTTTCGAGCGGCCAAGTTTATGAAGTAATTTCGTTGGCGCGCTCGTTCGCTCGAGAGCGCACGCTAGAAAGTACGACGGCCGGGCTTTTTTTCGCCGCGACCGCCGCCGCCGCCGACGAGCGCCAGCGCGAAAATTCATCTTTGTCTATTAGGGCTTTTTTGCGGTCTCTGGGTATTTAGCCGGTGAAATTCGGGCCTTCCATTACCCGAGCGCACAGCTGCTGCACCGGGATTTTTTACCCGCGTTTCGACGTACGTAAGATGGCTTTAACGCTCTCGCTTGAGAATCCGCGATTATTACGCGGCAGGAAGTTGTTCTGTCAAAATGTAAAAGCGAGGTTCTTGTTGCTTTGCCGTAATAAAGCGCGCCGCTTGGTTAGTTTGAATTTTACGCTCTTATTTTTCGCGAGTGTCCAAAAGAAATTGTACGGAAAGGTGATGGATAATGCAAAGTTTTTACGCAAAGTTTAGACTGTTCTGCCGCGCTTAAATATAAACTATACGTATTTACTGTACAAAGAATAAAAAAAAAAAAAATAATTTTGTGATTTCTAAAGCATTGCATCTGGTTCGTTAACTTTTCTGCAAGGGACAAGAATTACCACTGCAACCCTCAATTAAAGCGCCATTCAGCACACTTTCATCCTCGAAATAGAATAGCAAAGCCCCCGCTTTATCCATAATAAAACATCTCAACACTCAGCCGGCACACCAGAAAAGAAAAGCCCCTCTCGACTTAATAAAAGAAAATCAGCGGCACACACGAGTTCCCTCTCTCTCTCTCTCTCTCTGTCAAGACGCCGCAGAAGGAAAGAAAAAAAAAAGCAAAGAAACGCAGCGACGCGCACCGGACGGAAAAGGAGAGAAGAAGCTGCGGCGTTCGCGCTAGTTTTCTCTCCCTCCCCCTCCCCGTTGGAATCCTTTGCAAAGGCGGCGCCTGCTTTTACTTCCCGCTCCGAGAAGCTACTCGCGCCGGCATAATTCCGGGACAAAGGGAGGATGCGCTCGCGTGCAATCCCAGAAAACTATTCGCCGACGAAGTGGAGGGTAAAAAGGGAGGAGAGAGAGAGAGCTGATAATAAAGAGACGCCGGGGAGGGCAGGAAAACACAAATATATATACAAGCCAGGGATCCGTTTAACGGGATGATCCCCTCTCCGGCCCGGGGGGAAGAAAGGAAAAGCAGAAACGAGATATAGGATATCCTTGCGTGCACTTTCTCGTATTCTTCCTTTTGGTCGGGAGTAGGGAGGGGCATTATTTTCCCGGCACATTTCAGGGCTAATTTCATTCTCGTAAAAAGGAGAAGCGGCAGCAGCAGCCCTCGAGAGGGATCTTAAGCCCGTGTCGCCGGGCGTCTTTCTATTCTTGAGTCGAGCCGGTGCCGACGCCGCATCTTCATCATCCTCTCCTCCGCGCGCATCTCTCTCTCTCTCGTTCTACTTGTTTGGACCGTTTGAGGCGCGCCCGCTTAAAGCGACGCGCGCGCTGCACATAATCGCGAGGTGGTGTGTTTTTTCTTCTATTGGATGAGTCGAGCGGGGGCACAAAAGCCCGCGCCGAATCGAGGAGGATGTATATATATGTAAGCATCGACGTGGGATGGCCTTTTATTTGCCTTTCCAAAGAGCGGAAAACGGGGGATGTGTTCGTTGATTATAGGGCGAAGGTTACGCGGTTTACGTCTGCGGATCTTCAGATTGGGATCGGGGCTGTTGAAAAATACACCGAGGCGACGGTGTACCCGGAATTTCAGTTTCATTGTCAAGGTCCTTTTTCACCTCGGCTCTCGCCGATTGAGCAGTCAAGAGAGGCTTCCCATTCGATTAAATTGGCCTAATCGAATTTTCAGTTTCCGCAAATCGGGAGTAAGTTGGGTTACTGGGAAAATGGGACAAAGGCATTTTCTTCCTTTATTTTCGTACTTTTTTCACGTTCAAGCGCGATCGCATGCAATCATGCAGATTTTGAAAATAATCGCGACGTTACTTCATCGCGATAATATTTATGAATGTCGAAGTTGACGATAATGACGGATTATTAAAGATGATTGGAGATTACATTGAGGTGGAAACTGGAATAATCCATTATCGATACTTTGTACAAGAATCTTGAAAACGTGCTATTAACCAAAAGACATGATTCTTCTACGATATTAATGCAAAGGATATATAGTAAAGTTATTACCATTGAAAATTTCTCCCCTCATTACAATGAGCATCTTATTAATTACTTCAGCAGAACGTTCGAACGCTTTGGCTTTCGGAGAAGCGGAAAAAATGAATGCTGCGTTTAGTATACCGGCAAAGAAAAAAAAACAGCCGGGGGGACACACTCGTATGCATATAGGAGCCGGTAAAGAAATCCACGAATGGAGCAGGAGCGCAGATAAAAGACGACGAGTCGGCGGAGTAGGAGTATACGGCTCGCAGAAGAAGCAGCGTCGGCGGCGGCGGCGGCAGACTCGGAAGAAGAGGAGGAAGGGCTGGTGTGCCGAGCGCGGAGAACACCCCGCAGATCCCGAGATCGAGTTAAGATAATTACTCGTTTGTTTAAACATTTGCACGAAGCGGCAGCACAGGACTCGACGCTCTCTTTTTTTCGGCGCTCTCTGCATATGCACGAGCTTTCTTCTCTCCCGCGTACACGTCCGTACGTACACGTGTGTGTATTCGCGTCTTCCTTTCTTCTTCCTCCGCGCGCTGCATCGCGATTCTTAATTCCTTTATTTGTCCCTATCATTCTCCCCCTCCCGCGGGTCTCCTCTCGGGCTCTCTCTCTTGCGCCGCGCCGCTTCTCTTTTTCCTCCTCTTGCTTTTGTCTCGCGCGAGCAGCATGCGAGAGGAGCCTTTTTTCTCGAGCCGACGCCGAAGCGGACGCTTGCCGCATTGAGAGCGCCGCTGCTGCTGCGGCGCGAGATTCCGAGATCTCGATTTTGAGAGGAGCCAAGCTTTCCTCCCGCCGAGCGGCTTCGAGTGCCGCGCGGCGCGATGCTCAATGGAGGGATATAAGCTTTTTCGGACACTTCGAGGGAACGCCGGTTTCGGGGCCGCGGGAATGCCTGCTTGTACTACTAATTGTACGCTACTTGGCTGGAAGGGAAATCCAGAAAGCTTGGGGAATAATTGATTTAATGTGCGTAATCGAAAACCAACTGACTTCGGGGGCTTGCGAGATCAAATATTAATTTCAACTAACTTGTACATCGCGTAATTTTTGAATAAATAATACTGGTAAACGCAGGCTTGGATGCACAGTGCATCAATATTTTCTCCTACTTAAAAATAGCCAGAACTTACATACAGTTTACGTCCGCGGAAACTCGGGCTTACACTCTCGTGCGTTTCCTCAAGATTCACCGGAAAACTCGCGGGTACAAAAAACGTTCTCGCCTCGTTTTCTATATACTTATCCTTCTAAGCAGCGACTCGCACGTGTACACGTATGCGCGACGCGTATAAATATTACGCTGACCCTCGCGCTTTACGCGGAGACCACGAGGGATATAAGAAAACTCCGGGCTAAATAAACCTCGTTGCATTCTATTTTCGAACGCGCGGAAAACGGAACTTTGTTCGCGGAAATTCTAGTGACAGACATGTAACAAAATCGATTGCCGTGTTGTTTCTGGTTTTACTGATCGAAGTAAAATAATGTTTTTTCGTCAACTTTTCCTTGATAAATATACTGTTTTGTTAAAATGAACAAGTTTTAATCAATCTTTCTTTGTTAAATTTGAAATAAAATTTACTTTATACTCTATAGTTTTCAAGCCAAATGTCGAGGTTTAATTTTGACTAAGCATAACTAACATTGGTACTCGAACAAAATTATTCGTACGAAATCTCTCGAGTCCAAATTCGACTATCATAAAGCTACATATTTATAGCACGAAAAAACTCTTTAATTAATTAATGGCTCGGTAGTACTAATGAGATTGAATTCAATTATTCGGCCGATTAATATCCCGGCAAAAGAGCCGCTTGATTAGCCTTTCTCCAATAAAAATGGTGCAATATCCCTTTGAAGAAAGCCCCCATTCATTCCCCGCGGAGCAAAAAGGCTTCTCGACGGTTCGAAAATGAGGTGCAGATCGAGCGGCGGCGGCGGCGCCGCGGCATCGAAAACTCGAAAAATGACAAGATCCTAAATCTCTCCGGGGGCCCCCAAAAGGAGAGCCGCCTCGCGGCTCGTATCGGACGCGCGTTAAAACAAAGCCCACCCATAAATAAACGAGATTCATTAATTCGACTCATAACCGCAGCAGCGGGGCGAAAAAGAAATCCCGCCGAATTGATCGAGGTGGCTAAGGAGACTTAAAGTCGGGCCTTTCTCTCTCTCTCTCTCTGTCTCTCTCTCTCTGGATTCTTTATTAATTTTCGAGGAGATCAAATTATGTTAAGAGGCTCGCTCTATGATATTGAAATCGGCGTCGCCGATCTTTGAGGCCTCGGATCTTTCTGAGACGCCACGGCGCGGCGTATCGGACTAATTGGACGATGTTTTTGCACTGGACGAGCCTGCCGGGCTATTAATATATTCGGGTCAGATCTATAATGCCGGTAATGCTTCGGTACCAGATGTTTATCTAATTTTTATATTGGATTAAATCTATAAATTCGGTTCTCAACGACTTCCTTATGTGGTTTGTCGATTCGCGTTGATTGAAAAAGTGTTGGATTCGCGTTGATTTAATAATTAACGTTTCCCAAATGTACAGTACGAAGCAATTTAAATTAATCTTAGAAATATGTATCTAAAGAATATTTATTTAAAATCTCCGCTAAAACCCGAGAAAGAAATCTAGAGCAGTCAGACGAGAAATATCGGATGACGACACGGAATTCCGAAAAATCGCCGGGCGAAAAGTCTCCTTCGAGGAAAGAAATACGCGACTGTCATGAAAGGCCATATTTACAGATCGAAGTGCATCGCTCTCGCTCGACATGCCCGTAAACGACTCTCCGCTCGCGGTAATTCGTCCTCCCCGGAACATAAAGTTAATGAAAAGGACGGAGAGCTTCCGTGAAAGAGGGGAAAAAGGGGGGGAAAAAGATAATAACGAACGTCGCTGTCGGAGGGCCAGGAGGGAGGGAGAGAGAGGAAAAGAATACTCGGCGAAAATCTGTCACGCGAGGCGAAAGGACATCACGCGACATCGGCCTCCCACATCCTCTGGGCCGATACGCTTCTCGGAAAATCGATTAAGCGGCTAATCGGCCTCCCGTAAAAGGCCAAAGAGATATATACCCCGAATTCATGCTTAGACTATCGCGTGATAGGCCCCGCGAGCGGCGGCGGCGAAAAGCACCGCACCGCGGAGAGGCCGCGCGCGCATCGGCGGCGTCGCGGAAAAGAGAAGAAGCGGCGACTGCTCTCTTTCTTTTTGCTCGGCGCCGTTCCTATTTCATCGCGCGCGCGCGGGGGCTCTCTTCCTTTTTTAGCCCCCGCCGATCATTTCCCGGAAGTCGTAGGCCGCTTGACCAAATCGCTTCCAGGAACGCAGGCCTTTTTCCGCCGGAGAAATTCCCGGCCGCGGCCCGATGTGCTGCTCTGTCGCTTTATTTACGAGCGCGCCGCGAGAGAGAGAGAGAGAGAGAGCTGGCGCGCTTTTTACCCCCGCGAGCCGGAGTCCGGTTTTTCGGCGCGCCGACCGAGAGAGAGAGAGAGAGAGGCTCGTCAGCGCGTAGCCAAATTTTTGATCGATGCCCGTCTGCCGGGGCTTTTTGCCCCGTCGGGAGACTCGGTCAGAGAGGCCAAGGAGTTTCTTTTCGACCCACGCGGATTTGCATTTGCTTCGCGGGAATTTTCGAGTTTACAATTTCTCGGTAATCAACTTCTGCCTGCTTAAACTTAAATAAAATACATTTTTGTAATTTGTCCAATTCCTCGAAACGTTCCGCACCAAGCCCGTAAGGAATCGTCGACCCCCGACATACTGCGCATTAGCCACACAAGACAATGTATTCCCGCGGCGCGCGGCATCTATTTATAATAAGCGGCGAGCGTCCGCGGCACGACTCGCGCGCTCGATAATGTTTCGCGAAGCGCGAGGGTGGAAATGAAAATTGGCCGCGACGACGACGACGTCGGCTGCGTCCTCCGCTCACGCACCGCTGGAAAGCGTTAAAATAGCCACCGCGGCGAGGCTCTATACTTCTTTTTTTTTACTCGGCCGCGGGGGACGCGGAAGTCCGCAAATAAAGACGCCTAAGCCCGAAGGGGAGAGAGAGAGAGAGAGAGAGAGGCTATAATTGAACACGCGTCTACACGCGAATTACAGGCCGACTGGAAATTATGACACGGCAAATTTGCCGCGGATGCGAGCCTCGATGACGATGAGTGATCGACTGTGAAATCTTAATTTGAGCCGTGATTTAGAGGACGAGGGACGGGGCGAGTGACGGACTGCGCTTGAGGGTCGGTGATGTAGTATTGCGTGTTTTTCGGCGAGATTTTTTGACTGTCGCGGTAATCTGCAGTTTTGCAGCGTGAAAATTTTTGAGTAAAGTTCAAAGTATTCTCGTGATCTTTCGAGTAACGAAAAAACTTTAAAGTTTTGATTGTTTGAAAAATACAGAGCAAGAAGCGTCTAATTAAAAATTAACTTAATTAAACCAGTTTTCGCGTACACAATGAAAAGAATAGGTTAAAAAACGATTGCTCGCGGTTCAAGCTGGGGAGCAAACAATTCTACGGCGCCTGAGATTTGGTCCATTGCCCTAATTGAATGTTTATATTTCGTAAGCGATAAAGGTTGGACGCAGCTCTCGGAAACTCTAGATTAACGAGCGAGACTGGTGTAGTAATAAGAAAATATCAAGACAAATATAACAATAATCTAATAAAAATTTGTAATATTTTCGTTGATAAAATAGTTGGAGAATTTCGTCCAGCCTCCATTTGCAGTAACGAATCCTCGCCGTCGACTCGGAAGGCGAAATCGGCTTCGTAAATCCGTCGCCAGAAAGAAATTACGATCGGGCGGCGGCGGCGGCGGTCTTTCGAAAACAGGAGAGGAAAACTTGATCGTCGGAATTCTGTATACAGTCGGAAGCTCGAGGAGCGGAGAAAATTTCTTTCCCCTCGTTTGGCCATCCCCGAGACTAGAGTTTTCCCTCGCTCGGGCATCCAGTCGCTTGGCTTTTCAGACAATTGCCCTTCCGCGCTCTCCTTCTCATTTTCATTAACTTTCCTTCTCTTCCCTCTTTCTCTCGTTTGCTCGATCTCCTGTATCCAGCAAAGCGTTTCCTCTCGCTCCTTTTTCCGTATTTGCTCTCTCTCCCTCCGCTGTCTTTCTCTTTCGCTTAATCTCTTCTCGGCTAACTTTCTCCTTGCTCTACTCACTCGTGATTCTTTGTACTTTTTTTCTCGATCTGCTGCCCCTTATTTGTTTTCCTTTGGAACAGTAGCTTTTTCCCGTTTCGATATAATCGTCGAGAAATCTACGCACACACCTTTTACTGGAAATATTAATCAGTGTATACTCGCAAGCAACAGTTTACCTGCGTGAGCGCGTGTATTTCGCCTACAAAAATGGTATATATATATATATATATACGCGAAGACTAAGGCGAAACAATGCCCTTTTCCCGGCCGACAAATTGTTCTCTCAAGTAGAACAGTGATCAGGCCTCGGCCTCGGCGGTCATAAGAAGGGTAAGAAGATAAATACAGGAGTTTAGCGAAGGGTCCGAGGAGGGAAGCAGCTCCGCGCGTGTGTGCTTTTTACGATCATCCCCGAGGATTTTCAGAGAGAGCCCGATCACGCATACGGGGCGAGGAGAGAGTGCGCACGCAACTTCTTCCTTCCTTCCTCTACTGGCACACACGCGAGTCCCGAGCGGCAGCTCTGAGCGTCTTTTAGCTGCCGGCGAGAGGACGTGATCTCTGAGCATTTCTTTCTAAATAAAAATAATGCCCGTGCTTTGCTTTTAAATTTCGATCTTTTTTCCTTTTTTTTAGTTTTATTCCTCGGTCGTGTGTGCAAGATGTATATATATTTAAAAGATGTATCAAATTAAATTTTGTACGTTTATCACTAGCCAATATATTAAGACACTCAATCTATCTAACAACTTTTTACTCTTGAGAAATAAAGTTCATAAGTGTCCGAGCGACGTTTCTCGAAAAGAAAATCTAAATTTGCACCTAAACAACCTGAAATCAGTCTTGATCAAACCGAAAGAAGACCGATAACAAGCGAGAGCCGGGCAACTCTAATTCTAGATTCGACAAACAAGCCATGATATCCGCACTTTCCGAGGCACACAGAGAGAGAGAAGAAAAGAGCAGCGCGGCAGAGAGAGAGAGGAAACGAGGCGGACTCAAAGAAAATCCTTCGGACAAACATTGCGCGCAGGAAAGGCGAGTTGTAAGCATAGAAAATCAAATAGCGCGCGCACGTATATATGGGTAAACAACGAGTTTATAAGAAAGGTCAGTCTCCGGTGAGATATATAGTATATATAGCTGCTACGGAGCTCGGGGGAAAAGCGACTGCGGGGGAATATCGTCGCTTCGAGCGGGGCGTTGTCCTCCGCGACATTTGCGGGCGTTCCGGAAGGTTATTTTGCAAAAATTGACGAGGGATTCGGTTTGCGCGGATTGTCGCGTGCTTGGCGATGAAATGGAGTTTCAATTGTCTAAGCAATCGACGAGACTGAAGAAAGGGACGGGATTGTTTTTACGGAAATAAGTACATTAAGTTGCGTATAATAACTAGCTCCTTGCAAATATTTTTAAATCAGACAACGCGATCGGAGTTACGTGCCAGGAGATCAATTTGATAAATAATTAAACTATTTCATCCCACCCCCACAGTACAAGAATACTGCAGCAGCCGTCTTTCGAAAAAACAGCCCAACCCCACCGATCTGCGCGTCTAGCGTAGGCTCGAAATTTTCCTCGATGCAGCCTCAGCGCGGCCGGGCAGCTACATTCGGCAAGGAGGGCCCGGCGCGTATACATACACTCGCGCTCGGCTATAGATTGCGCGCGCGTGTCGTAGACGGGTGTCCACCTCCTAGAAACGCGCGGCGCCTCTCTCTCTCTCTCCTAGCCTCTATCGATCGCGCCCGCAGGCTGCCCGCTGCCCTGGACTCTCGCGTCTCGCTCCCTCTGGACTGGACAGCGGCGGCAGCCCGTCTCCGTCTTTGCTCGGGCTGCGCCGCGACGCGCGTCGACTCGAGCGCCGGACGAGCGGGACACTACACTGTGTGTGTCGGGGATTCGCGAGGAGGGCGAATTGAATTTTCGGGAGATGCGTTCTCGGTCCGCCACCGAACTCCTTTTCACCGGCGGACTGATGGACTGCTCGCTGCTTTCTTGCTTCTTTGCCCCCGGGAGTTTTCAGCGGGATGGATTGAATTGCGGGGGGATTGCGGCTTTTTCAAGGGCTCGGACGTCTTGGAAATCATTTTGCGCTGATTTCGTGAAGGAGATCGGACTCGCTGGCTTTTCTTTTTCAACATTTATTTATGATTTTATCTCTGAAAGGTGTAATAAGAAATTGTATCAATCTCTAAAAATGTCTAGGTGTCATTTATAATTCGTTGCAACAATCTATTTTCCGCACAAAATCACCCGACGTCCATCAGCAGTCGGCTCCTCTCAAGTTACAGATCGCTCGGAAACAGTGTTAATTCCCTGGTAAAAAGCGACGTTTACATCGGCAGAAAGAGTTATTTTTTTTTCTACCACCGCGCGGGAGAGCCATACAGGCATTCCGAAACGGTCGGCGGCGCGGCCGAAATCGAGTATATAGAAATCGAATTCCCTGCCGATTTCGTCATGGATCGCGCTGGAAAATGAAGCGCGATAATGCGCCCGGGCAGCATTTCGAGCGCGGCGAGCCGGCCAGATATTAATCGGCCGACAGCCTCTCTCTCTCTCTCTCCCTTGGACAATATGTTACTTTCGCTAGATCACCTTGTGTCATGTCATGAGACGACGCCGCCGAGCCGAAGAATTCGACGGTCGGCCGGCGCGCCGTTCTTTCTCTCTCTCTCTCTCGAGGAGGATTGATTTTTTATGTACGACCGAGCTACGGGAGAGACCCCCGACGCCTTGATTAGTGTTCGGAGGATCGGTAAGCTGTATTATTGTATCATTCTCTCCGATGCTCTCGAGTGAAAATATCGGGAGGCATCGACTCCAGTTATACGCTGACTTTTCTGAGGATAATTTCGGGCTCCGAGGAGGAATTCGAGAGGTGTGGAAATTAATGTTTTGGGAACGGGGGGGACCTATAATTATGCTTGGGTTTTTTCGTTTTAATAGAAGCCGGTTAGTTTTGTTTGTGAAAAGATCATTGAGATAAGGAGATGGTCGTTTTATTTAGTGCTTATTAGCTTTTCTTCAGAGGCTGCACAAATCGTTCATTGTACTATTACATTTGCCGAATAAATGAAAGAATTTAAAATACAATTTTATCGAAAAAGTATTAGGAAAAGTAAAAGTTTTAAAAATTTTGTTTGTCGACTCTCCGGGTTACCGTTGCGTGTTGCGCTAAACTTTTTCAAAATAGAATCTACGTCGCAGTAAATAAGTTTACAGTGAATTTAAGTTACAGAATTTACTTGAAAGCCGGAGCCGGTTTGAAACTTTAAAGTGCTACTTTGAAAAGTTACATGCTCCAGAGTCGACTCCTATTTTATCTGTTTGCAGTTGGTAGTAGTAAATATTGTACAAACGTGTTAGCAATTTTTCAAATAAAAGTTCGCTTCTTAGCTTATACAAAATAAAAATCTTCAGTTACACTCCTCGACAATAATTACTCGAAGCGAAATTACTCCTGATAAAAAAAAAGAAGACCGGCTTCAAAATCCGAAAAGGAAAAAAGCAAAAAGAATATGTTCGGAATCGCGCTCCGATACGCGGCAGAATCCCCGGTGCGGTTTTTACCTCCGCTGGCGCGAATCTCGTCCTCTCCGTCGTCGCGCTCCCCGGATGCCTGGGCCGATAAGTCAAAGGCAGCTGAGAGATGTATGTATTCCAGCGAGCCGCGATCTCCGGCAGATAACGCAGAGAGAGAGAGAGAGAGAGAGAGGAGTCGCAGAGGACGAGGCAGCAGCAGCAGCGGCAGCATCGCTGACGGTTTTTCTCCCCGGATTCCCCGCGCGACTCGCCGGACCGAACGCCGCGCGCACCTCCTCCCTTTCTCTCCCTTCGCGCGTGTATATATATATATATATATATATCTATACGGGCGCGTTTCCGATTCGCGCGCCGGTAAAAAGCGCGAGAGTGATCGAGAGAGGAGGGAAGTACTCGAGACGCGAGCGAGAGGAGCCTATTTTATCCTATCATAAAACACTTGAGATGTCGTTCCGAGAATCGGGGCCGCTCTTCTTTTCTATCCGCTGCCGCTGCTGCCGCTTCTTCGTTCCTTGTCGCCGAGTGTTATCTAATCGAGCGTTTTTGAGGAGGGTTTATTGGACGTGTTAGCTGCGAACGGACGGGATTCCGAAATTTTTTGCCCCCCCCGAGGGTTGATTTCTTGCGCGGATTTTATATATACGTTGGCCTTTCAGTCAGTAAATTCGAAGGTGTAATAAATCAATTTCTCTATTAATTAAAGATCTCTCTGCTGCCGGGGGAGACTCCTGTCAGGCGACTCGAGCTTCATTTGATTATATCGTTTCGACGAGAACGACGCAAACTGTACCAAGGGAAGCAACAACTTTATTTTCAAATGATAATGCACATAGTACATTTTTTAAAAGACAATCGAGCTAATATAGTGTAAGTTTGAATTCAATAAATATTTTCCAATTTAAGCAAAATCAATCAATAAGCTCGTCCAAATTTTCAAACTTTTCTGAATCATTCAATCGCCTTTTATACTTTTCATCAAACGAATCGAATCGCCGAGATGCACAAAACCGCAGCGGCCGTCTTTCGTAGAGCAGAATTCGCGTCTCCCGCGAAATTGAATCGAACCTGGGCATCTCTCTCTCTCTCTCTCTCGCGGGGGTAAAAGGACTCGGGGCCCCGGAGAAGAAGAATCAGAAGAAGAGCTCCTCGCAGTTCGTCCGTCTCTCTCTCTCTCTCGTGCGCTCGGCAGTGCTCGGATCCAATTATCTCGGTGTCCCTCTGGCTCGATCGGCGGTGGCGCGCCATTGGTCTGCGCGAGGGGCCCGTGGGACCGTTTGTTTTGTGAGTCTAATCGCGCTTTCTCTCTCTCTCTCTCTCTCTCCTTCTCGGTGGTCCATGGCCGGCTGTCTTGCCTCGCGACGACGCCGCCGCCGTAGCCGCCGCCGCCGTGGCGACCGGCAGCCGCCATTTTATTTTCGCAAAAAAAGCCCGCGAAGGGCCTTAAAGCAAAGGGCCCCCGCAGCCTTGTATGAGGAGAGAAAGAGAGATCGGCTCGTATGGTGGCGCCATGGCCAACGGTTCTGACAGTCACGAGGCCGCAAAAAATCGAGAGCCCGCCGCCGCCGCCGCGGTTCCTCCTTCGGCTCCTCGACGAGGAGGAGGGAGGCCGAAGGAAACAGTTTATAACTTTGATGCGCTATATACTTAATCGATTCAGGAGAGAGGAGGCTGCGCGCACACACGTGTGTGCGCGTGTGTGTGCGTGTGTGTCTGTGAGCGCGCGCGGACGTCGCCGCTAAGGGCCAAGGCACGAGAGGAGCGCAAATCGCTTCTGCGTAATTTCGATCGTTTTTCTCTTCTCCTTTTTGGCTTCATTGCGTCGGGCCGCGAGTTCATTCAGGATTTATCGGGCATTTTTTTGCTCTCGGCGCTGGCCATTTTTTTTTTATTTTTTCTTCCTTGTTATGATTGTAAGCCGAGTAATGAATGAACGGCCGGCTGCTCGCATTTTCGATTTTTGTTGCCTTTTTCGGGCTCGGAAACTAATTTTTTGCCTCGCCGAAAGATGGTTTTATTTTTTTCCGAGCGTTCGCGCGGCGCTTGCTCGAGGAGGTGATTTTGTATCCGTTCGTTTTTACAACCTATAAAACTTGAATCACGACAAATATCAACAATAAATTGTCAGCGATAAAAATGATTTTCGAAAGTGACGAAAGAAAACTGTTCTCCTAATTAAAATAAAGCCCGTATTTAAAATTCTCGCGTGCAATAACTAATACGAGAAAAAAAAGTCCGCGCAACCAGAGCACACTCCTCGCGTCCGTCCACCGTCTATTTTCCCGTTTCTCTCCTCTCGTTCCCCACCCCCGGAGGCGCACGTAAACTCACTCACACAGATCGAGTCTCGCGGCGCCTCTCGACCCATCCTCTCGCGCGCGCTTTCCTGCCCCTCGGTACTCTCACTCTCGCTAAAATTTTTATCTCTTCCTCCCATCCTCTTCTCTCTCCTCTGGGCCGCCGGAGTTATTCCAGTAATATTTCCTCGGGGGAAGGGGGGGGAGCTCGCGCGCTCTGGCGCCAGGGCCGCCTGACGGGGATCCGAGCGCGCGCACGCACACAGAGGAGAGAGAGAACGAGGTAGGTGGCCGGGAGAGGCCCGGCTGATGATATTGGGCCCCCGGGTTCTGTATAACCCTAATCGGCTTTATGAAAATTAATAATTTGCGGTTTGTCCGGCCTTTCGCCGCCTCCGCGACGCGCGGACCGACCTCCCTCCGATGCACACCTTAGCGGGCCCGCTCTCTCTCGAGACTTGGCCCCGTCTCTTTTCGGCTTGGCTGCCGGCTTCGTGATGTACTGTTTCCGCTCTTAATTTTGCGACGCCGCGCGAGAGGGGATCAGGGGGGGCTTTAAAATAAAAAAAAAACGAACTACGGCCAGGGCATTGTGTGTCGTTATGCGAAATAAAAAAGTAAGCGATTAAAAAAATTCTTTTTTTTTTACTCATCGTTGCCCGTATTTAATAACACCAGTCGATGCTACTTGCATTTATAATTTTACCAAACTCGTTGGATAAATTTTCTAAAACTTTTCAGCTTTAATTAGCTTTTATTCGGTAAAAAAGAGCGCGCAATTCGCCTCGAAATGCGGTGGTGCTCTTTATCCGGCGCGAAAGAAGTAAATAAGAGCACAGAGTGCATTGAATGCAGAAAGCAGGCGCTTAAATATATTTCGTCGCTAATTCCGCAGCCGCCCCTCTTTCCCCCGGTGCGAAAAAGCGAGCGTCGCAGCGGCTTCCGGCGAGGAGGCGGGAAACAAAAGAAAATAAGGGAAAATCCTCGAAAGAGCGCGCTCCCGCTTCCGCGCGCTACACTCGAACGCAGCAGCCGAGGCAGGACAGCGGCAGCGGCGGCGGCGAAGGAGAGGGCACGTCGAGAAGCTGCGGAATATCCTCTCTCTCTCTCTCTCTCTCTCTCCTTCTCCGCTCTCGCGCATAAAGACGCCAAAAGCCCCGTTGCGTTTTCTCCCCCTCGGCTCGTGTCTCTCTGCTGCGCGTTCTCAATGCCCCGAAAGCTCCTTCTCTCGCGGCGCGAGCTGCAGTAAGACGCCGGAGAGGAGAGAGAGAGAGAGAGAGAGAGAGAGAAAGTAAAACAAAGAGACGCGAGCTGGGGATGGAGAAAGCAGGTTGGGAGCTGCGCAAAGGAAAGGGGTGAGATGGGCTGCTTTGCGGGTACGCCGATGTGCGCTAATGATTTTCAAAGTACGATTTTATTCTTTCTTGATTGGTCGAAATTCAAGAAGTTTAATAAGTTTGTAATTTTTTTTTAGTTTCGATTTGTTAGAAAGTGTTGAGAATGTTGCTGCCTAAATTTCTTTGAAGACATTTCTACAAAATAAATGTATAATATTTAGTCTACAGCTGACGTTTTCCATAAGGTCATAATAAAACATGATAAGGTTTAGTAAAATAAATTTTTCCTCTTCAGAAATTTCTCTAGATACTACACTGAGAGAAAAATTTAGTAAAAAATACTATACTGCCTAATACGGCTACTACAGACTGTCAAAATAAAAAAAATTACCATACTTTATAGGAAAATTTACCAAACAGTATAGTAAAATTTCTTGCAAAGTATAGTAATCTTTTAGGCTTTGACAGTCTGTGGTGGCTTTACTAGGCAGTATGGTAATTTTTATTATACTATTCCTTTTCTCTGTGTATGCATAGTAGAATGGCAATTAGTAGTAGTTTTTAGTATGGTTCGAAAAAATTATAAGCTAAATAATGACTTTTTTGTTAATTGTAAAAAGTTATACATTTCAACAGCGTGAACGCGTAAACGCGTAAAATAAAATCCAACACAATCCATAATTACCGAGCCGCTAAAATACTTTTATAAGCATTGTTTTAAACCATTCCGTTCTCATACGGCTCCGACTTCTAACATTTTAATTATATACTGTGCCTATGAATTTTTAAAAGTAAATTGCAACTTGAGCAACTACGCACAGTAATGGGCCCTGGTATACGCGTTTCTAATCTTAACCCCAGGCTTTTACCTGCGAGTTGACACACTATGTAAAGGCAAAACATGCATCCAGCTGACTTATACCGTTGACTTCCAACGCTTAAATATAGAAAACTCGCTTATAGACAAAGGATACCCGTCTACTTACCGATGGTTCTGCTCTCTGCTGCTGCTTAAATAAACACCAACCAGAAAGAATAAGTATGAATAAAATGAAAAATACGTATATTTCCTTGGCAAATGGGAAAAAGAGCTAGAAATATCTTTCTGTGTAGCGGGTAACTTTGAAAGCAGCGCAATTTCGAGTGTCGGGATCGACGACGCTTCTTCGTGCACCTTCGTAGGTCCGGTGTACGACAGTTGCATAAATACCGAAACTGACGAGAACTGCCGGTGATCGCAGCCCCTCTTATATACTTGTATTTCTCCTGTCCCGCCACTCGCACTTCTGGATTCTTTCGAGTCCATAGACATATTAACTAATAGACCGCGCATCCGCTTTGGAAGAATTCGAAAAGTTTAGAAAAAGAGAGACTGCTTTGGCTAGTGTTACTATCTAACTCTTTGAACATCTGAACAAATAATTTTATAATAAAATAAACATTTTTGTATATTAATATGTTAAATGTATAAAGAAACCAAGCAATATAAGGGCGAAATGAAAATAAAACTTTTACCTAAACTTAAATTAATGCAGTTAATGCTGATTGTGGTTGCTAATAAGGAAATTGGTATAAGGAATTGAAATTCAATTCTCTTGATGAATATTGTATTTTTTTCTTTTTTTAATATACATATATTTTAATCAGAATAACAATTGCATAGATTTTTAGTTAGGAAAAATAATTGTATATGAATCTATTATGGATGAATGATATGAGTGCGGCGATTAAGAAGTTAACGAAAAATATAGTAATTATTAATATAAATATTAATAAATTATTAATAAATACACACATACAGCGTAAACATTTTATTATATACTATAATTAAGATAACAAAATAATGATCATGCAATTAATACATACTTTTATTTTATAAATTTCTTATTACTAAAATAAATGATGATTTTATTTAAAATAATTATTCGTTTTTAAAAAGGATTAATTTTGTGTGCTTAGCTCTTACTCTACTTATCTTGTCATTTATTGATGAAGCTTCATGATGTAATCGAATACTGAAAAATTTTTCTAAAATTAGTCTAACTAATTGATTGCGATGATCGCAAAGAGGTGCTTGATTTAAAAAGTGTTCAGGTATATCTGTAAATAAATCATTTTCTGGCAATTGAATCAAAGCCTGGAAAATCATTCTTTTTAGAAGATTTTTTGTTTGTAAACAATTTTTCCACGACCGAAAAACTTCTTCTCCACAAATTTTATCTACTGACTGTGAAGCTTTTATTAGTTTGATAGAAGGGACTGCATTTAAATTTAATAATTTTCTACTGCAGAGTGGACGATAATCTGTACTTTTAAAATGCTTACTGCATACAACAGCATTGTATTTAATTTCACGACCTATTATTTCGCGCCATTTATTTCTCATTTCTTCTGATTTAGGAAATCTAAAACCAATTAAATTTTTTTATTAATTATATGAATTTTTTTTTCTTACAGTAATGTAAGCAAAAATTTTTAAATACTTAGTTGCGAAATGTTAAATTCGAAATTGGCGTACATTCTTCACCACAAATACAGCAAGAGCTAACCATTTTGACTTAATTTTACTTTTTTAAATTAAACTATTTGTATTCATCATTAAGTAAATAAAGGTTATTATTAATGTCACGCATCGACAGCTGACATGCAGACGACCCCTACACACAGTACCTTTAGAAAGAGACAGTAAGCCTTCTCAAAGCAATCTCTCTCTTTCTAAAGTTGGCTTACATTTTTAGTACAGGTTACGCGGTCTGTAGTTAATATGTCTATGTTCGAATCCACCCTCTTTATATATGTCTCTCTCTTCTCGACTCGCTGGGGTTGCTCTCTCGGGCTGTGCAAGTGTCAGTATATCCGCGACGCGGGTCGCTTTCGTGCTTCTTTGAGCTCGTGGATCCTCGACGGAGTCAATTTTTACTGGGTGGATTCAATTTTTGGCCAAGTGATTGCTTGCCTTTCGGTAGTTTGGGAATTTCATCTTTTTAGGGTTTATTGAGTTTTTTTGATAACTTGTCGTAGCTTTTGATTTTCAAACCGCGTGGAGAAATATTTTGGCGAAAAAATCTGACGTAAAAGCTCAAGGCGAAATGTGATACGTCGATTATTTCTTAGAAGCAAAAGCAGATCAACTAAGTTCTTAGATTTATTGTTAATTTAAAAAAAAAAAATTCATTTAAACCGTTGTTTTTTAGAGACATTATTTTAATTTCTGCATTTCTAAATAATATTAAACTTTACTATTACAAAAACTGAAACCAGGACAAGAAGAGCAGAATCTTTCTTCCAGAAAATAAAGCACTCTCACTCGTTCATTCATTCGTTAAAAAGCGTAGCGGAGCCCGACTCGTTTACGCGGCAAATCATTCACTCCAAAAAGGCGCGGACAACGTGTAATTTCGGGGCAGCAGCGGCGGCGACGGCGGCGGCGGCGTCGTCGTCGACGTGAATTTACCGGCGCGCCGCGGCCGAAGCTCATAAATTAAAGCGCTCGATAATTCAGCTCAATAAACACGTCGCGACCGAGAGGACAATGCTCGGGCAGGCGGCCGAAAACTCTGCCCGCGCGCCGCTTTCGCGGCTAATAACACGAAAACGTCAACCGTGTCCGCTCTCTCGCCTGTCCGCTCCTGGCCGCTCTAATCACACGGCTCTCCGGAGTTTCTCGAGGTGAAAGAAGCGTGCTGTCTCCCATTAGAGTGTGTAAGGTTTCAGTTTTTTTTTTTTTTTTTTTTGCTCGAGGTAAGCGGGGCATTGTCTCCGGAGGATTTTGACGGGTCAATTCGCGCGTTTTGTTGATTGTCGTTGGCGAATTGAAGGAGACTTTGAACAAGTTCGGGGTACGCAAATTTAATGTGGAAATGAGAGATTGACTGACAAGGAGAGTTCATGACCTTTGAATCACGGGTTTTCTTGTAATTTCCGTCCCATGCTCGATTTTTTCAAAGTTATAAGCTCTTTTAGCGAACATTTAACAAAAATCGATTTTTGTTCAATCACACACAACTTTTCAATTGTTAATTATAGAGTATTTTAACTCGCGGTATTTGAAAGGTGAGATTAAATTCTATCGATTAAAAAAAAAGACATCCAAAAATCTTTATTTGTTCAAAAGTTATAGCTAATTAAAAATTTACAATAAAATTAAGCTAATAAAATTACACGAGTAGATTTTTTATGTTATTTTAATGGTCATTCTTTGTTGGACTACAACTTTTGAACAAAGATTTTTTGATGAAATTTTTTTTAATCGATAGGATTTGATCTCATCTTTTGATTGCTGGTAGTTAAAATACGTTATAGTTAGCTGTTGCAAAGTTGTAAGCGATTAAACAAAAATTGATTTTTGTTAGATTTTCCCTAAAAGAGCTTATAACTTTGAAAAAATCGAGCACGGGACGGAACGGACGTGGCTTCTTTCATATTTTAACATTAAAAAACATATCCCGAAATTACAAGAAAATCCGTGATCCAAAGGTCGCGGACTCTCCTTGCGATTGGTGTGTAGACTTTTATTTTTTCATAAACGGGGCTTCAAAAACGAGCGCAATACTTTACGTTTCACTCGAATTCAAAACAAATAAACCTGAGAACTAATAACTGGAATCTTCCAAATCGAAACGCGTTAAAAAGCGAAGAAAACATTCCCGAGTCTTCGATCGGTCGTCGCGAAGGTGCCCTAATGATACCCTCGTACCGTCGACCTGAAATATTCAGCTATGCCAATGATCGTTTCCTTCGACCGCGTAATTAGCAGTTACACTGTGTACTTTCGCCTCTTAACGGTACATATAGCAGGTGTACGTGTCCTAGCGCGTCCGGCGCGAAGCAGGCATGCAAGGCCTCGGCGGCGCGAATTAGGAGCGAGGTTCTGTATAGCGATGGCGGCGCACACAGCGAGAGGCGCGCACACCTATTGCGCGTCGTCGTTGAAAAGGGGTTGTACCGACTGCTAGATATTTTCTACGAGTGGTCAGCTCGGTGACCAGTCGTTGTACGCGTGGGACTGCGAGCGTGAATCAGGGTCGATTGTCGAAGCTGTTATATGAACCCTGTCGTTGTTTTGCTGGGAGATGTCGTTCTGTTGGGAGTGCTGCGAAAGTCTTTTTTTTTTTTAAATAAAAAAGTTATAAACTGTAAATTTATTGTAGGATTATAAAATCTGTGGTGAGATTTGTAAATAACAAAATTTAGTAAGGAGTAAGTTAATTTAAGGAGAACAGATCTATTAGCTGATGTAACAATTTATTATTTTATTTATTTTTATTTTTTACAATAGCGCACGAGTTCGAAAGATTCGAAAAAATTGTCTACAAGTATATAATTTAAAAGAAGAATCAAAATCTTTATCAAAATAACGATAGATTTAAAAAAAAGGAAACTAAATATAATTAGAGAATAGCTGGAAAATATCGTTGCAGGTGTTTTAAGAAAATCTACTGGTGCCTTACTAAGGAGTCCACACTCGTAGCCCTGGACAACCTCATTCGGTTGAAAAAAGGGGAGTTCTATCTGGCATTCCACATTATAGGGGACGAGGCAGACGTTAGACGTCGTTTATTTTAACGAAAATGATTATCATTTTTATTGATTTATTAGTTTGGCGTGACTGAAACAATTTTCGTACGATTAACAACTTACCGAACGCGTTTCATTTTTATTTATGGCATTAACTTTATCAAAATCTGTGTTGAACCCACAAAAACGCAGTTACCGCTGTACGTATATTCATTGCATAAACAACCACCTCGAATAGCTACTTCCCTGGCCTTTGTTATCCAAATAATAACTACCAGTACCAAAGAAAGTTCAAATACTATTTTTCACATTTTCCAGTAACAACGCTAATATCTTATGATCCTTTTTTGCAGTGCGCATCATCCATGTTGCAGCGCCGGGCGTTGGGAGGCGGGGAGAGAGGGGGACAGGGGAGCGGCCCGGCCAATTGGCCCTCATCTACGGGGTGGTTTTTCGAGCCGAGCTGGCCCGAAGAAAGGAGAGCCGCACAAAAACACGCCCTTGCTCGCTCTCTTTTTCGATGACGCTGCCGCCGCTGCACTCGCCGCCGCACAAGAGAGAGAAAGAGAGAGACGCAGAGAACCCGGAAAGGAAGAAAGACTACGAGCTTATAATAGAGAAAGCATATAGACCCCCTTTGCTCCCTTTCTCCCACTGCTCTCCTTTCTCCTTTGTCTTTCTCGCTCTTTTTATCTCTGGCTCTTCGCTTTTCGTTCTCTCCCTCTCTCTTTTCTCTCTTTTCTTTCGGGAATGAAAATCGCGTTTGTCGGCGTCGGGAGAGCTGCCGCCGCTGCCGAACCAACTGTCGCTCGGGGATTACTGCTTCAGAGGAATGGGATTTCGAATGGAACCGCGATCCCGAAATCTGGTTCGATTGGCGCTCGAGAGCGCGTTTTCTTAAAATGACATTTTTTCTTTCGCGTGAATCGGTCAAGATGGAAAAGTATCATCATTTAGATATACTGTAAATTTAGAGTTCAATGCAAAGAGTTGCGTGTAGGAATTTGATTTGTTTAAACATTTTTATAACTAAAGGTAAAGACTATTATGACATACATTTCCCGAAAGAAAAGAAGCAATTATCAATTACCCATACACTACTAATTCGATAAAAATGCACAAGAAGCAAAAGGTCGAAAGCCAACACTCGGGGGGGAGGAAAAAAGAGACGTCGAAGCTGCTCTCGCCCTTCTTTGCCGAAGAAAAAAAATCAGCTCGCCGCTCAAAGTAACATCGCAACTACTTCTCTCCCCCCCCTCCCCAGCGCCAGTCGCGCTTTAATCGCGCTGTAAACATAAACAAGTTTATAACTTCCTCCGCTCGCTTCCCGAGAGTAAATAAAGCGAAAGAGCCCGCGAGATGTACGGTCCGCGGCCTCGTCTCCTCGCCCTCATAATCGAGCGCAAATATTTGAATCGACGCTCGGGCCGCAAAGAAACAAACACGATCGGCTCCCATTGTCCATGGAAACTCGGCCCAACGTCGGGATAATTAACGTAGCCGGTCGGAGTGAAAAGATTCCCGTGGCGAAAATCCGATATTCCGGATTTCACGCTGTTATTGTGAAAAATCGAGACCGCGAATCCACCCGAAATGTAAGGGAAAAAAAAGCGACGAAACTCGATCCTCGAAACGCTCTCTCTCTCTCGCGGGGGGTTCGTGCACAATGAGAGAGAGAGAACCAGATCGAAAGATACGGGCCTTCGTCCGCGGCGTCCATTTCGAGAAAAGGAAAGAATGGGACAATCGGAATTCAATGAACGAGTCCGCGCCCCCGGAGCGAGAAAATTCAGAGGGGAACCGATACGCCGGAGCTCGAAAAATACGCCGGGGGATGGTTTTTGATCGCCGCTCTATTTTCAGATTCGAATTCGAATATTCGTAGAAATGGAGTCGCGAAAACGGGGAGCAAAGTAAGAGGTCAATCGCGTAAATTCGCAAGCTAAGCATCCGTACTTCGCCGAGACGCAGTCCGTCGCCTCCCGACAAAGACGAACGAGGCGGCTCAGCCCATTTACAGAAATGTCAATACGTCCTATAGGCTGACGGCGGATATGAGGCGGAGCTCGGCAGAAAAAAAAAACAGAGAGCCTCCGCCGGGCGCCTGACTATAGACCGCGAATTCGCAAATCGCGCGCGAGCATTTCACATTTCTGGGACGAGCGGCTCATCTCTCGTGCATATTTCATCCGCGGCGCGCGCGGCTCAAAGCGATATGTGCCTCTTTTTTTCTAAGCCCGATTCTCATCGACGCGCGATCGTGTTTAACGATATACTTTACAGCGCGCTATGTACACCTGTAGAGTGGCTTTGTGTGCACACGAGATGATCGCTGTGGGTTTGCGCGATAAGTTCGATATTTGCTGATGAGGTTAAGGCTTTTATCTTTCTTTCTTTAAATGAAATCAGAAAGATTAATTGGAAATGTTCTTTATTTTATTTTGAAAATTCAAATACAATGAATGTAAAGGGAAACATTCATTTTACGCATTTAACTAAACTCTAAAAACTTAAAAAATCGTTAATTTATCTTTTTTATACACTTTACAGCCGACAAGTCGTTTCCTTTCGCGAAATGTCTTCCACTTTCATGAAGACGTTCAAAATTGCATCGAGCTTTCAAGCTCTCGCACCCTCGAGAATTCCTTCCGTATATGAAAGTTTCGCGTGTTTATCGCAGTTCACTCTCTGTGAACATAAATAGAGCGGACTGCGCGTGTTATTTTAACCCGGTATTGGTATACGCATAAAGAAGTTTAAGTAAAGTCAGTTTTTAAGCCGCGGCCTCCAACAATATTAAATTAAATTTATAAACAAAAATCTTTATCATTGAATAAGAATTATTTTTACATTATTTAATTCTTTATTTAAATAATTTAATCTATAACACAGAACAACGAAACTCAAACAACTGCTCCATTTTTTATTTCCCCCGCCGCTACTTTAAAGCAACTTCGTTTCCAGCCGACCGTCGCCCGAAAAAAAAGCCTGCAACGAAAAATAAGCGCTCGCTCAATATACCTCCTGACATACTCAAGTCCTACGGCACTTGCGATACTCGCCCTGCGTGTCTTACAGGGATTATCGATTGGCTCGAGCGTCCGCGGGACTTTTCCCGCCACTTGCGTGGCCGAACGAAGTTGCCCGTGCGAGCCTTTTTTTTTATTTTCCCGCGCACACACACACGCGCGCGCGCACAGGTAAGCTCGCTCGCGACAAGTCGCGATCGATCTTTCTCGTTAATATGGTCACTTTAGATATTTATACGGCCGGCTCAAGGGTGGGGGAAGAGGCGCTTATTCTTCCACGAAAGTACAGAGAGAGAGAGAGAGAGAGCCGAGAGGGCGGCGAAGGGGGAGGGCAAGGCAGTACTTTACACCGAGCATTAAAATGAAAGTTTTATGGGGGAGCGCTGTATTTTTAATGCTGCCTCGGTACCTCGCCGCGTTCAGGGAGGGGGGGCTTTATTAAAATGTCAGTTATAAGATAATGCGCGATGGAATGCGCGAGCCGGGGAGGGAAAACTTCGTAAGAGCCGCTTCGTTAATTTAATTTTTATGAGCATCGGTTATTACTTCATTTTTTTTCGGATTAGACGGCCATGCGATATTTACGGAACCGCCGCCGAAGGAAGTTCACTTGTTGGGAAAGTAACCGTTGTACTGTAATGCGCGGCGTTTTTCCAGCTGCGGGCGGCTTGAGTTGCGTTTTTTGATGGTGCAAATGAAAAAGTGACTCGTAAGATTAACATTTTTTTTCTAAAACAATAACTTGTGCTTAATTTAGATATATCAGTTTGTTGAGATTTCATACAATTCTTGAAGAATGCAACGTATTTTTCAATCAAAGACTCGTTTTAATTTATACTCTACATTAAATGGAAATCAATAGATTACTTTATTATCTTCCATACAGAAATGCAACAGTTGACGCTGCACTCTATTAGTATTGCGAAATCATTAAAAGAATTTCTCGGAAAGCAGCGAAATTGAATGGAACCAGATAGCCACTTTCCCAAACGATTATCGAATACATCCCAAGCCATAAGCATCGGGCCAACCCGCAGTAATCGAAACACTCAAAAGAGGCCTTCTCCCACGTGTCTCGCCACATCCCCGTTAATTCGATCTCGGCCCCGACAACTGTCCGCTCGCTTATAACAAAACGGCGAAGCGTGGCGGAGCAAAAATCTCTCTCTCTCTCTCTCCTCCCGGTACTGATCAGCCGGATTCGCAGCTGCACCCCCGGCGCGCCGGCAATCCAAACATCCTAACTCTCTTTTCCCGACATCTGTGCGTCTCTGTTGTGTAACGGAACACCGCTTAATAGCATTAGAAATATATACGCGCGCGCGTGTCCCGGCACTTACTCGCCGGCAAATCACGCCGCGCCCCGGAGGGGGAGGGGGGAGGGATTACAGCCCTAAACGGGCCTCGACCCTTCCCGGAGATATATCCTCGGACTTTTCTGTCGGCGCGATGTTTGCACGCGGCTGGAAGCGCGAGCCACCCCGAGGCGAGAGCATCGAGTGCGGAACACTCTCGGGCTTCCTTTGTTTATTTACCTAATTTCACTTGATTTTATTCCCGTTTACGGGGGGGTGCCTCGGTTCGGGAGAATGTTTGCTTATGTAGACGAGGCTCGGCGATTGATCGCGTCTAATAACGTGTTCTTATACGCTCTGCGCATCTTGGGGGGGAGGAGGAGTGTGTGGGTTATGGAAAAACGTGTAAAGATCGGGTAATGGATATCCGCCGGGAGTACGTTCATGATAATTTCATCGAGAGAGTCAATCGTTTTCAGCGCAAAACTGATTTTATTAATATTTTATTGTTTCTCTTACTTTTTCTTGTTTTACTAATTAAAATTGTAAGAAAGTAATCGTTACAATATTGCTTTTTGAGGAATATTTAACAACCCATCATTCATAAACTGTGCAATAATCAGTTAGAAAATGACTACGAACATCTTCTTGTACGGTACAAAAACAAGCTTGCATTGAATAAGTCGAGTTTTGAAACTGATTTTCTCTCCATGAAATATGAAAAAGCAGTAATGTGAAAAAAGCATTTCATCGACGGGTAAACAACGTATCCGTTTTTCTCAAATTTTTAGTAAAATTACATAATTTATCGCCATCAGGAGCAGAATGTATAGAAATATCAATGTTTTAAAACGAAAGAAGATAACATTCATTGCCACATCATCGCTTAAACGACTTCTGCGACTCCCCTTTGAGAACCTCGACGTAATTCCTTATGTCGGAAAACGCAATCAACATTGTCGCATCGATCGTCCCGGCGAACAAAGGTGCAGCCATTTCGCATTCACTTGGGACAAGCGACTTGCCGATGCACAAATAATGACGTGGTAGAAGTCACCTTCGGCAGCAGCTATTATAAATATCGCGAGGCTCTCTCCCTTGTCGCGCTATCCGCATTACGCATTTTAATTATGAATCGTGGAAGACGGAGAGCCGCGGGGGGGGGGGGGGAGTAAAATTGTTGCGCAATTTCCGAGCGGAGAAGCGATGCGACAGTTACCCTTAATTCCAAAGGAAAACAAAGAGAGGGTTGAAGCGATGCGAGGTTCGCTCGTGGCTTTTACACTTCGTAGAAGGAAAGGGGAATTGGTGGTGTAATGCACCACTAGGATAACGTTTAAAAATTTTAGATTCCTTGATGCTTAAATTTAAAAAGTATTAAAAGAAGAGACGAGAAAACTGCTGCGGCATCAATCACCAATATTAGTTGCGTTCTCTATAATACGTACAATTAGCTGTATAAATCACCAAAATTATAATCATGCATTCGTCACGGAACGCGAGCATAAAAAAAGGGAAACTTTGTCGTCTTAAAATATATGCTCCGCGTAATTTTGTCATCGTTCGTTCTGACCAGAGTCCAACCCTTTTTACCCCGTAATCACCCAGCTGGGTTTTCAAATTCGTACTCGCGTGAGTACGAAAAGTTTGCGGTTACGGCTGAAAAATAAAAGTGGCGAGTTACGTACGTACGAGGCGAATTTGCACTGGTTAAATTTATATTTCATTCGCAATTTGGAATATTGTGCTTGGTGATTAACGTAAAAATTACGCGGGGATAATTACACGCGGAAGGTCTCAAAAGTTTCAATGCGAAAAGTGAATAAATAATCAACAAGCTTCATTCGGTATTTTGCGATCGTTTGTTGAACGTTTTAAATTATTACATTAGTTTAAAATATTATACTGCATCTTTTAGGACACAAAGTTCATCACCCGACACTCGTTTAAATATGCATGCATTCTCTTTTCGTAAACAGCGCCGCAAGTATCCCTCTCAAAATTCCTCTCCTTCACGGCGAGCGAAGTTCACCCCATCGAGAGCCACACACGCACGCATCGCATAAAAAGCACTCGACTTCCTGAAATTAGAGGAGAAAAAAAAAAAGCCCGCGGAAAGAGGGAGAGAGGAGAGGAAGAAGCACAGCCGAAGAAGCGGGCACGAAGGAGTAAAAGGGAAAATTGCAGTCCTTTCCGACTGCGCGAACTCGGCGAACGAGCACGCGCTCCTTTAAAAGTCCATAAACGCACTCGAACTTTGCGCAAAATCAATAATGCATTACAGCTATTAAGCTCGCGCTGCGCGGAGAAGCAGCAGCGGCGGCAAGGCGCGCGGTGAGCAGCGGAGAGAGAGAGAGAGAAAAAAAAAGCGCGCATTCTCGTTAATTCGCGCGAGTTTTCCATTTCCGCGGGTTAATTAATATCGGCAATGGGATCGAGCTCTCTCTCTCTCTCTCGATTTGCGCGCGCCCTCGAGATTCGATATCGCCGAGGAGGGAGGGGCGATCTTGAGCCTGCCGTCGCTGGCTGCGTCGGGGGAAGTAAGTCTCTATTGTGAGGCCGCTGTTTTGTCCCGTCAGTCCTTGCGGAGCGGCGGAAAGGAGAGGGCAGAATGCAATACGATATCTGCGGTTCTTTCGGGCTCGATGTGTGTGTCTCTCTCTCTCTTTCTCTCCCTCTCTCTGCACTCGACTCGCCGCCCTCTCCGATTCGCGCTCTTTTTCCATTTCACTTCGTTTCTTTTATTTTACGTGCGATTAGACGCGATTTCACGAGCCTACTTCGTTTAATTATTTTTGTATATATTCGACGTTTCTGGAAAGTATTTTTATAGGTTTTAAACAATTTTGGAAGCGCGGTAAACTTTTGAACGCAAAAAAAGCCACGCGTGTTCCAAGTAGAAAAAGAAATCCTTACGAAAAAGCATTGTTTCGAGGGTGTACACGTTGACCCAATCACCGATATCCCAAGAATATCGGATATCCCCGAAATCGCGTAAAAACTCTTCACAATACAGTTCGATACACCCATCGCGCCCACATACTCAAATTTTCCCGCCTACTTAGCGGCGAGCCGCTTTGTGAAACAAAAAAAAAAGGCGGCCGCCTGCATTATTAGCCATATATTCAAGGAGACCTGCACGTCCACCTCTCTCTCCCGTCTTCCGCCTGTCGTGCGAAAACGGCGGCGGGTCTCGCAGCGCGGCTTGGGACGTTCGACTTGACGCGCGGAAACGCTCGTCTACGGGCCCCCGGCCGAAAGAAAGGGCACCGCCGGCAGCGGCTCTCCTTTTAACCCCCTCGCCGCAAAGCGAAACGAGACGACGACGAGGAGAGCCGCGCCGCCGACGGGCGGACTAAAGATACATTGAAATCGAGCGGCGGTAAAAATGGGGATCGCGCCCGCTTTATGTACGCGGCCGAAGCGTAATCCGAGCTCGTGCGACGTGTGACGTCGCCTAGAGAGGCACGTCGATGAGGCAATAATTAGGCTGTTCCGCGGGCGCATAATGCGGCGTACGAAAGGGGTCGCCTCTCGTAGCTCGATCGCGCGTGTTGTCTTTTTCTCCTCGTAGGAGAAAGGAGGGTATTATGCTCTCTCGGCTCTCCGACTCCTCTTTCTTCGCCGCGCGCTCTCCTCTGATGCTTTTTTCTTCGCCTTTATTTTCGGAACTCTGTATAAGCGAGCAGGGCCCTTTTCAGCAGGCCTGAGCGCGTCTTGCGGGGCCACGCGACGACGACGACGACGCCGCCGCGGGCCGCCGCCGCTGCATTGCGGACGAATTGCATGAATATTCACATGTGGCGGCGAATGCGCCGTCAAAGCGTCGCAGCGCGCCGAACTTTCGCGCTGGGAAAGTAACCGCGATGGTAATAATTGGCGTGGGCCGGGGCTTGGGCAGCGGAAGAGTTGATGGGCAAGTTTTGTTTGTTGGATTCTGGTGTAAGGAGGTGCGTTTGATAAGTATGTGCGTGTTAAGCAATTACAATTTTTTTTTTGAGTTAAAGGATTTATGGAGGATATACGTGATTATGATAATTAGGATGGTAATAATATTTAGATTCCTGAAAATGAGTTTTTACAAATTTAGATGATCGTAAGAGAAACAATTTTCTCTTGCTGATTTATTTTGAATTAAAGTATCAGAACAGCTCCGCGATACATTCTTCAGAAAATTTATTCCCACGCGATACTCCGAACGCGGCTCGATTTCGATCGAGAGCCCGAGATAACGTTTATAGAAGTGACAAATGTTATGTTTTATTTCGACGTTTTTAAATGATAAATGGAAAGCCTCAATATTTATGCCCTCATTGTGAATGTTTTATACGCGAGCAGATTATAGGTGGGGTGTACAAACGACGCTGACTTGCCATTGACGTACGTAATTTCTACTAGTTGCATCGACCATTTGCCGTCCGAGAGGTGCAATGCACCAAGTGGATCAGTTTTTTTGCTTTGACGCGCATGAATAATAAACCGGCGTCTTCGTTTTATTGATCTGCATTCGAGATTCTATAAGCACTTTTGCGAACTATTGAATGGGCACAGATCTATCGACGGAGAACTCGTATACAACGTACGTCGAGGCTAGATTTCATTTTCTTTATACGGTTTATGCGGCAAAGATCTCAAGTTGAACGCGTTAGACTATTTATCGAAATGTTTCAATTCTCAGTTCTTATATATAATTAATTAAAAAAAAAATGTTTAAATATCTCTATATAAAGACATTAAACAAAAACAATACAACTAAACGAAAATTAAAGGAGTGGATAAGGATGAATGAATAAATGCGCGAAAAAATATATATTATACTAAGGCAAATCTACATTTAGAACAAATTGTATTAGGCTAAATTTTAAATAGTTAGTTTTAGTTTTAGTTAGATAAGATTTTAGTTTATAAGTTACACCAGTCCTGCCAACAGGTATCTATGTATACCTCTGCGGGATTTACAGGTGTATTGCAACTTATTATATATTTGTAATTCACTACTGTAAATTATTCTGGTCAATAAATTTCATAAACATATGCTTATAACTGAAAATCAGAAATTTCAATACAAGATGGTTCTAAATAAGCCCAGTATTCAAACTGTCACCTACATCTTCTCAATGCTCGGAGCGTAAAAAAAAGACGCGAAGCTCCGTAAACAACGGTCTAAAGCGAAAATCAGCGTATAGCCTTAAACCGTTAAAAGCTCACCGACTCGCGCCTCCCGTCGGCGCAAAAATCCGTGGCCCAATTTTGCGAAACGAGCGCGAGGGAAGCCCGCTAAAAACGCCGATGCAGTCCTTATAATCTGATTGTTCGCCGCGGCCCGGAGATAAGAAGATTAACCGCGGGAAAAAGCGCGCGGCGCAGCTTCGCGCGCGCGCACCGACGAAGCCAATATAAACCAGCCGCGGAGAGCAGAGCCGACGGAGCTATAAGGATGGAGATTAGGGATGGAAAAAAAAAAGAAGACTCCGGAGTCAAGTGGCTCGCGGAGGGGGCGGCGCTCCACTGACGCCCGGAACAAATACAGCGCGCGCGCCGAAAGACCGAGAGAGAGAGAGGGACAAAATAAGCGGAAAAAACGAGTCGCCCGGCGCCTCGGCGGCGCCACCCCGCGTTAGCGCATCTCTCTCTCTCTCTCTCTCGTTGCTCTTTTCGCCGGCGGCTTTTCTCCTCGGCGACGAAGAGATATTCCTCTACGTGTGTACGGAGAAGCCGATATATCGAGCGGAACGCGAGCTCTTTTTACGGAAGGAGAGACGGAGAGCACGAGAAAGAGAGATGATCGCGCGCGCCGCGCGGCGAGGGCAAACAAATCGCTTTATGCGGAGCGCGAGAGAGCCCCGAGGCAGGCGGCGGCGGCGGCTCGAGGGCACCCGGAGGCGATCGACTTTTCTCAAGCGAGCTTCTTTCCTCGGGATTTTCTGCGCCGAGCGATAGAGAGAGAGGGAGCCCTGCTCTCTTTTTGCCGAGGTGCCGGAGACTTGGGGCTAAGGAAATCTCGCGAAGGGGGGTTATTTCGCTTTTTTAGGGGGAGGCAAGTTTTTTTTTTTTTTAGGTTTGCTTGGAAGTTCTGTTGGGTGTTATTTCGGGAATTTTTTGAAATTCGAGGGGACCGTCATAAACTTGTTTAGTAATTTAATTAAATTTATAGTTGACGTATAGATAATATGGATAGAAGCATTTTTTTATTTTTTAAAATCATCTATTGTTTGATTATAAAGTAATAATTTATTGGAACATACTGCACAATTCGAATAAACGACATTCTTTTCAAATAAAGATATTTAATTCGACGATTTTCATAAACTTGTTTACCAACTGCTCACCGTTAAACGCATTCGTACGCGCACGAAAATGAAATGTTTACTTTTCGCCTTTAATTCGAGTAATTAAAATTACAACTCGGCACACTTTACGTGAAAAAACTCCTAATGAATCAAGTAATGAGCAAAAAAAACAGCGAATCAATGGACTTGCATATTTTTACGTTCAATTTTCGCGGCGCCGGCGACGTGTAAACACCGGGAAAATCTGTTTTTCCACCTTTCTTCCTCGCGCTCGCCTTTTCCGGCTTTTATTTATACCCGCGGCTATTTTTCAACCTCTCGCACCGCGTTCTCTCTTTCTCTCTCTCTCCCCGCGCCGAGTTGTTGTGTACGCAAACGGGCCAATCGATTGTTGGCCGCTGAATTTTCGACACTCCCCCCCTTTTTCCATCAATTGTTCGGCCGCTCGTCTCTGGCCATCGATTTTCTCGACGCTTTTTCCTATTCCGCCGTCTGTTTTTCGCTTATGGGCGGGAGAGGTTCGTCTCTCCGGATTGTTTTATCCGCTCGTTACAGCTTCCATTAAAGCTGCCTAATTGGTTTGTCGTTACACTCGTTGATTTAGTTGGAGCCCTTTCGCTTCTTCTGTACAGTCGACGCTGCTGCTCGAAAGGTGGCTTTTGCGGGGACGTTTGTTTAGTAGGTTTTGCTTTTGGGATTTTTGAGGTTGATTCGAGGGGACTAAATGCTTTGTGTACACTAATAAAGAGCTAAGTCTGTTTAGTTTATGATTTGCTTGATAATCTACTGTTGAACCAGGTTTTTCAATTTAAAAGGAATAACAAACAATTTAAATTTTGTTGAGGGAACTTTTTTTTTCCGTTGAAAGAGAAACATTTGTTAATTAAATGGAAATGGACAGTAAAACAATTATAAAAAGTTTTCGTAAAATTGATCTTTACACGCAGAGAAATATGTCAGTAAAAATTACAAATATTTCAATAAAAATTATTAAATTTTCTGGTAGTGCAAGCACGGACTGCTAAAACCTAAAAAATTATCAAACTTTTTAATAAATTGTACTGACATTTCAGGAAAATTTAATAAAATTACACGAATTTTTATTAAAATTTCATTAAAATTTACTAAAAAGTATGGTAATTTTTTGGGTTTTGGCAGTCTGTGCTCGCTTTTCAAAACGGTACAGTAATTTTTCCTGAAACTTTTTCTCCGTGTAGTCCAGAATTTGAAAAAAAAAAAAATGAACCCATAAATCTTTAGTTTACTAAACAACAATATAGATATTTAAAATCGTTTACCAAAACGCGAATCAAAGACTTTTTCGAAACACCAATTACTTCACATATAAGCGCAACTAAAATAAAAATTTCAACAAGTAACGCTAATAACTACATTCTAGACACGGCACTAAAATCGCAATTTATTTTCTCCTTTCAACACTTCCGCGGAGAGCGCTATCCAGAGCCTCGAAGCGGCAACTCGCGAAGTAGTCGCGCAGTTCCCGCATCAAAAGAGCGCCTTCGCCTCGTTTATGGTCCGCGGAGATTTATAGAGCTCTCGCGCTGCAGCCGTCGCTTCTCTTTCTCTCTCTCTCTCTCTCCCTCGGCTGGTGAGCGCGCGCGCCGAGAAAATTAATTTTCCGAAGGTCCTGTGACCCGCAGCCAAGCCGTCGCCGCCGCTTCTGCGCGGCCCTTCAAATATACGAGCCATCTTCCTTCCGCTCCTTTTTTTTCTCTGCCTCCCTCGGCGAGAGAGTTTTCTCTATAACTCGCGAGCTGCGCGCTACTTTTTTTTTTACTGCCTCCTGCTCTTCGATTGGATCGGAGCTCCTGCCCGTAATTCGTTCCTGGACTCGACTCTTCGAACGAGGATATTGAAGCTGGAAGCGGATACTTTTTGGGTCAGCTTTTCGCTTTTTAGAAGGCCGATGGGGAGTGGAATTTCGAGTTCGATTTCGAATTGAATTATACTTTTGGAATAAGCTTGGAATTTTTTCGGGGATTCTTATGTAAGAAATAAGTTTCGTAACATTAGTTTGAGAGAAGCAAAGAAACTTTTTTCAATTGTAAATTTTACTTGTGAAATAATAATTTTTATCATTTCAAATAATTTATCATAAAATCTTTCAAAGCATACGTTAAAATTCTTATATTTGTACGGATTGTATTCTTTTAAAAATAAACACTACGTTTCAAAGGTGGAAGATAAATTTACAGTACCGAGTTTACACTGCTATAGGCTAAGTTATTTGCGTGGACAGTTGTTTTGCACGAGTTAAAAGCGTACACTGCGTCGTCCAACCGCGGCGTGCAGTGCGTCTGGATAAAAAACTTGTGCCTTCTTTTTATTGATTAGACCTGATTCTACATGTCTACTCTTAATCGACCTTAAATAACGTCGACGTAGATAACTGGGCTAAACACTCACTAAGCTTTACTCTAAAGCTGAAAAAGTACGATCTAAACAAAGGGGAACATTACTTTGAGCTGAACTGCCTTACATTTCCCAATGTTTTTGCTATACTTGACTTAAATTTTCGAAAAATTAAATAATTTATTTGTTCCCAAGAGGAACGATCCTTTTTCTCAGATACGACCAGTCCACGATTCATCGATCAGCCCTTCCTCCCATTAAAAGCTAATCGTAAAGAAGCCATGAACGCAAAAGCGCTCAGCTGTCGCATCCTGCTCCGGAGCCATCGAGTCCCAGTCGGAAACGAGCGATCAATCAGTCTACAGTGTCGCCGAGAGCTCGATAATAAACAATCATCATCGCATCGTCGATCGAGCCCGAGCTAAAATGTTTTCTCGCGTCGGCTCGCGCCGACGACTGCAATTTCAGCTCGCGGCTGATGGCTCGAAATGAGAAAATCATCGTTATTAAGAGAGCGCGAGAAGGAACACGAGAGAGGAGCGGATTATGACGGTGTGACTTAATTCCAGCGACAGTATCCTTTCCTCTTTTTCTCCGTCTCCGGGCGTCCGCGAGCAAGATTATTAGCCAAGTCGATCGGCCAGGGCTGTGTGAGAAAGGGCGAGAGCAGAAACCCATCCCTACTTCGCCTCCTCCGCTCTACTACCGGACGATTCTCGCAGCGATTCTCTTTCCCGTGCGGAGAGAGAGCTAGGCAGAGGAGCGAGCGGGGAAGGAGTGGGGATGGCACGGCGCGGAGTGGGGAGAGTGGTGGGGAGAGCGCGAGTAAAAGAGGAGCTGGCGGAGTCGGGTGGGCGGGATTTAGCGACTTGCCACGCCCCCCTTCGTGCGCGAGAGCTCTTTCCTCGTCTTTTTTTGCCGCTATCTCGCTCGCTCTCGTCAAATGTATTTCGTCGCAGATTATGACACGGTCTGTGCGATTATGATCAGAGAGTCGAGCGAGAGAGGCAGGATCCTCGGGATTTTTCTCTCCCGAGTCTCTTTGGCTCGTTGCGCTCTTTGCTCTTTTTCCACGTATATGTATTCCCTCTTCCCCTCTGTGTATGTGTGGGTATATTTGTACGCGTGCTTTTCTCTTTTTAACCCTCGCGTATATAGTTCGCTTCGTTTCTCGACTCTACTCACCCTTTGCTCCTTTTCTCTTCCCTTAGAGTCGTAACTTTTGCACCCTACGCGAGTAGCAGCGGCTATCGTCTATTTCGTATATATATTTCTATTATTCTACGGGTGTGTTTGTCCTGTATATAAACGGGAAGCGTTGTTGGTGGAAAAGTTTGCTCTCGGCGCGCGCTTTTATAGTTGGTAGACGTTTGTTTCTTTCGCGTTGAAGGTTAATTAATTACAGACAAGGGCGTTAGTAAATATTTTTATTGAAAGAAATGTTTTATATATTTAAATCTTCTGTATTTTTTATGAAATATTACATTATTATTTTAACTATTTTTCTTGCACATTTGACATTTTTACTTGAAGAATTTTCAAAAAATTTTCAGGAGTGGATCATAGTTTTAATTTTATACTTTAACGTTTAAATTTTTTATTAAAAAATCTTTTTGCCGTAAAGGTAGATGAAAACATTTATATTGCATAGCATGATCGTAAGTAATTTACAATGACAAATAAATTGACTAGTAGTATTTCTAGAAAACGTTAAGCTGGATTGATTTTGCAATAATCTATTATGAGCATTCGATCATAAACTACATGCGAATCGCTAAATAACAAGAATATCAAATATCTTAATATTTTGTTTATAAAATATCTTATTATAAGATCATTTTCAATTCCATTTAATGTTTTATATCAACCAGTTTTAGTATATTCAATAAAAACTTTCAATAATTTTTAGAATATTAAAGGCAATGATTTATTGATTAATAAATGTTCTTTACTTTTTATTATTAACTATATTAGTAAAACTTAGTGTGTACAATGCATTGTGTGCAATATCAGTCTTTGTGTAGAAAGTTAGAGTGTACAATAATATATTCTGTATTAATTAATATTATATAATTTGAGGTGTTCAACTTAAAACAGATTGTGCAATATATGTTTCATATAAAAATTTGTGTTAAATTAAATTGTGTATAATACGTATGTGTATCAATCACACCTTGCCAGTTTTATTTAATACTTTTAAAATCATAAATTGTTATAACGATGACGTTCAGTTAATCTGTATGACAAATTTTGTTACACCAAAATAATAGAACTGTTAAATCGTTAGAATAAGTAAAATTAAAAATATAACAATATCAGAATACTGAAGAACGCTTCTATAGCTCTATAAATAAAATTTGTAGAATATTTTGTTTCATTTTATAGCATTTGTCTTGTAAAATTTTTTAGAAAATATCCTTGATTGAAATAAATCTAGCTTATTTTTTTAAATCAGTTTTTCATTCAAAATTCTTTTTTTTTTTTTTGATATACCATTTATTAAAATAATAAAATAGTTTTGAAAGCACTTTGTCGGATAATTAAAATACATAGGATCTAATTTAAAGCTTTTGTATGAAGCTCAATTTTGCTTTACTATATACAGATTTCTCAACCATAGAAATAATAATACTTTTCACTTATACCGAAGCGAAATCCCTTGTCAAAATTACACGTCCCGTGTCTAGAAAAATGAGTACATGCGAGAGGGGGGAGGAGAAAACGACCACTTCAATATCCCCAGTACATACGACGAGATATGTGCCTCCAAACACGCAGGCAGGAAGAATCGCCGCGCGCCGGAATTGCATTACATACCCGCAGCGAATATGAAATTTTCTAGCTGTGCTTCAATATGTACCATATATTTATATACAAGACCTTTCTCCCCTACCTCCTCTTTGCCAGAGCGCAAAATCGGCAACACTGTCGCGTATCGCGTCACACGACGTGGTCTTTTCGCGCTGTGCAGGATGACGGACGCCAGGGCGTCGCGGTCTAACACACTGAAGCGCGAAGGACGACGAAGACGGCGGCGGCGGCGGCGGTGGCGACGACGACGAGGGTGACGGCTCAGGAAATATGGCTCTAGCCGGCGCGAGGCTGAGCGAGAGGCGGGGGGACGACGGGTAGAAGGGAGGGGGCTCGACAGTGCCCCTTTTTGTCCGGGGTGGGGACGCCTGCGGACCGCTGGGAGGGAGAGACCGGCGAGCGGGCGGTCCCCGCTTCCCCCTCCTCCGGGCTGCTGCACGTGCACACCCCACCCTTCGACTCCGCTCCCACCCCCCCACCATCGCAACTTGCCCGTAGCTTCGTCCTTGTCGCGCCAGCCGTCAAAAGATAGCCGGCGGATCGCGCTGTTCGGCTTCTCTTCTCTTTCCGAGCGCTCCGGCTCTGCTACTTGGGAAACGTGTTCCGAGTCTATATGTGGTGCGGAGAGCGACGGCGAAGGGAGCGACGCGCGTGTGAATTTCACAGCGGCAGGCCGCCGCCGCGAGCCACCTACTATGGAATCTCGAGAGTCGCCGGGCGATATTGCTGAAAGAGAGAGGAGAGAGGAGGGACTGGCTGGGCGGCTGCAACTTTTTGATCGTTTTCTCGAGAGAACCGGCGGATTTTCCGCGGCTCGTGTGCTGCACTTTTTTCCCGTTTTCTCTTGTAATTGAATATCGCGCTTGTGAAGCGTTCTTCACCCAAGGCTTTCCTCCTTTTTGTCGTTATGCCTTTTTTTTTCATTTTGCACGAGTCTGACGTGCGTGCCAGCTCTTAATGATGTTGTTGCAGCTTAGTTTTCATCGTATATAATTGAAATTGTTGAGGTTTTAATTAAGACGATTGCAAAGTGTCAAGCACTCATTTTTTTTTATAGGCACAGGCTGCTTGCGTTGGTAAAGTTTAACACTTTTTGTCATCATTTGTTTCTTAGTATGAATTCTTTAGAAACTGTGATTTTTAATTCAATTACATTTTAATCTTTGTTAATAAAAACATTAATATTTAGAATTTTAAAAATTTCTGAGATCTCTAAAGCATTCAACATAAGTTATATTTTTGCTTAATGCTCAGTGCTTTATAATTGCAATAATATATAACAATAAGTTATCTTGATTTATGACTGTCTTTAAATTTATTTATAAAATATCCCTTTGTAGTTGTGGTCGGTTTGTACATAACATAGTAAATAAAAGTTTTATTCTTCTTCGGACAATGCTTTTTAAGCATATTTAGTAGCCCAGCTGTTCGACTCAAATATATATAATTTTCTTCAATCATCACGCAACACTTTATAACACATGCAATTTAATATCGATCTTGTAATACATTCTTATTTATCCAAAAGAATTTACAACTTTGTTTTTAAAAAGTATGCATGTGAGATTTATTATTATATTATAAATAAAAAAAATTAAAGTCTTTCAAGTCTTCTTTTTACTACTTTGCAGAATTAAGTAGTTAAAAGATTTTTTCGTTACAAAAATAAGCACAAATTGAAGCATAACTAATTTAAATATTTTTATTAACTAGATCATACTTTTATCATGTGTAATAGTGGAAAAAAAATTATATTAACTGCAATGAATAGTCTTGATACTTTTGTAATTACAATTAACGAGTACAAAATATTGAAGATGCAGTAAAAATTGATTAATCCTTCATTAAATTACCAAATTATGAAAATTATTTAAAAATACATAATATTGAATCGATTGTAATACACACATTTAATGAACACAACATTATATTGTGGCTCGTGTAATATTTAAATGAAAGAAGTAAGTTTTCATTTAAAAAATTTTTTTTTTTATCTTTTAAAAAATAAATTGAAATTTTCATTTCTCAGTTATGTAAGTATTTATAAAGCCGGACCTATGTTCAGGTAACTTAGAGTACCTCTTTAGGATGACAGTTTTATCAATTATATTATGAATAATCTGATGTAAACATGCTTGTCGCGTACTCTAGTGAATAACAAATAAATTTTGAGCCCTTAATATTGTTGTTGAATGTTTTTTTATGAAAAAAAAAAAAATGTTCATCCTTACGAATGATTATTGCTTCTGACGTTGGATGTAAAAGAAAATATGCATTGAGGTATAAAAAAATGGAACATTTATCTTCAGATACTAAAAAATTGGTTTTCAAAATATTTTTAATAGTAAAAAGAACAGGTTTCGAAGTTTTGAAACTGTCCTCTTCGCATTAATAAACAAATTAAATCTCACCTGCAATTTATAGAAATCTAAATCTGAAATTAAGTAGAAAAAATACTTGGCGTCAAGGCGCACAAAGTACTTGGCAAAGGCGCGCAGAAGCACAGAAATCACGAAGTATAGCTAATCGGCCAAGAAACTCGCTTCCCGCGATATCCCCTTAGCCGTCGCCGCGAAACTTTCTTTCAGCTTCTTACCACTGGTGGAGCTTCCCTCTTCCTCGCTTTACTCTCTGCTTACGTAGAGAGTCTCGACAAGAAACCTCAACGAGCTCGGAGGAATCGCAAGCGCGTCAAAAGTTTGACGGCACGCGCGGTCTCTTCCATCTCCTCTCGCTCGCTTCTATGTACCGTCCGAAAGTGATGAGCGGGAGAAAGTAAAGGATACAGCGCCAAGGAGAAAGACGGGAAATGCGCGAGAGCCAAGTTTCTCTATCGGACGGTCGAAGGAAGGCGACGACGAGGAGGAGGGGGCGGCGGGGCAGGAGGCAGGAGGAGAAGGTGGTGTTAATGGGCGTACTCGCGGTTAAACACCCTCGGAGCCTCTCGCGCCGGCCAGGAGGAAAGGGGGAGGTTGGGTGCAAGCGACGGAGAGACAGGCCAAGTCGATCATTCTCTCCGACGCACACAATACGCGAGACCGTCGCTAAAGCCCAGCAAGTGAGACGGAGGGAGAGCGAATAATCCTAGCTATATATCTCTCTCGCTCTAGTTACTCCTGCACAGACGGAGGGGGAAGGCGCGCGCGTCGGGAAAGGCGTCGCGAGCAACGCCGCGCGGATTGGCGTTTGGGCGCCAAT